>CM023453.1:2398336-2618353 GCA_013339765.2 Haemaphysalis longicornis
AAACCGGTATAGCGGCGGCGCTGCTGTCGTCGACAACTGAACAGCCGGCGCTCCCCGGCACCAGCTCCCAGCCTGCGCGCGGCCTATTTGCGTTGCTCGCGGCGGTGTTTTGCGCTTGCGAAGTTGATTTGTTTTGGATTATGAAGCTTAACGCGCCGGCGCTACACAGGCGATGAGGCAAGCGGTACTGGGGGGCTTCGGGTTAATTTTAACCACCTGGGGATCTTTAACGTGCGCCGAAATCTCGAAGACACGGCGTTTTTCGCTTTTATCCTCCATCACAAAAGCGGCCCCGCCGCGGCCGCGAATCGAACCTGCGCCTTTGGTCAGCTGATTTAGAAAGTAGACGCAGAAACATTATGACTCCGCTTGAACGATACTTTCTAATTTGTAGGCGTTTTCTGAAAACGTTAATTGTTGATATACAGTAAGCTCTCGTTAACTCAAAGTCGTAAAATTAGCTGAAAATTTTGAGATAAGCGCAGAGTTTCGAGTTAAGTCAAATGCAGAAAATTTGTAGCCAGGTCCCTGAAATAACAGCTAGTGGTGCTAACAAAAACACTATTGCACAGGGGAGATTTCGTAATAAAGGCAAAATAATTCGCAGGAAAAAGGAACTTTTATTATTGCGGAAGAAAGAACTGTGTTGCGCTCGGCTGTTTCGCGTTCGCATCTGCACCCCAGAAAAGTGTACCCGAGCTTCTCAATGCATCGCATGAATTGGTGGTCGCCACCGCTACAGTTTACCTTGTTACAAAGCAGACGCAGCATGTATGTTGTTTCTGCCGTTGTACGCACGCACTTCTGGAGGCTCCTCCTCGTCCGCATGATCAGCTGCGTCGTCCACAGCAATGATGTACGCGCCAGACAGAATTCCGGTAACGGGGACGCGTAGTCCGCGTAAACTTGCACTTCACGACCGCGTTCGGCGGGAGTAATCATTCGAACGGGACCTTATCAGCTGCCTGCAGCAGCTCTGTGCCTTTTGTCGTCTCTGCCAGTATTTCGAGGCATCCGTGGTCCTCCGAAAAAACGTTTCGAGATAAAGCGGGCAAATGCTTAACGCCTATGGGAGGTAAACACATTGTAAGAAAAGTTTCGAGAAGATATTTTGAGATAGCAGAGTTCGAGTTAACGAGGGATTAATTTGACCGACAGGCACCAGGAATGTTTTTCCCTTCCCCTTCTTGACTCTGCGCATGAAGCAAAAGCGGCGGGCGCACATTGTATATAGGCTGCAAAAAGTTTAATGTTTTTTTACGTTCTCATTTGGAACGAAAATACCAAGAGCCTTCTTCTGGGCTATCCCTGCCGTTGATGCTTGTACTGTCGTTAGTGGGCTTTCTTATTTTATTAAAGGGGCCCTGAAAGGCGTTTTGAGCACAATAAATTGACTAGCGCAATCGTTAGATTTGGTCGTCAACATCATCTGTGCCAAGTATTACTCTTTTACGCGCAGCGGAAAGCTCACACTTTTGTTACAAAGTTTGTCGTTTTTTTCTCACCCTTTCCTTCGTGTTTTTGGACGCCGCCATCTTCACATGTCTACATCATCGATTCCCAGATGTTCGTCATGAGCTAGACATCCTGCTATTGGGCGGCTTTTTCACGCACTTCCGGCAACGAGATGAGTCGTCTGCTCAGCGACGGCTCGCCGGCTGCTCTGCCAGCGGAGTGCCGGAGTGCTTGGACATTTTACAACAAACGAAACAAGTGTAAACAAACGCTTAACCGTTTGTATTGAATGCAACACGGCCATAACACGACATGGATATTCTCTTACTTGAGTACGTTCCATAAAGAAAGCGTTGAAACCCCGTGGCACTTCTTTCTTGCAATTGCAGAGAACGCCCTGAGCCGAATGCCCGGGTTTGACGCATACATTTTATTCAACTTCCAAACAATCCAGAGATGTGTTTCGAACGAACACAACGTCACAAGATGCGTTGCAAGTCCGAACCGCGACTGACAGACGATGGGTTGCCTCCTCCTGCCCCTCGTAAATTCGGCACTCACCTCGCGCGCGGTTTGCGGGGACGAACAGCAAGTCACTTAACTCTGGCGCACAAGCCGAGATGGCTTTTAGCCCCGCACACTGCACATACCCCATGCGAGGTTGAGTCGTACGCCGCTCGAGAAAGATAATCCAGACCATGGGAAGCACTATCCACCCGCAGAAGCACAACGTCGCATTTCATGGCGAAACAAAGGCGTCCACAACACACACACCATCGCCTCCTGTAATGCCAAACGCATCTCGCACTTCCAAATGGGAGTGAGTAGTATGCCTGCAGTGCCCATATGCCGCGAGGTGGGGCCCCAAGCTGAACCGGGATCACGCAACCGTAACTGACTTCTAGAGCGGTTTGTGCCTTGTTGCCAGGGCAACCGATGTTTGATATTGTCAAAGAAATGGCGCTCGCTCTAGCGCTAGAAAGCTCAGAGGCCGGAGCATGTTTTGTCAACGTTGCCGCTCTCCACCACGCGTCGCCCCAAGCTGAACTGGCGTTTTGTGCACGGGTTCTGTATCAGTTTAAAATGTCTTTTTCACATGCCGCCGGCAGGAATTACCACCGCCACAAAATAAGACCCGGCACCAGCGGGGCCACATCTGATACGGCGCTTTTTGGATAAACAGTGCGCTGTGCATCCAAGGGAGCGAGCGCAGGATCCTCCCCGTGCGGCTGCGAGTTCGCCGCCGATAGCAAAGTTCTGCAGCAACGTACACCGCGAAAGGGCAAGGCCAGGCCACCGCACACATGGGGCCAGATTTTTCGTTCGCTTGAGCTGAGTGCGGGATTCACGGTGTCAACAAATCTTGCCCGTAGCAGACGGCTGTGTGAGCAGCGCAATAGCGGAAGTACGTCACCGCGGAGGAGCGCAGCATCATGGGAGGGAAGGCTCGTTCGCCTTTAACAGCGGAGAGTAAGTTGAAAGGAGGAGGAAACGCGGCGCGACGATAATGCGCGGTTTTTGATTTATGATTTCTCAGCTAATACTCATCGCTTCAACAAAATTCTTGCGGGAGGAGATTGCTAATACATTGCTTTATTTGGTTACATGTACATCAACGCATCGGCGGAAGGTATTTCAGGACCCCTTTAACCTGCTATGTCGCATATTGCAGGCACTTGGTAAGGAAGTGTGTACTGAAAACGAAGTGCCAAGTCTGCAGGACCAATCCTGTATGCCAGGGGAAGATGCCGCTGTGTTTACTACCTGTTGTATTTTTTTTTTTGGGGGGGGGGGGCGGCGGAGGGGGTAGGCGAGGGAGAGGGGGCTTCTGAATCCTTCCATGAATTTTTGAAAGTTTATTAGCGATCTCTAGGACGTTTTTACCAGTTGCTTCAGCAACAAGGAGCTCCACTATGACAGCGTTATGGATGTGCCGCAGCCCTTATTCACAGCAAACACCTTAACGGCGTTGGTTGCGACCGGCACGTGAGACCTTGACAGCAAATTTGGTTGGGTTCTGTTCACATTCTGACACGAATTCATTTCTATATAAAAGGTTTAATCACGTTCCGTGATTACATGCGAAGGTGGGAGTAACACCTTAAACTTAGCCGTCGCTAATGATCGAGGGTGAGTTATGAAAATGCGTTGGCAAAAAATGTCAATTTAAACCTCCATGTTAGCGTTATTACTAAACCTCTAGCTGTGTAGACTTTGTGCATGATTTCCCGCGTTACATTTCATTTTCTGTGCTATCGAAAATGAAAACAAAATGTGTATTTTGTTCCAGTTCCGTTTATTTGAACCTCCATGTTGGCGTTCTTGAACCTTTAGACGTGTTATATTTCATTTTTGTCGCGGTCCATATATTTTCTGATCTATGTTTTGCATTTGTTTTATGTGCGTGTAATTGTACCATGAGCATACTTGTGAATTAAATTCTTGTTAATTTGATTCAACTCCTTTCTTGACCTAATCAGGTGAAAGGTGGTGCGATTAATAGAACGTTGCGGGAAAAGTTTTATGAAAGACGGCCATTGGGACAACTGAGCTAACTGCTGGGCTAACCCCTTTTTAGTTAAAAGAATACCTCGCTTGCGCGTGTCATTTTCTGATCGGCCACCACGGTGACCCGTAATTATCCCAAGCGGGCCACTGCTTAAATACTGCTATAATAACAATGCACGCAATAAAAAACAAACGCAACTTATGATATTAGCCCACATAACTGCAGTCCGAGCGTAAATTTCAAGACAATAACTGAGAAATTATTCTGAGAAGCTATCATCCCAGTCCTCATATATTTTTTTATGTCATTTGCGTCGACCAACTATGTCCATCAAGCAGCACAATAAGGACAAAATCATAAAGCAATCATGAACTGGATCATACCAGGCGATTTCACGCAAAATAGTTTTTATGGGAAATTGAAAAAGCGAAAATGTCGCTGCAATTACTTTACTTACAATACGCTACGAATGCTGCAAAGGAAAATCTGTAATTTTCCTTGTTGTTGTCGAACGGGAAAGGCAAAACTAACGCAAAATGAGCTGCAGCGTTTATTTTTCATTTCGTTACCCACAGTCTATACCTACAGTATATTTAAGCAATTGGACGACCCGCAGAACACATTTCGAGCGCTCCGCGCGTAAAGCAGCAGCGTTTCCTGGCCCGCGCGCGGCCGTGCGGCCAGCCAGCCGCCGCTTTCGCTTTCAGTTGTCGTTGACTACAGCGCCGCCGCTATTTTCTGCGCGAAACGAGCACCTCTCCGGGCGGCCGGTCGGGCCACTCTAAAACTTCTAGTACACTCTACTCCCGCTTCGAAGCGAAAACAGCTTCGTCGCTAATTCCTCGGTGCGATATCATGTTCTAAGCTGTTGATTTCGCCTTCAATTTGCCCATTCTAACCCTCACCCAAAGTTTCAATCGAAAAACGGCCTTCGTTTTTAAGATAGAATGACGATTTTTCAGCTATTAAGCCTGGCAAAGTAGCGTTTGTCGTCGTCATAGCAACAGGCTCGCGGGATGGCGAACGCAGACGACAGGAGCACGACAGGAGCATTGTTTGGGGTCGTACAGCACTGCGGTCTTTGCGCGCTACGTCTCAGCAGCGATAAATTTCACTTCACTTCACAACGAAGAAACACAAAGTGAGCAAAGAACGAACTGTGGCTCTCGCCAACGCTGAGCGAAGGAATTTTCCCGGCAGGTCGCCGGCGGCGGCAGCGGCTCGCTCCGCCGATCTCGACGCGACGTAAGACGCCGCTGCGGCCGGGGTACGAGTTAAGGCCGCCTCCGACGGCGGAGTTTTCAAACTGGCCTAATCTAAAACGTTTGTCGTAGCGACTGCGCTGGTTTGCAAGCGTAGCGAGGCAGCGACATACCAAGCGCTTTAAAAGTTTGTCCGTTCTATTTGCCCAAATTTGGCCGCCGCAGTTGTAAACAAGTAAGCAACATTGTCCATGGGCTCAAGAAAAATGAGATAACTTCCTCCACACTTTTCGCAATGCATTGGGATGCTAGGGGCCTCTCCTGAGTATTCTTTCCTCCATGGCGGACACTTATCAGAAATCGTCCCAATTCAGCGCGTCAAGAGCGTGTTTGAGCATTGGCGAGTGCGTTTTAGACGTTGAAGTCGTGTTATTTGTCAGCGACTATGGTCAGGCGCAGCCAGGATTTTTGTTCGGGGGGGGCTAAGGTTGTTCTCGACCCCCCCCCCCACCGAAAGAAAAAAAAAGCGCGGCAGTTTGCAAGCGCCCTTAAAGGCAGCTATGACTGTCGTTCATTAAAAAGACTGTCTTGTTCCAATAACCGCGATACCAGTTCTATCTCAAACTAATCAAAGGAATAATCGACATAATAAACTAAACATTGGGCGTTCTGCTGCTAGGGTTCGATTCCCGGCCGCGGCGGCCGCTTTTCTGATGGAGGCGAAAAGCAAAAGCGCCCGTATGTACAAGATTTCGGCGAACGTTAAAGATCCCCAGGTGGTCAAAATTAATCAGTAGCCTACGGTGCGTTAAATCCTACAATCCATCAATCAGTCAATTAAACATTTGAAGCAGTGGCGAATCCCCGCCCACTTCCCGGCGGCGAATTCACTATGTTATCACAGGATTTTGTATGTATGATTGGCCCAACGACCTAAGTCACCGCCAAGGAACATGATTGCGCGATTGTAGAGGGGCCTCCATTGATCTTATCATTTGAATTCTAACGTGCAGTTAACATACTCATAACTACGTTTTAGTGCTGGCCTATGTACTTCACTCCTGCCCATATTACTTCACTGCAGCGCACGATTTGAAAATTTATGACATTTGTTGCCTTGCTTCGGTTGAAAAAACGTGTGTGATTGGAATTGGAATACGAGTTACCAAAGACTAGTGCTATTAAATTGAACTAGGTTGTATTTTGTCTTTAAATAGGCCCTTTAAGGTTCTCTCATGATATTGGTGTTTATTGTGATTGTATTTGTGCCAGGTAAAGTTGTAAACTGGGTGAAAATCCGCAGACCCCGTGGTGCAAATCTGCGCCCGTGATACGGGACGTACATTGCACGCACGGGCACATTGTGCAAGCATTGCACTAAATGGTCACAGTTTCACGTGATTACTTGCTTTATTTCAACATGTGCAGTATGGTGTCTGTGACATCCGGAATAAAATTACGTAGGCCGTAAAAAATGAGATCTTTTTATTTAGTTGATGTTTAAATGCCGAAATTGTTTTGCTTATCAGCCTTCTGCGCCCGTACAGAATCTTCCAGTGTAAGGCCAATGAAGCAAAGTTTGTGCAGAATACACCGGGTCTATGCACTTACGTTATACATAGCGCAGGTTTTATCTTAAGAAAAAAACGACAGGCTATGAATTATGCATACAAGGAGTGTTACACAGACATCACGCGCGAGAACTGCGCTGCGGCGAAAATTACACGAACATGGTAGGAATATTAGCCCTCACGCAAAGCGGAATAATTCAGCCATCGGTACTGTGAAGACATGTCAGTTGAAATTTCGGCTTCTGTTTTGATTCTGTGACGCAGTCCACCTCATAGCTTCTAAGGACGCCAGGCAGATATGAGAAGCTGGTGCTTTGTAACATCTCCAATCTGGTTAACGTTTCGTACGCCCAAATGTCGACTCTGCTGTAAAAAGCTCGGCCTTGGTGTTCTGAAATAATTGCATTATTCTCTGTCACGTTTTCGATGCTTCGTGCGTAAATGCCCTACAGTCTGCTTGAAGTAGTGTACTATTGAGTAACTTTTGTGGGGCGGCAATCCCCTTTAGGTGTAAGTGGTACCACTCCTGGATGAGGTGGAGCAAATCACTGCAAAGTTCAATGAAATAACGAACTTTAAATTTATCAAGAACAAATAATAACGCGAATACTGCGTTTTTTGACCATACTCTTGCGGTTAGGCATGCAAGTTGAGCAAAACTTTGCTGCATTTGGAATTTTGTCGTGAGATCTCAGGAAAGAATTATAATGAGGTCCTACCATTCTGGTTACAAACATTAATGAAAGGACATACTGTTTAGTGGACGCGTGCGCTGCCATTGTTGAGCCGAGCACACACGGGCGGTTTTAAAGGTAAACGATAAAACAGCATTGGAGGACGCACAGGAATTTTGCGGTTTTGTTAGCGGCTCGGGAAATGGAAATATATATTATGTTTGGGACGCTCCTTGGTCCACCAGGAAGCAGGGTGCAGTGGGAAGCTGCACATGACCTTCAGGCTTGGGTCGATGCTCGAAATGAGTCAGCATTTTGTTGCCCGCAGCACCAAGAAAACATGCGCAGTGGCATGGCCCCGCGTACATAAATGCCACAGACTACCGTATTTCAGCATGGAAACGAACAGTAATGGTACAGTTAAGGTGGTACAAGCGACCGTGATGTTCAAATTGAAGCATGGTTTTCAGGCTACGACATAATACATTGGCAAAAATTGCAAGTTGTTTACAGGGATCATTCTCGGTCATTTCGGTTACTTAAGTAATGCTCGAACTTTACTTCATGCTATATTTTAGGACGTATAACAGGTAGTGGATCCAGGCAAAATCACTTCAGCGCGCACCCGCCACTTGGGGCGGGGGGCGGAGGTGTGCTGGTGCTCTTGAGAGGGGCCTGTGGTCTGTAGCCGGTTTTTTTTGAATACGACATTCGTTCATCATGCCAAATTGATTGAGCATTGAAAGAACGATACTCTTGATCCCACAAAACTTCAAAAAAAGGCCAGAAAGAGCTGAAGGAAAATTTTACTAGAAAGGCACATTGGTTTTTTCGCCAGCAGTACGAAGGCCCTTCACTTGCGCACACTGCTATGATGATTTTAAAATGGGGTGTAGCAGTGAATGCGCGCGTCCGTATGAAACGCGGCAACAAAAGTTCCGATAACGGGCACACCATGCGACAGCGGCCACCTCACATTGCGTTGTGTGAATGTAGATGAAGCAAACTACTAAAGCTGCAGCGACCACAAATATATTTTTAACTCTTCATGTACTTCATGGACAGCGGTAACTCTTCATGAACGTAACGCTGTCCGGATACGCTTTGAGTAACCCTCGTCAACTTTGTGCATCATAGGATAGTTGAGCATTTATATGAGTAGAATTTACGTTTTCCCTCTTTCAAAGGTACCTACCCGGTTCATAGCTGGCGCTCCTTTCAACAACCAATTCAAACGCTAAAATAGCATTAGAATAAAAGGAGATATAATTTTTTGGCTCGCAGACATAAAGGTATACTGTGACGTCGTGTAAATATTAGGAAGCAATTATTTAAATATTAAAAGATACAGTGATATCACGCAAGGCAGTGATCACGCAAGGATAAATCAGGGGTCAAGGGAAGAAAATCACTTACAATTGCGGCCTCTTTTGTGTGTTGCATGGTACTTCGAGTGTGAGCTTCTCAAAGCCAGGGCGCTTCTGCCCTTGCACCGTTCTCTCATGTCGGCGTTGTTGTGACTCGGGCCCCTGAATATACACAGCTATGGGCAGCCGCCGCCCAGGCAAAAAGCGGCCGTGGACGCAATGGAGGGGTTTTAGTTGTGACCAAGGTCGAAGATGGCCATCGGGTATTTAGTTACTGTCGCGACCGCCGTCTGCCCGTGGTAGGGCTGGTGACTGTCGCGCCTTCGCGCTTAGAATAAAGCCGCGCCGGATTTGCCGAACCAATGCATACACTGCTGCCGCATTCATGTAAACCCGCTTGGGGGCAGCGCGCCCTTTTGTCCAAGTGGGTGTTCCCAGTTTCCTAGGGTTAGTGAAAAATACCGCCGAACGAATTTGCCTAATCGCGGAGGAGAAAATGTCTGTGTCTGGAACACCTCTTTCAGGAGAGGACATGCAGTGCGCGCAAGCTGAGACCATACAATTATCCCACGCCAACACCCTCCGGTGCTCCACAGAAACGGAAAAAGAATGAAGGGGTGACGTGCCAAGAAAGGGGCATACTTTGCTGTACGCCTCACCCACAAAGGCCCTCTGCCCCCCCTCCCGTACATCCCCCTCCCCCCGACAGTCATCCAGCTAAAGCAGGCGTTTCGCCCAAAAAAAGCAGAACCATCGTTTTCTTCAGAACCACCACCGCTACACGTTGGTCCTGCTTACGCATACAAAGATCGTCTTTTCCCTTTCGGGCCTTCATTGTGCCAATCTTCACCCATCAATGTCCGGCTGGGTCCCTCTTTTTTTTTTTTTTTTTTGCGCACTCAGTGCTTCCCCAGCCATACCGTGACGAGTCAATCTACTCTGCTGAGAACGACTTCAGCCGAGCAATTATTCTCTGTGTGGCGACATGCCACACACAAAGGGACACAACGCACGCCTTTGGCGTCCCGTGGGCTGAGCTTACCCGAAGGCAGCATCGCTTTTGGACATGCACCCCTCTGCCAATTATCCTGACCTGGGCGCTTCGTTTTGTGTCAGCACCAATGCGTCAGGACAGGCATTCAGTCGGTGAACGTTTTTAACAGAAAACTCCGCATAGACGGCGAGGAGCTCGAGTGGAGAGACCAGGGTGAGCTACCTGGGGCTCACCCTGGACCACAGGGTGGACTTCCGCCAGGCCGCCAAGGAGCTACGTGCCAGGGTCACAGCTGGCCACCTCGGCCGTGCGGAGATGGTCGCCGGGACAAAGGCTGCTCCCAGCAGACAGCCCTGCGGCTGTACAGCGCCTCGGCCGTGGGGCTACTGATGTACGCGCTGCCGCTGTCACCCTGCGGAGACCCAACTGGCGGCAGCTGGAGGGCGACCATCGAAAGGGCGTCCGCGCCTGCCTGGGCCTGCCCCGAAACTCGCAGTGCGACAGGACGCTGGATGAGGCAGGGTGTGTGGACCGCTGGAGGATGACGGCCGAGCAGAGGGCCCTGGGCCACATTGACCGGCTGCGCCGAGCCGAGGGGGGCGGCCCCCTGCTGCAGCGCTGCGCACCCACCCCCGGCACTCGCGCATGGGGCGCATGCTGGCCCGGTACGAGCAGGTGGTGGGCACCACAGACTTGGGGCCCTCCAGCCGCCCCTCCGGACCTGGCGGCCGAGCTGCACCTGGAGATTCCGGCCTGCGCAGCAAGCGGCGAACGCCCCACTGCTGGTTGCTGCAGCTGACCCGGGCCGTCGTCTGGAAAAAACTGGAGGGCCACACCCTGGCGTACTCGGATGGCTCTGTGCGGCGGCGGCAGGGCTCCGCTAAGCGCGCCGTGCTGGGGGAGGCCACCCGGCAGGCCCGGCTGCAGTATACGCCGCATCCTCGGCCAGGCAGAGCTTGTGGGGGTCCAGCTGGGCCTGGACCTGCTGCTGGAGCTGGAGCCCGCACCCGAGCGCTGCGCCCTCGTGTGCGACTCCCGGGTGGCTCTGCTGCGCATCCGGGAGGGCGACCCGCACTCCCCTCTGGTTATCGAGGAGTGCGCGAGAAGGCGGAGCGGCTGGCAGGCAGGGGTGCCCGGCTGCGGGCTGCAGTGGGTGCCCGGCCACAATCGGCTCGAGGCAACGAGCGGGCGACGAGCTGGCCGTGAGGCCCACGAGCTGACGCCCGCGGCCACGGATGCCCGGCAGCGGCGGACGACTCCCGCCTGCTTATACAGCGGCACGTGCGGGCACAGCACCCGGACCCACGGCTGGCTGCTGGAGAGGCCCCACGACCTGTGCGGGCTGCACGGCTGCCCAGACAGCAGCGTTCGGCAATCCTGCGCCTCCGAGTGGGGGCGGTGTGGACGGCGGAACGAAAGCACCGCCTGGGGCTGGCAGACAGCCCTGCCTGCCAGCACTGCCGCGCACCTGTCCAGTCCCTGCCGCACCTGCTCTTCGAGTGCCCCGAGTATGCGGCAGGGAGGCCGGAACTGCTGGCCGCCCTGGGAGGAAGGGCTCGGCCGCTAGACGAGCTACTATGGCCGCCGGGCAACACCAGGGAGAGGGACAGCGTCCACGAGGCGCTGGGCGGCTACCTGGATGCCTCAGGGCTCCGCCTGGCACTTGACTCTCTGGCACAGTGACTGTGTGAACTTTTGCAAGACTGTGCGAACTTTTTTTTTCTTGCTCCAGACTTTTTGTGGGTGTGGGAGTGAGTGTTAACTTGTAAATATGCCCCTCTCTCTCTTGTGTTCTGTAAACATGTCACCTCTATCATCTGTCTCTCCTCTCTATGAATCTGTCATCCTCTGCCCTAACCCCCACACCAGCTCAGGCGTTCCGGTGTCCACCCTGTGACAATTTACGCATGCTGGTGGTCTTTCCTTTCCTTTTTCTTGACAATAAATTCATTCATTCATTCATTCGTCAGAAGGTTATGCCCCTTTGTTCACAGGCGACGTACCAGGCATAACAGGCAGCACGGCGCTGGCCGGAAAAATTTCGGGGGGGGCTTGAGCCCGGTTAGCCCCCCCCCTGGCTACGCCACTGACTATGGTGTATGAAGACAGTTCCCGTCGGAAAATCGTGCCGTCTTGGCGACTCCAATCGGCTCGGACAACAATGAACGCCACTTCCGACCGAACACTCCCGCGACTGGGGCACCATTGGCTCACGGTGGCTTGGGGACTTCATTTTTGTTTGGTGTAAAGTTCTGGTCGCTGCTAGCGGGCACCTAATGACGACTCCGACGCTACGCCCACAAAGTGGACGCCTTGGGTGGGGTTTCGGCTGCTACGCCGCGCGAGGTCGTTTGATTAACCCCGGGCGAAAAAAAAAAAAACAATCGGGAACACAATTGGGCGAAATGGAGCCATTTGCATTTTCAAATTGTTCCATATGAACCAGTTGTGTTTTCGGCAGGTCCAAATGGTCCTCCAATTGTTTTCTTCGCCTGAGACATTGGAAATCGGAAGGGAAAACTCGGGAATGTTTTCACACGGCCGAGCTGAACTCGGGACGCACGTGGCGGCCGCTGTTCCTGCGTGGTTTATCGTTATGGTCGCCGTAGCAGGCACGTTTCTACCCCGACACGTCTTTCGAACGAAGAAGGAATTTCGAGCTCGTTTTTATCTTTCCAATAGTACTGCATTGGCTGTACAGGCATCTGCCTACAGACCCCGTTTGCGAAGACTTAAAGGGACCCTGCAACACTCTTTGAGCAGTGCAAGTAAACCTGCGCGACGTTTAGATTACACTGCCAGGAATACCTGAGCCAAATATTACATGTGCACGTGAAGCGGTGAGCGCGCAAATCGCTGTGAAAGACGCGGAAAAACCGACCGCACTCTCTTCAGTTCCGCTCATTATGCACCCCTGGCATGGCCTATACGACGTCACTCGGGCCATGGCTGTCCGATCGGCTGTCACTGGTCAACTTCGCGGCTAATTTCTCTCATTTCCTGTGGCGATCCGCTGCCGTCGGCGCTGTGTGCGACCCTCTTCTATGCCTGAACCTGTAGGCACAGTTTTGCCGTTTCTTTTGTGTTTTTAGTGGCGTGGAGTTTGAGTGATGAGCTCAATACTTCCCTTTCAACGGGACCACTCGACAACAAACGTTTATTGCTTCAAAGACGCCTTACTAGCGCGCGCTTGCGAGCAGGCTGCCATGCCTGCTTTTTTTGTGGCACCTAACCGGAAATAGACCCCTCTGTGTTTCGGAGAAAAGGGGGAAAGCTATATGGGCACCAGCGCACTCTGCACTTCCGGGGAACGAAAACGCTCACGTAGGCAGCTCGAGGTCTGGAGCTTCCGAGACTGCCCAGAAACACCTGAGGCAATCGTTTTCGCACGGGGGGTAGGGACCGCATGGTGACCTATATAATCGACCATTACAGATTAGGGAGGGCCAGATATCCCGCAGCTCATCGCACCTTGGGAAAGTGGCAGTCAGTAGCATGGCGTCTACTTCAGTCCTACACTTTTCGGAACCCGGTGACGTACAGTCATTGTTACCCCGCGGTCTATAAGAAAATAAGTGTAAATTATGTTCAGCAAGGGCCGACCTTGAACACATTTTATGGGCCTGCCCCCTTAAGGTGAACACCACACCTCAAGCACTAGACATCACTTCCTCAGAGCAGTGGGAGACCGTGCGGCTCAGTTCAGACCGGGCGTTCAACTCCGGGCCGTCCAGATGGCCCGAAGACACCGCCAGGGAGCAAGGACTCCTGGCCGCCGTCTGAGGGGGGAAGAATGAAGGGGACTCCCATCTCACTTCTTCCCTTACCCCCGTCTCGGGCTCAATAAAGTTATGCACCCACTCACTCCCCGGCATGTCATACATCGAAGGCCGCCGGAGAAGACGCCGAGAGCCGCCCCCCACTCCGAGAGAGAGCGCGCAGCTTTCGTCGCGTTGTCCGCGTTCGAGTTGAGGGGGTACAATTATGCGCGATTTTTCATGGCGCGTCGTTTCGGTGATAGTGAACGGATTTTCATAATTCTTGCGGGAGGAGATTGCTGGGGCGATAGACTTTACCTTAAAGAAGTACTGACACGAAATTTCTCGCTTTCAGTTTTTATGCTGTAAAGAATACCTATTGGCCTAGTAATTACGAAAAATCGAACCGAAAGCCGTCAGCCGCCAACACAAAATTAATTACAGCACGTTTATTGCAACCAATTTCAAATTTGGTCGCCGCGCGGGAAAATGGCCGTTGGAAGGCCAGCCTGCAAGCGGGAAGCCTTACGTCACGGTCTCACCCGTGACGTCAGGGACGTTTTTCTTTCCTCCATGCGTTCGCCGCATCGTCTGCTACGATTGCACATGGTCCGCGACTCGCCCGCGCAGTCGACATGTCGTCTGAATCTTCAGACTCGGATGAGTCACTGCCACCCGACAGACAGAACAACTTTATTTGGCCAGGCGATTAGGCCGGCGATGTCTTTGCCGTCGTCCGTTTTTTAATATCACTGCGGCTCGAACCGGCGCAGACCGTGATAGCAACAGCTTGTCGCCACTCTTCTAATAAATCTGATCACGAAAAAGAAGCTCTACATGCGAGAAACTAGATGTTAGTGTGTTGAAAATTGTGCTAGGAGTTGTTATCAGCGCTGAATTTAAAAGTGGCGTTCAGATATTTGCCGCAATGGTAAGCCTAAGCCACGGTGTAGGAAGGAGAGGTGACTGATCGCCTCGGAGGCGCAGCAGAGCAGCTCCATGGAGAACTTGTTCGGGTTCTCCTTAATTCTTTCTACCAGAGGCGCTGGGAGTATCGGGGCCATGCGAGCCGCAAACGGTGCGTGCTAGGGCGGCTCCGGTCTTTTCGGTACATGACGTTTCGGTACGGGGCGTTTCGGTACGGTCTTTTCGGTGCACGAACTTTTCGGGACACGGTCGTTTCGGGACACGGGCGTTTCGGGACACGGACCTTTCGGGATACGTACGGGTGTTTCGGCACAAAGACGAATTTCGGCAAGCGCTTAGGCGGAGCGCGTTGTTTACAGGGTGGTTGCAAGCACGCAATTCGTACCTATTTATTACAGATGTTCTTGTTCGCGATTCTGCGTTATTTTAGGCAAGGCGATGGTTTTGTAGCCTTGCTAGAAAAAAAAAAAACATTGTTTATGTATTAAATATTGGCTGAGATATTTGTAGCACTTAAACAACATAATTGTTCATTATTTTGTTTTTTAGTGACTTATTATCACCAATATCTTATGTAACAAATCAGTGAAAGTATCATTGTGTTTTTCACTCGTTTTTGATGACTTCTTATCCCCTGTTTTTTCTTCCAAAATCAGTGAGTTCAGAAATTTTTTTTATCACTTTGCGGAGTCCCTGCGATAACGGCTGCGTAAATGAGTGCCACAGTACGGGGAAAGGAACCTGTGATTTTATAAAGTAATGATGAAGACGTTGCAATTTCTAGGTATTCTGTGTTTGTGTGCGTTGCTTTCTTCTGATAACGCAAGTACTTATGCATTATTAGCAATGCATTATGGAAGGCACGTAAGCAACGCACACAAACACAGAATACCTAGAAATTGCAACGTCTTCGTCATTACTTTATAAAATCACAGGTTCCTTTCCCCGTGCGGTGGCACTCATTTACGCAGCCGTTATCGCAGGGACTCCGCAAAGTGATAAAAAAAATTTCTATATCTTGCTGCACGCTTCCGTCCCGATTTATTCGTATAGTTAGCAAAGACTGCGGCGGGTTTATTGTGTTTATGAATCAAAAGTTGGAAAATTTGGAAGCGCCCTAAACAGAGTTTGGTGTTTGATGGGCACAAGCGTCCTAAATAGAGTTTGCTGTTTGATGGTGTGTGATTTCCTCAATATTTCTTGTTGGGGACATTTTGTGTAAAACAGTGCAATAGACATGTATATGTTCGAAAAAGCTTATTAAGCTTGTAAAAACACGTTGCAAAAAGTAACAACGCAAAACTAAAATAGATATTTGATTCATGTGTGCTCGAGTTCAGCGAAATTCAAATTGCCTTCGTATGCCGTAGTCACCGTGACCGTAGTGGATAGCACTGGTGCACCGCAACATTTTTTTGCCCATACTGCTGTTTAAATTACTCCGCAGAGGTGGCTGCGTCTTCGCAAAGAAGTGTTGAAGCTACGGTGGCTTGTCGCGCCCCAAATAGCGTGCATGCGCTTCGGCCTTAAATTCACATACTAACCCGAGACGTCCCTAAGAAACCTCTGTTCTTTCGAAAGGGTATTTTCGTTTGAAGCGACCATAAATTCATGCCACTGAATCCAAGCGCGCGTTTCTATACGGCGCAGTACGAGGCGCGTTTCCATGCCCGTGGCTACCGAAAACCCGCAGTGCATGGCCCTCGTTCGAGTAGCGCCACCTACGAGCGCATACGTCCGCGCCGAACCAAGTTTCGCCGCGCTCGCCCGCCGCGTTGAGTCCCCTCTCCTTCCTACACCGTGGCCTAAGCTGAGCTGACCGGCAGCGGGGTTCGCGGCGCTCCGACCCAGCACTGTCGGCACCACGGTGCGGCGAGTGGCCGAAAGATGGCGCCACCTGCGCGCTAGAATCAAAACAGGCTGCGGCAGATGTCTTGGTCACCGATCGCAGAAACGGAAATTATTGCCAAAATAAAGCTTCGTATGAGAAAAAAGGGGATGATAGTGTGGTGAAAAGTTGTGTAAGGAATGGTCATTCGCAGTTGTACAGATACCAGCGATCAATAGTCGCCACGATACTATAGTGCCTAGAATATACTGGCCAGTATATTCTAGGCACTATAACGATACTAATAGCATCCTCGATTAACCGCACCGGTGCACACCGGGGCACACCGGTGCGCCTTTTCATCCTCGATAAACCGCACCGGTGTGCACCGTCCGTCCTCGATAAACCGGGGCGCACCGTCGCGGGGCAATTTTTGGTTGCACGCCGCGCACCAAGAGAGTCGACGGTGCGCCGGGGGCGCAATCCCGAGATGCATCGCGCGGACGACGCCGGCGAAGGGGCTTCCTCCGCCGTCTGCTGCAGCGACGGCGCATCGCCGCACTCGTGTCAAGGCGGGCGGAGCTGTGTATTGTTGCTGACAAGGATGGCGTGCTTGTGATGCGAGCCTGTCGCATCGGGCAACGATGCGACAGGCTCCTAACGGGCGGTAACAACGGCCAGAGATTGTAAATGAGGACGCGAACTTCGTGTACTTCAAAGACGGCTGCGTGCATTGCCAGACAGTTGGGGATTGACATTCGTTTCGTTCGATCGAATTATCATGAACTGTCCACCGAGTGCCTAGGCGATGAAGACCTACTTGTTTTGATGTAACGGAAGGGCGGAACAAAACAGGCACTGAGAAGCAGCTTGTATGTAGCTGTTTAGTGGAAGCGGTGGCGGTACGTTGTTCCGCGTGTGTGACGGATTTAAGTTGTGCGTACATATAATCATTGGCCTTCAATAAATACCACTTTCTAATAGCGCTGTGTCTCATTACAGTGCTGTATTGCTACGTGTGAACGTTTTTATTAGTTGATTTCTTAGATCAAGAGATGGCGCCTGGGTAGAACCGCCCCGTTTGTCCTCGATCAACGCTCCGTGCCGGTACGCACCGTCGTGGGGCACTGTGCACTGCGCCGGTTTTGGGGGCAACACCGGTGCGTGTTTATCGAGGACGCTATAACAACACCCAAGGTGACCCGTGCAACCCCGAGCCCGCTGGCTTGGGCGACAGTTCTTGCGGCCGCCGGTGTGCACGAACTCCACGAAGTCCACGTTTAGCGCTGCATGTCGTCGCGTGGAAAATAATGCATCTTGGCGTCGTCGTCGATTTGCTCGGGCAGGCTTCCACGGGCAGTACTTCGCATACCGCGAGCTTGCCATAGCACAACTTGGGCGAGCTCGGCGACGCGCACCGCCGCGTCCGCCGCGGTGCCCGTCGACATCGCGCACCACGCCGTTTTCGGCACCAGTGCCGAACACCATGCGCCGGCAACGAACTGAAGAGCAAAGACGTCGAACACGCAACGTTTACAAGCATTGCTCACACAGCTACGCCTACGTCTCCTGCCCAAACGAATACCACCGACAACAGCAGCGCAGGATATCGTTTCCGGTTCTGAAAACGACTATATGACGTCACCCTGAACCGGCCAGACACGTAGGCCAATGTTTCGTCACGCCGAAAGCGATTGCGCTAGTGCTGCCGATTTGTGGAAGCTCGCGGCCTGGACGATCAAAATCGATTTTAGATGTGATTCCGGCCTCGGATCGCTGCAAAAATTTCTTTGAGGCATCTGTACAAACTACTGAAGCCAATTATATCATTTTTTAGGTATCAAAATTTGGTGTCAGTACTCCTTTAAAATACATACCGAGTATTCGACGGTGAGTGTTGCAGGGTCCCTTTAAAGGCGCGCCTTTCCCTCTATCACCGTCGAGGCTCAGTGTTGTGTGCTCTGCAGTTCTACGCGACGGGCAGTTTCCACTGAAGCGCTGGTAGCGACCGCATCATCCACCACCACCAGTCGACAGTCAGCCAGTTTGTGCGCAATATGATCGCTGGAGACGTGTTTCCCGAACCTCGCCTTTCCTTTAGGTGGTTCGGCGGACATGGCTTCTTTCCGTCTGCAGCCGGAGTGTGCGCTTGAGATATCGTCTGCTCGCAAAATAATTTCGAACGGGGCGTTGAAGACCGTGCGTTTCATTTTTCGTCAACGCTGCAGAGGCGCGTGTCACATTTTTTTGTGAAAACGTAACTGACAGGATAGCTATGGCCCGTTCGTAATAGGCCATTTGGTCACATAGGATCATTCGTCATAAGCCGATTTGACAAATGGGAAAGTTCGTCATAGGTGCACAGAACGAATCTCCATGTTTTTCTTTTTGAACGCATGCGGCTCTCAACGAAGTAGGTAGGATGGTTCATCTATTAAGAGAGAAGCGAGGCGCATGTGTTCTTTTTTTTTCTTTCTTTCTTTTCGGCCATACATCTCGAAAGCAAAGCGTGCAAGCTACAGCTGGGCAAGTAGGATGACTTGGGTTAATCAAGAACACAGATACGAGTTCAACAACCCTATACAGAAAGGTCAGGCAGAGATGTAGCCTAATGAAGTTCTTGGAAGACAGAACACAAAGAAGAACCCGCGCACCCCTTTTTAATATTGCGGCCAGCTTGGGCACCCTCCATTGGAACAGGCCAACTCGTCACAGCCAACTCGTCGTGCGAAAACTGGTCAAAGATGCATGTGGTTCTAAGTGGTCCGTAATGGGGAAAGTGGTTGCAAAGACCTTCTCATTCTTGGAAATTTTGTCTGGAAGTTTCATTTTTGGCGCATGTCGAGAAGGGGGGGGGGGGGGTGTTAAAGGCTTTAACCGCGATAGTTCATACCAGGTTGACCCTTCTCCGTTCGTGGGCTAATTTCCTTTTGTTTTGTTTTTTTCGCTATGGCGGTTGAAATTGATATTTTGGTTTTAACACCCTCTCTTACCTTACTGCTTCCAAAAGAAATGTGTCACACAGGTAGGGAAAAGTACAGTACAAAACTTCTTAACTCCACATGCAGCTGAAAACGGATTGAGAGGACCACGTGGCTTGCGAGAACCGCGGGTGCAAATTAGCTATACGCCTCGAGCTTCGCGATCGCTGCGCCGCCTGTCGCCGCTTCTCCGCGGCGTTTACGGGATCAGCGCTGCGTGGCTGATATATAGGTGGTCACGCAGTATTTTAGTTCTCTTTCGCTTCTCTTTGCCTTTCCGCGCACCAAACAACTTGTTATGGTGACGCCTGGAAGCAAATTGCACGTTTAGGGCACTAAAAAAAGCAGCTGCCTCTTGGTAGAGCGCTCGAACGCCAAAAGAGCTACCCGGGGAGGCAGTTCGCGCGCTTCTCGGCCGCTCTTGCGGGCGTCGGTGACGGCAGCAGCATGATCACCATCGTCACCTTCGAAGACGTCAGCACAAGTCAATTCTATTTATTGTCGCCTCGTTTAAACCTGATATTGGCACCGTAAGAGATTGGTTCGTTTTTCAGCGCAGACAACAAATGCGGCTTTTCTTCGAATATGTACGTCGTAGAAAAATATGTTTCGGGGATGTGATAACCCAATAGTTGACAATAACTTGTACTTTTTATGGGAATATAAGCCACGCGAAAATGTTAAGTACACTCAAAGGCTGTGCGTTGTTAACTATGTGCCCACTCAAGCTTCTAGCACGAACCAAGCCGGAAAAATGAAGGATTTGCATGTAAGGAGTAAATAGAATAGTGGTACGGGAATGAAAAAAAAAAAAAACAGTGCAGCTTCAGAAATGCTAAATACGTTTAAGTTTAATCAAGGAAGTATTCACCAGAACTACTAGATGCGAAATGCACTGATAAATTCGCAAGACATGGAGGGGGGGGGGGGGAGGAGGAGAGGGGGACGCTCAACTAAAATGTGCAGCGAAATCAACGAATGAACGTTTTAGTAATCACACACACGGGCTGCGTGTTCAGTTTCCATTTGTTTTTCGCCTTCAACGAACGACTGATCACTTGGCGGACGGATTTTTTGAATACAGGGTAGGCAGTTCACAAGCGATACGAGGTGTCGTTGGAAGAGTTAATTGATTGTAGGGTTTACGCGCCGACGCAACGAAGGCGATGAGGCGCGCCGTAGTGGAGGGCTGCGTATTAATTTTGACCACCTGGAGTTCATTAACGTGCGCCAAAATCTCGCACACACTGGCACATTGGAAGAGTGTGGTATCATGATGGGGCCCTGATTTCAGTTTACGTTAGATTCTGTAGTCTCCCTGTGTCATATGACGATGTTTCGAAGAGTTTATTCGCGGAAGCGGATTACTCTATAAGCCCGCCTGCGCGCTTCTCGTGGAGGATAAATGTAACATGATCTGCGAGCGCTCATTTCGCGACAGACGACCCAGCATTAAATTTGTCGTCGTGTGCTGACTCCCGAGTATAATTTTACATTACCCATCGTGCTTTATTTCGTAGAATGTTTGTGAAATTTATGCCGCATTGGCTTGTCCAGGGTACTGATCAATATCTGATATGTGATATTGGCAAGCGTAACTTGCGTGCTGTCAGGTATGAGGGCTCCGCTAGATAATTGTAAGCTCACGAAGCTGATTTACATCATATATGTATGGCCGCAACATGACCATCGGAGGAATTCTCTGCTTACGGAGACACTGCAACTAAATTTCAGGGCAGCGGAATTGCAATCATGCTGCTTGCATATGCCGGCTTCGGGCGCTGGCCTAACACACACCTGGCGCTCATACAAACCGAATGTACCACACTAAAATCGCGTCATAAACGTTTATACTCTCCTAAACACACCACGCTTGCAAACAGAGTGCCTGCTTTACATTATTCTGTACTTAGAACGCGTACGAACGGTAAATCGCAGTCTTGAACGAGCCCCAAAAGCAACGGCGACGGGGGGGAGCGGGCCGGAGACTCCCGCGGCTGCTTTCGAAACGGGCCGCTAGGGGGATTTCAGTGGCGCCATGGTGGCGCCCCTACAGGCCGCGCTCGCCAGCAACCATTACGCAACATGTACAAACGATAATGAGTGATGCGCCTTATCACCACTTACATCAAAAAGAAAACACCGCAAATTTTATTTTACCGTTCCTGTGACAAACTTTCCTAAGCCACAAAGTGGCCTCTGACGAAAGAACCTATGTGACCAAACGGCCTATTACGAACCGGCCTGAAACGCCATGCGACGAACGGGCCTACACCCCTTCTACATGTACATGCACAATCAATGGCGTCTATCTAGCTATCAAAAACGATCTAGACACATTTCAATACGCTTTCTTCAGCGTCACCATCGTATGACAGGAAGCAGAGCATGGAATGCGAGTAAATGGGAGAATATCGAACGGGCCTACACCCCTTCTACGTGTACATGCACAATCAATGGCGTCTATCTAGCTATCAAAAACGATCTAGACACATTTCAATACGTTTTCTTCAGCGTCACCATCGTATGACAGGAAGCAGAGCATGGAAAGCGAGTAAATGGGAGAATATTAGATAATTAAAGTAACCGCGTGACGCCAGGAGCAGGATATACGGTGAAGCAAGGTGAGGGGATTGAGCTCTATTAAAAAAACGACTCTGAAGAGTGAGCGAGTGCTTTACTGAAACAGAAAGTGGAAAATAAGTGGACAGGGAATATTTTGAACCCATTTGGGAGTTCACCAGCATACACCCAGTCCGGGGGAAGGGGATAGGTGAAAATAAATGGGCACACAAAAAGAGGGAGCTTTGTCAAGTGGAGTGAAAAGCAAAAGGAAATAAAGCAAACACATGGCCACTGGCCACAGCTAAAGTGAACTTGGCATCAAAAGGGGTGTCAGTGTTATTCTAACCAGGCACTCTTTTGAATGAACCAGCGTTGTCTCATTGGCCCCCTTGAATTCTTAGCCAGTTCCCTGTGATGGAAGTAGCCTACTTGGGTGGTTATTGCTCAAACCACACACTGAAAAGCTTTTCTACAACTAGCTGCTTCAAACTTACCTGGCAGTCAGTTACCAGCTGTGAGAAATGTGGCTGTCACCTGAGGAGACGGGTGGTGAGGATGATGTCGATGGACGGTGGCAATTGCTGGAATGAGGTACGCATTGCTGATTGGCTAGTGGGTGACTGGTTAACTTGTTCATGTACAGAAGACACCAGGGTACATTGTGTCACTTGGTCGTACTTTTAGTGAGCCTGCAAGTGCTAATTCACCCAGTGGTGAGGAGGATAGATGGATATGTCCGTTTATTAAATGGTTCAATGATAATGATTAGTGCATCAGTTTGCCTTACATTTTTTTGCTGCAAATGTCTGTTTGACCTCTTAAATGTGCTAGAATTGTATGCACTTTTCACTGTTGACTTTCAGAGCTTAGTGATAAGTTAAAATTAACGAGGATCTAGTATATGTTTCATGTGTAGTACACAAACCCACCTATACACAACATGCATACAGTGTCACCCAGCTCAACAGCAGCCTGTGCTTAAAAACATGCGCACAGCTGTCATGGCCTGCTAGCTACGCCACGAGAATTTTTTATACACATGGGAATTTAGAAAATCAAACCCTTACTGAAGTATTTAAATGAAGAAGGCATGACACAGGGAAGAATGAGAAGACAGCTACAGGCCTTCCTGGTGAGACGATAGCAGTGCTGCTACTTTACAATGCAAACTTTTATTGAAAATATTGGGAATGAGCAGACATATTAAGAGGTAATGCTGCAGGTCTTCCAGGCGAGACGATTGAAGACTTGCTACTGGGGGCACCGCTGTAAGTTTCCCTCCGGATACCCCACAGCAAGAGCTGCCGCTCAGGCGGCGGTCATTGCCGTGGCCTTGACGCCATCCTCAAAGTCCACGCAAGCCAAACCCTTTTCCCGGCACAGCGCGCGCACGTAATCCAGCTCCGCCTTGGTGAAGCCGTCAACGAAGGGCAGGCTTGTGTTCTCGGGTGCCTCGGCCAGTGCTTCGATGGCACGCGCGATCACGCGACGGGTTCCCGGGTCCACGGAGTCTCCAGGGTCGGGGGCACCTATTACTGTCGCCATGACGCCCTCCTCGAAGTCCTCGCAGGCTAGGCCCATGTCCCGGCACGTCAGGCGAACATAGTCGAGCTCCGACTTGCTGAAGCCGTCGGTGAAGGCCCGACTCGAGCCTTTGGGTCTGCTCTTCAGCTCGTCCAAGGCTCGCTCGATCCTGCGCCGCTGTATTGGCTCCACAGCCTCGAGGATGGCATCGCGCCGAGCTTCCACCGGCAGCACTTGGGACATACCCAGGCCACGGACCATCCTCCTGCAGTGAGCCAAGGTTGCGCATTTTAAACTGGCCACTTCCGTCACAGTGAGGCCAAAAAAAATTCCCCGCATTTCCCCGAGGGGAAGAATGTGAAAGTGCGAATGCACGAGTTGAATTTGCGCGGTTCGGTAATGTTCGCGAAAGAGAGATCACACACACACACACACAACTACAAAGAAAGAAAGATGCATTTATTCACAGACACCTATTTGTGTTGTCGTTGTACTTGATTGCTAGAGCGGATCTCAGCTTTGAAATTTCGTGTCAGTACTCCTTTAAGGGGGGACGCGGCTTTCAACTTCGGAAAAATGACCAAAACATCGTTTTTTTGAAACCCACATATTCGGCTTCTATGTTTCCTATTCTGTGCGTCTGCAAAGTTTTTACGCTGAAAAGCGTCGCAAGTGGCATAAAAAATACTTTTGTCAGGCGCGGTGACAAACTATCAGCGCAAAAGGGCGAAAAAAAACGGCAATTTTCGGAGCGCTCTATCTCCGCAACGGTGCCACGGGCGCGGCCATTTTGATATGGTTAGATCGGCCGAGCGATCGTCTTTCCCGTTCCGCTCGTCTCTTTTACCTTCGTTCATTCGCAAACGCACAAACGGCAGAAAAGAAACGACGCACAAACGAAGCTAGAAATAGATGCTGAAGCGCTATTGGTCCTCCGGTCGGGGCGCAGAACGACGACCCTCCTGATTGGATGTCGCGGGCGGCAATCGCAAGATGGCGGCCGCCTGAGCTGCGTAGGAGGCGGATTGAGTCATTTTCGCCGCTTCGCATCGGGCCGAGTTTCTGTTCAATCTGTGGTATTCAAACACGGACGTTATCGCGATAGGAATGCCAGAGATAACGAGCCAGATTACGGGAAGTTGTGTGGCTCGAAAGGCGGAGGTCATCGAACGCTTCGTGGTGCGCGTGACTCTACCGTCGCCAGACCCCGGAGGGTGACGCGGTGTGCGCGCTTGCGATATCGGTTCGTGAAGTGAACTTTTAGTCGGATTTGCGATGTTTACACGCTTAGTAGGGCTGTGTTTTTGACTGTGGGCTCGCTAGCCTTGAGAAAGAAACGGTCGACGCGTCAACGCTGCGGCGCGCACGGCATAGCGACGCGCATTGGAGCATCACATGACTGGGCAACCGGTTACGATTGAACGCCAGTAGTTGTATTAATGCCTGCGACGTTAGTTTTAATCTTAATAGCGACCTGACCAGCCATATCAGGTATAATCAAGCTCGATATGTCGCGGTAAGCGTGCGCTGCGATGCGCCGCGAGCCATATCGCCTTTCTTGCGCAACGTTTCCCGTGCACTTGTAATTTTCATGCAAACAGGTTTGAGTTAGTAATATAGGAATAAAATATGCTCTCTGCGTTAAAAATGTACGTTACTGTGGCAGCATTTAACAGTGGATTTTTTTAGGGAAATTATTGATACCATTGCTCAGGGCATACTAGCTGTGCTGCGAGAAATATTGGATGCCTTGAATGTCAAAAGTAGTAAAAAAAAATATGCTCCTGCATTGAAGTTGGGAGTTATGCAGAATACTCTACCAAGCTTCAAGTAGCTCATTTTCAACCTTGTGGTATGCAAACTTTTGGCAATGAACACCTGCACTATGAGTACTAAGTTGCTGTGCCAGGCAAGATAAAACATGAAAAAAAAGCCAAAAATGTTTCAAATTTAAGTTAAAAAAATGCTTAACTTGTTGCCATGGTGACAACACTGCAAAAGGAGGGTTGTCCAGTGCGATACAGCCAACCAACTAACCTACTTTGCATTGAAAGCCCATTGAAACCCATCTCCCCTCCGTTGGTTTGCAAAGGGGGGTATGTACTCTTCACGGAGGAGCTGAAAATGATGTTTCTGGAAAGAGAAAGGCTGAAAAGGCACCTCCAATTTCAGGCAAGGCCTTCCGAAGCCCCTATGTTCAAAAGGACATGAAAGGCTACAACCGTGACGACTTTTGATATGTGAAAACCTATGTTGCAACTTCGGAAGCCGTTTTCTCAAAACAGTTTTTTTTTTGCCACCTGTGTCGCTTTGTCCCAGGGATTTCTTCGTGACCGCTGGGTCTATTTTGATTCCGTTTCTTGCATTACATTCCTTGATGAACTGTTCAGGTCGTGACACTTTTAGTTTTCCAGATTTGTTTTTTGTGATTTTTTTATTCAAATAATCGTTCACAGTTGACATGCCTGTTGCACATTAACCTAAAAAAATGAAAACTAAAAAACATTGTGTTGTAAAAAAAAATTCTAAAACTGTCACGACCTCGTCCATTCATTTGGGAATGCAAAGCACTTCGAACAAGTTTTCTATCGTGTTTTATAAGCCGCTCAAGCTCGGTTACAAGCGGAACAGAAAGAAAATTTCATACATAAAAAAGTTATCAAAAATTAACTTCAAATTTTTATGGTGTTATCACAGAAGCATTTCCAGTGCTGCGCCAATTTTCATCAAAATCCACAAAGAAATAAAAAAGTTGATTTTGAAAGCCACGTCCCCCCTTAAGCGGGTGCATTAGCCCTTCTCACGCCCGATTCCTGGCCAATCCCCCACGTGGGTATGTGCCATGTCAGCGGCCAGGCTGCGCGCGCCCATCTCCACGTGCGCGGACATCACCGGTGGACGCAGGTTCAGGGTCGCTTAAGAAGTGCATTGCACTTAAATGAGGCAACACGTTAAAAAATCGGATTTCACTGCGCACCTTTCCATCTCTGTAAAAACCGTTGGCGTTTCCCTACACATTATACTTTTAGGTGTTTAACTGTTTATTTTAATTTGGCTTTAAAGGGGCACCGACACAAAAATTTCGCATAGTTTTTTGTTGTTGTTGTTGTTGCAATAAGTAGCTAATGACCTATTTATGCCCTGTTAAAACCTGGCTTGCTCCAGTGGGCGACGGTTGTTCAATTCGAGACGTTTTTAATACAGCCAGTGGCAGCTTCCGTTTCAGCGGGTGCCGCGAAAGGTTGCATTTGGTATAAAAGCGGCCCACGTGACTGTTGGACGGACATCACAGAGCAGAGCTGACCTAGCACTGTCGATTACGCGCCGGCGGCAGTTTCTGGTAATGCCCCTTCGTACTGATATCGTCAGCCGTTTAATTAAAAAGCGACCATGGACGTGATACAGGCGCAGCAAGAGCAAATGGCTACCACAGCTAGAGAGCGACGTGTGATGCTCGAGGCAGTGGGTGGGGAGACGCGCACTGGAAGCCGCCAGCCGGTCTGCCTACAGGTCCGCCTACAGATGTTATGCTTAACACTGCGGCAAATATTCGATTGCCGCTCTCGTAAGCAGTGTAGATGCCAATTTTTGCCACGAGGCGTGCTGTGTTGATACTGCAAAGCCTTGTTTACCGTCAGTCCTGCCAGACGATGCCACCAAACTGCTCTGCACCACTATTCGCCTTTGCTTTGTTTTTGACTGTATTTGCACCTGGCTTGCTTTTGTTGCTGTAAGTAGTAATTGTTTTATGAAACATGGGGTGTGCTCAACAAAAAGGGTCATGTAAGGCATTGTCACGCCAATCGGCCAGTGTTTGTGTGACAGCCCCAAAGTGCCAGACTGCTGGGAAGCTATAACAAGCATAGTGCTTGAAGTGTTAACAGCAGCACGCACTGGTACTTCTATGTTTACGTGTTTGTTCGTAACTTTGCTTCTTCACTCCACCATTCTTACTGCTATAAAAAGAATGCGATAAATTTAAGTGCAGACAGCTTGTTTGACAAACTCATAAGCCCTGCCTAACTTTGCTTTTGCCGGCCTCAGCCAATCGCACAGCTGGGCATATGACATATATGGCGGGAAATGAGCTAGTGGGTCGCATGGACATTCCCCTTTTTCTAATTACGTAGCTTATTGGGGAAAGTTTTTGCTAAATATGGTGTCAGTATGATTCTAACGAGGCAATCTTCCGAATGAACCAAACTCGTGTTTTATCTGCATGGCCTCTGTAAGTGCTCTGTGCACTAAAATTCAGTCAAAATGTTACCCGTCTTTTTTATTTTGGCTTCAAGAATGAAAAGAAGCGATGTGGCAAGCTGAGCCAAGCTTGCGAGGAATGTTGCTAGCTGTGTTATCGCGGCGCCCACTATGGCATGTGACAGCAGTGACAGATCTCCCTTTAGGAAAAATGGCCTATATCTTGGGTATCCACGTTTAAAACACTTTAGCATGTATTGTAGTATGAACCTCTATGCCCTTGCCATAGTAGCCATAGCGCAAAATCGTGGGTTTTGGAACGAGCGCCCCGAGTTCAAGCCCCAACGACTTGAATTTTTCCCCAAGGCCTGTAATTTCTTTCATTATCAATTTTTCCTTAGCTCAATTCTGCGCCTTCTTTTCCCAAATAAAAAGTGGTTTGGTATCTTTTGGGTCGCTTTAGGAATGGGGGCGTGGCATCTCAACGCATTCAATTAACGATTTGCACCACACCGGAAGTCCCGCGGTTGTGCCCATCTTGGAACAAATTAATGCCTTCCCCACACACGTGCCACAGCTGCGGTGGTCGGTGGTGACGTGCGCGCATACCTGCAGAGTGCGGCCTCGTCGGCTCGTTCGCGGGCGAGCTCCTTGTTGAGCGCGACCATCTCGCGCGCGAGGTCGGCCGAGTTGGGCTCGATGCGGGCGGCACGGCGCATCATGTCGGCCGCCTCCTCGAGCCGGCCCAACTTGCGCAGTCCCACTCCGCACAGGTACAGGGCCTTGGCGCACGCGCCATCCACCTCCAGCGCACTCCTGCCGCAGCGGACCGCCTGTAACGAGCACATCCACACTGCCCATGCACACATTCAAGATTGATCCCTGGGTGGTCAAAATTAATCCGGAGCCCTCCACTACGGTCCACCTCACCGCCTCCGTTGCGCCGGCGCGTTAAAACCCTAGAGTCAAAATAAAAATTTCTCCCACCTCCCCTCTCGGGAACCCCTGTGTAGATGCGACGCATACGGGGTTCCATTGTTGTTTCCGTTAGGTTGATTCTCCCATCGCGTGAAACGTGCCGTGAACCCCCTGCCGTGGCTATGACGCAACACAATCCACTTTAATCCAATCCAAGCCAATCAAATCCAATCCAACGCCCCTCGCGAGAGAGTGTTCGCTATCGGAGAGGAGAGGGGGTGAGCGGCGGACAGCGCAGCTCGCGCGGCGAGGAGAATGGGGGAGGGGTGTGGACGGACAACAACAACGCCGTATGGAGGGACAAGGCGAGTGAATGAGATGCAGTCGCATCTAAAAATTTCGGTGTTTAATGCATCGAAGCTGCACCAGGGCCACGACGTGTGCTGCAGAGGAGGGCTCTAAATTAATCCCTACCACCTGGGAATCTTTAAAGGGACACTGAAGTGAATTTGTCAAGCTCCCGTTTTTGCTTGCACTGTGTAGACTGGCTCAAATTAGCACACTTTTCATCGTTTTTACGATTGACAAATCGGTAATTATTTTACAAAGCGCGAAAGAAGAAAAACTACCATGCGCGTTTTGCGGTGGCCGCACCAACTAAAGCTGTGACGTTAGGAGGAGCGGGCACCGTGATTGGACGATGCCCAAGGTGAGCAACCAAACAAGTTTCGGTTCTGTAAAACACAACCGTTGGCGTTGTTGGATGGGCATTCTCAATAACTCAGTAATCATCGTACCGCGCTTCTGCCATGTTGTCAGCTGTAAAAATGCATAAAGATAAGCCTCCTAGGACGGCTTGGAATCGTAGCATTCACTAGCCGAAACCTACGCAGTGCATGAACGCCCTCCGCGTACCCGCAGACGCCCAAATGTCATGCGCTTTTCCCCCATATTTGGAGCTTGCCTCCCTCATGCCTGTATCATAAAAAGCGTGTTCGCACCAGGCCAAGGGTCTGTTCATTCTGGCCTGTGCCCACTGCCTGCAAGCAGTCTGTGCTTATGGCAACAGCACGCCAACGAGAACTCGCTAGCGCGCCAGTGCCAGCCTGCGCGCGTTTTGTGAACTAGTTCGTGGAGCCATGAACGTTGCAGCCCAAAAAAAGGTGAACTCAATATAGAAAACATCGGCGGAAAACGAAAAATTCCCCCGCATTTCCCCGAGGGGGAGAATGTGAAAGTGCGAATGCACGGTTGTCGGCCCGCTTGCGGCGCTTGCGCTCGGCCCCCGCAGCCCACCGCCTCGCCGCCTTCTCTTCCATCGGGTTTGTAGTATCACGTGTACACCACGCAGTTATCAAGCCGCTATAACGCCGCTGAGTCGCCAACGCACGCCGCTGACGACGTAGTTTGAATGCGTTAAAGATATAAGGCGCGTTACTAACACTGATATCAGCGTCGCGTCCGTGGCTTAGTCGGTAGAGCGTCGCGCTGCGGCCGCAAAGTCCTCGGATCGAAACCTGGCGCCGGATGCTGTTTTTTTTTATATATAGAGAGGAGGACTGCGGACGCCGCCGCCGGCGGTGGAAGGTTTGGGGTCGCTTATAAAGTGCATTCGCACTTAAAAAGTTAACTTACAGAAAAAAAAAAGCACGTACCCGCGGGGATTCGAACTCCTGACTTGCAAAATGCTTGCGGTGGCATATCTAGCGCCCCAAACAACTCGGCCACGGAGCGGGCTCCGCTGGCCTTGGTAATATAGGGTATATATTGTACAACCAGTTTACACTTTTATTTAGTTTTGGCATTTCAAGCAGCTTAGCTGACTATTTGTTGTATTGCGCTCGTGCAGTAAGCGTCGCCCGAGTTTCCACAATAGCTCACGTCTAGCAATTGCATTTCGTAGACGGAAAAGCGTTCGCAGATGCGTAGTCGTGCTGCTGACCGCTGTGCTTGTTCGCCCAGCGCAAAAAAGTGCTTCCCGCACCCTAGTTTTACGCTGTACGGTAAAAATATCAGTTGATTTTATTTCCTTAGTACCTATATTGACTTCGCTGACTCTTCTCCCGCCTTCAAGAGGCCTTATATTTTCCTACTGGCGTACCAGTCAGCGAAAGCGTCCGCATGTGCACTTGTGCAGCGCTTTGTGTGAAGTGACCTTGCTTGGAGCTAGATACAGTGTACAAAACCTAACCAAGTAAAGAAAGGCCCATTCTTCCATTCACAAACGTGTCCTGGCTTCGTTTCAACTGAGCGAACGAATTGCGACGACCCGTCGGCGGCCGGCGGACGAAACGCTGGGCCGACTGACTGACTGTCTGAAGGCAGGGGAGCCGTGCAGTAGCGCAGCCAATTGCGAAGCTCGGCTCCTCTCGACGTCACACGAAAACGCCGCAGAAAATGGGTGAGCGTAAAGAGAGGAGGACAGCATTTTCGAACTAATGTTTTCTACTAAATAAAATCGCGTAAACGCGCCCAGGGTGGTCGAAACATGGTCTGGGGACTCCGGACTACAATTTGCGCAAGTAATCCCGCAATGTTTACGTATCACTTCCGTGTCCCTTTAACATGCACCGAAATCTCGAAACATGGGCGTTTTCTCTTTTCACCTGAATATGGCAACAAGCCCCGGCGGCCAGGGCTTGAACCTATGTCCTCAGGTGCAGCAGCACAATGCCTACCCACTGAACCACCATGACGGGTCCATGCGAGCATTCCATCTGGGAAACAGAACCCAGACTCAACCACATTTTTTCCCCGCGCTACACAATCTGAGACATGATTTGGGGGTACTTACTACGCATTAAAAATAAATTTGGTCGAGGTGAAATTTGAGTGCAGTTGGCCTTTAACGTCGTCGCTCCTAGACTTCCCGTTGTTGGGGTGTGCCTGTTCTATTCGTGTGCCGTCACGCTCACCTGTCACATGGCACACACTAAGCTAACTCTCGTCCCACCACTGGCTGTGTGTGTAGACAGTGGGGCTCTTTGATCTACAGTTTCGGACTCGATGCATAGTCCGCAGCTAGTCCACGATTTCCCCATGCCATAGGAATATTGAGACGCGAGTTGGACTGACCGTTTATTCCGTCACTCGGCTGTGAAAACAACCCAGCAGACAATGCTGATTAGAGGAAAAAGGAGGATGGATCTCATGATCATGGAGATAATTGCGACTACCACTGATGATAGTGGCGAGCACTGAAGGTAGCGTCCGGCCGATGGTACCGCTGATGATAGCGTGCACACGAAGCATAGGAACTAGCACCAAGAGCGCTGGCTGCATAACCAAGGGGGGGGCTCCCATAATATATACCGTATTTTCCGATGTAAAAGTCGCGTTTATCTTTCTAAAATTTTTTTTGTGCGTCTTATCTACCGATGCACCTTACGTGTGGAATATATTTGGTGCATGGCGCTGTGCGTGGTCTGTGCTCGAAAGGGTGCGTGTGTGCTGCGTGATGTCAGCAGAGGTCGGCGAACTCACTCATGAGTCCACTCACTCAGACTCATTTGGACTCAAACTCACGCGTGAGTTTGAGTGAGCGCAAGGCTAGTGTGGCATGGTGAGTTTGAGCCGAGTGAGCCCGACTGAGTTTGAGTCCGATTGAGTTTGAGTACGCCTGAGACCTAGTGAATTCCGAGTCCATTTTGAGTTCTGAGTACATTTTGAGTTTGAGTCCATTTTGAGTTTGAGTACATTTTGAATTTGAGGCCATTTGAGTTCTGAATTCATCTTGAGTTCTCAGCCCATTTCGAGTTTGAGTTCATTTTGAGTTTTGAGGACATTTTGAGTTTGAGTCCATTTTTAGTTCTGAGTACATTTTGAGTTTGAGTACATTTTGAGTTTGAGTACATTTTGAGTTTTGAGTACATTTGAGTTTGAGTGCATTTGAGTTCTGAGTACATATGAGTTTTGAGTCCATTTTGAGTTTGAGTACATTTTGAGTTCTGAGTACATTTTGAGTTTGAGTCCGAGTGAGTTCTGAATTTCGCGCTCGATGCGAGTTTGAGTTTGAGTGAACGCAGATGTGCTGCTCAGCATTGAGTCTGAGTTTGAGTGAGTGGTGATTCGAAAAAAAAAAAATTGTGAGTGAGTTTGAGTGAGCCGCGCCAACTTTGCCGAGGTATGGATGTCAGTGCACGTTGAGACACAGCTGTATGGTCTGAACGAATGAATTATTTGATGGCGAGTCGGAGGAAGTAGGCTTCGATGGTTTTGCCTAAACGCCATCTGCAAGTACATGCCTTCTGCGTGTATCATTAAACCATTTTTGAGAAGTTAGTTCTGTCTACACTTTGGACGGTAGATGCACGTGTCTAGCACTGCTTACTGGGGGATGAGTTCAGAGGCGGCAGCCGTCGCAACCATGTACTTTCACTGCACTTTCTAACCATCTAATCCTCTATGAATTTTCCTGATTAACAAGTGAGTTTTGTATGCTGGTGCGTCTTCTACACCGGTGCGACTTATATACGTTGTTTAGAAAAACTCCCGTTTTGAGGGGGTGCGACTTATCAAAAGTGTGAATTATAGACCGGAAAATATGGTAATAAAAACGAACGTCGAATTGCTTCTTGGGGAGTTCGCGGCGTGCCCGAGATTGACAGCCAGAGGTGGAACAGGGTACATGGGTTTGGGAGAAGTCCCGGGAGAATGCAAAAGTGCCTTTTGGAGCAGCCAGAAGGGCCATTTTCAGCAGATGTAACACCATTTCACAGCATTATGGTGCCTCCCTAACCTCCCTACAGGCCTCTGTGCCAGCTCCCTGACAATTAAGTTTTATCTACCTATCTATGTGTTATCAGGTGTTTCACAGTGCACCGGGACCTACTCTGAATCAGGAACACAGTTCTTGCACTAAATCTGGAGGATTGCAACATGCAGAGTTATTTACTTTCCGTGCCGGCCAATGCATCGCGATACAGTTGAACCTCGATATAACGAACCTCGATTTAACGAAATTCGCGATATAACGAATTTTTTCAAGTTTTCTAACAAAATTTTGCTAAATGCATGTATTTTTGTCTCGATTTTACGAAGTAATTTTGTGCGGCGCTTTCCAATTTAACGAAGTCACGGCAGGAAAGGAAGAACCGAAATTCCGGTCGAGGCACGTTTTATTTTGCCTCTCAGGCCCTACATTGAAAAAATTCAGTACTCAAATTTAACTCTTTGAAGGCTAAAATGAAAGAAAAGCGGTGAAATCTACGGTTAACAACAATTAAAAGCGAAAGAACGAAGCTGCACAAACCGCTAGCGGTCATGACGGTTTAAATTAGTGCGGCCACTATTTTGACGTCTCCATCGTTGCCTACGCCAGCGCCCTCTATGCTTAGGCTACCGAAGCCTACTTCAAGCTTTTTTTTTTTCTACGCGTCAGTGCTTCACGGTGCTGCTGCCCTAGGTTGTGCTCGCTGATAACCAATTACTATTTTGTTCGTAGCATCGTTAGGTGAGTCTTGTAAGCAGCATGAGCACTCCAAGAGAAAGAAAAGTGTTCCGAACAAGAGCCTGAGGAAGTTCGGTGAAACTGACAGCCACCGAAGTGTGATGGATGCCGTCGATGTTCTGCGGAGGCACGCAGGTGCACACGAATGTTTATAAGACCTTGTTAGCGCTGTCAGCATACGAGCGTCACGTAAAGCCCGCCATGGTCAAGAAACGCCAAGCACTGCTTACGGACTTCTTCACTACGGCTTGAACATCGAGTGCTGGTGGCAATAAATTGCTCTCTTTGAACGTGGTCATCTTCGTTTCACCAGCGTTCATTAGACAGCTGCGGTGCGGAGAAATCAGTTTCGAAGGGCTCAGTGGGCATAAAGTAATTGCTTAATCGAATTTGGCCGGAAGATTTTTAATGTAAGCTTTCGCTTTCCGGAGCACGTAAGCGCTGCTCCACACAGTGAAGCGGTCCGCGTGTACTCCGCTCAACTCGCAATCATGGCTTATCTCGAGTGTTGTGGTTGCATCACGCGCCCATACTGCAGAGCCTTTGTACATTAAAAAAGTCTTTCGAAAGTTTCACAGCAGCCTTCCGCTGTTGGCCCAGCCGCGCCTAAGCCTACCACTGAATGGACGAAAAGAGGCGTAACTTCGAACGAGCACCTCGGCGGGGTGAAGTTCACGGCCATGGACGCGGGTTCAGTTGACTAACAGCGGCATTTAGTAGTGACCCGAAATGAAAAAAGAAAAGTGGAAACCTATTCTGCTATCATATTTATAAGGCGTTGCGAAAAAAGCACCGGTTTTACGATGACACATGAACTACCGTCGGCTATCCGAATTCCATTGCCCAAGTGTTGAAACTCTTAATTCACACAATTTTCGCGGCCAGTTTAGTACAAATTTTCGCTTTAATTGGAGGAGGTAACTACATAGCAGTTGTTGCCCTGGCGAGGGCCAAAGTGTTAAAACCCCAATAACTGGTTAAATGAACTGTAAAATCAAAACTCGATTTTACGAAATTCTCGATTTAACGAAATTTGCGGCCCCAAGTACGACTTCGTTATATCGAGGTTTAACTGTATAACCATTCAAAGGTCAAATCTCACGCGCAGAGTCAAAGAGGATCAGATAACAGGCCTTGCTTTGTGTCCGGTAAACGGCAGTGTTCATGCGAAATCGCGACGGCGTTCCGGAAAACAAGGCGTTTGCTAGCATTTTTTTTTATCGAACAGCAGATTCAGTGCTTGCGATGCTGAAGATAGCTTTGCATTTGCCCGTAACGGAGTTGCGAGCGTCAACAAATGTACGCCATAGACCACATAACTAGAGGGTGTTAAAGGAGTTTGTTTTATTCGAAAGATTAGGTGTTTCATAGTACCCCAAGCGCTTTTCCGGAAGCAAACGATGCTTCATTCACTGAGAAATAAGGCAATTTAAGCCAAAATTTTAAATCTCCCGCTAAAATTGCACATTTCGTCACGTGAACAATGGCGTCATACGAGCCGGTCCATGAAACACATACTTAGTATGTCGACTCCATATAGCACCCACACGCGGGAGTCGACCGAGACGGCGACCATTTTAAAAATACTAGTAAAACCTAGTGCACCCGCAGCCCTAGTCATGGAATCGCCTGATCCGGAGAACAAAACTCTCGCTGAGGAGCTCGGGCTTGCATTTAACAACCTCACACCACTTGAATGCTCAATGCTTCCAAGTGCACGAGCGGCAAGAGTTGTGGGATACGCGGTGGACGGGAAAGCGACCATTCCGCGATAGCCACAACAGACGAACGCCCAGCCGTCGGCACCGCTGCCTCGTCAGCCTCGTCGCGATGGACGAATACAGACTGTTACGTATGTGCCGTATTTTCAATTTCAGTAGCAGTATCGCTTATGCCAGTTGGCCGGTGTCGTGTATGGAAAGCCGTTCGCTCGAGCTCTCTGCTCCGACCAGAAAGATTCGAGCGTCAACGCACGGTGTGTACGGCAATTTTTTTCCCCAAGGTCAGAGCGCTTTGACGAAGTCGGCGACGAGCTCCAGCATGTCCGGGTCCCTGCCGTAATCACTTCCTCGGAAATGAAGCGAGCACACTCGTACTTCCTTTAGCTCTCTTTCTCCTCCGTTTGCAAAGTTCACAAAACGTAGCCACTTGCTTCGCCGAGGTTCATCGTTGGGCAGCACATGAAAGGAGATCTCACCGGCGGGGATGTCGCACTCCCTCGACGATTTGCCCATACTACATGGGCATTTCAAAACACAGCAACGAAATTTCATTGTAAAGTACTCGAACAAACTGAAGTTTTCAGTGGTTGTAAACTGTAAACGAGCTCGTAACGACAGCAGCAAGCCAACACGACCTCCATACCGAAACCTGTGCGACGAGTGGCACTATCTCGTTGCTGCTCTGTGTTCCTTACTCCCCTTGTTTCCATTTTTACCTTTGCTGGTTGGCGATATGACGGCCAACCTCCTGTGAAGGGATTACGATACCAAGCAAGGTCGCGGATGTGCGTGCTAGGACGGTTCGTTGGCCCTGAAGAGCCTTAACCCGAAAATTCGTTTGCGCGACGGTGGCGACGGTGAGATGTCGAGTTCGGCTGGCGGTAGTTTCGTACGCATTGGCATACACGCTTGCGTGTTCGTTCGGAACTTCAACCGTTTACTCCACCGTTCTTTGTCATAAAAAGAATGTGCAGTATGTTTCACGGGCATTTAGCTCGCTATGCAAACTGTAAGCCCTGCCTAACATGCGTTTGCTTTTGCCGGCCTCCGCCAATCGCAGAGCATTCTCGAGTGACATCATAGGTTCTGTTGCGGAAAATGAGCTGGTGGGTCGCATGGTCATTTCCTTTTTTCCTAATTATGTAGCTTACTTGAGCGAAGTTTGCGTTATAAGTAGTGTCGTTATGGTTCTAACGAGGCAATCTTTCGAATGAACCAAACTTGTGTTTTCTCTTCATGGCTCCTTTAAGATGCATAATTAATGTTAGATCATCCTCCACATCAGCAACACTGACCCCAATTTCACTGGAAAATATGATTAATTACCTCACAACAAAAGCAAACCGAACTTACGACCAAATTCCTTAAATGATCTCCTGCGTCCCTCCCTACCCACCTAATTTAGCAAAGCCAGTGTGGGACACTCTCCCGCATTTCATATCCCAACCCACCATTTTTCCCTTGCTATTTCCCACCCACACCCGTCGTGAAGGAACGAAGGAAGAATGTAGAAGAAAGGCAGGAAAGTTAACCTGGCTAGAGCCTAGTTTGCTATCCTGCACGTGGGAAAGGGGAAATGGCAAAAAAGAGAGAGGAAAAAAAGAGGACAAGTTGGACCAGACACGTATGCCCAGCACTGAGGCCCAACACTGGAGGCTCTCAGTCTATAGCCTAGTGTTCAAGTTCGTCGCCCATAGAAAACGTAATAGTTCCTTTAGTCGCCTTCTGAGCGGATGACTGAGAAGGCCAGTGGCACAGAATCTCCTCCTCCGAAAATGGCCGCCAAGAGTCAAAGTTCCTCAGTGCTGATGACAGCTTCTTCCTTGCAGGCGAGTAGCGTGGGCACTTGCATAAAAACGTGGCCCTACCGTATAATGCGGAATATAGGTCGAGATTTTTTGCAGAAAAATTTGCCGAAAAGTCACCCCTCGACCTATATTGCAGTCACTGGCAGTTGTCATCTGGCGACCGGGCAGCCCATCGAGCCCATCCAAACCCAAAAGGCACCATCGCCACCACCATCAATCGGATGCGACGCCATCTTTTTTTGCTTCTCTCGCTGTCGGCGAATGTGTGCGTGCTATTTCTTCTTGCTGAAAATGAGTTTAGGCACTTGTGCCAGTTCACAGCAGCTTTAAAAGAAAAGTGGGGGTTTTCCAGGCCAATGACGTGTCCGCCTTGCGCAAGTTCGGTATCACCAAAAGAGTGTTGCTAGCGGCGTTAGCTGAAGGGGCAGCTCTCGGTATGCAACGCTCGGAAGGCCTCGTTTATGGGCGCTGCTCTGTGCACCTGTGCTGCTGTACAAAGGGGCAAATTTTGTCCGCTAGCGTCGTGCGAAGTCTCTACGAATGGATAGCCCAAGATGTTTGCCGACCGCCTGCACAGACTGGCTGTCGCTCCGGTCTGCACATGAGTGTCCCATGCTTTGCGCTCGCTTCACGATGACATCGTCTTGCGAGTTTAAGAAGTGCTGCATAAGCAATTCCCTGGACTGCACCGGGACGACCTGCTGTGTGGGCGACAGCGAGCCAGAGAGTCGTCCGACGATACTTCAGACAGTTTTAAATGAGTAATCTGCGACGAAACAAGTTATATCTCAATAAACAATGGTTGGTACCTAAATTTTTTTTTTTTGCATTTTTCGGCTACAAGGTAAGGGGGTAGACCTATATTCCGCCTCGACCTATATTCCGCATTATACGGTACTTGTTAAATACATACAGCTACGAAGAGTTGCTGGTCGCAAACTAGGCTCGTCAAAAATGGTCGACTAAATTAATGTTTTCCTCCAATAAACTACAACCTTTCATGCAAATATTATTCTACCTGTTTTTTTTTTACCGTTGCAGTGAGACACGAGAACCTTTGATCTTTTCTTGGTCATTTCCCACTGATTGTGGCGCAGTGGCCAGCCCCCGAAAACAAAACCGTGCAAATGTCCAAAGTCCAAAGACAAGGGGTAGAAGGCGCGCAAGTATGACTAAAGAAAAAAAAAAGGTACTCAGCAATTTGGTATTAGCACACTACGGTAGAGCTGTGTCTAGTTGCCTTTCAGAGTGCAACGTGCTGAAGATTTTCCGGTACGTGGATAATTTTTTAGTCATACTCAATTGTAGCCTCGAATGTCTCGATCAGCAGATCTCGAGTGTCTTGTCGATTTTTCAAGCTTGCACGAAACCTTTGACACTCACTCATGAAACACCTGTTTGCAATTCTATCAGGTTTCTAGATCTTAGGTTGTTTTTTTCCCTTGGTCATCATGTCTGCTGGGCTTACGAACCGAGAGGTTCAAAAGCGCTGTTGCCCTTTTCATCAGAACATTCAAAATTCGTGAAGAGAGGCATTGTCCGACTCTGCTTTTCAAATGCTCTCAAAAAATCTTGTAGCCACAATGCGGAAGCCAGCTTCAGAGCGCAGACGACGCGCCTTTTAGGTTCAGGCCACCCTGGGCACGTGTTGGCCTCTGTTGCAGAAGGTATGCTTAAGGCCAAAAAGCAGGAGATGTGGGGCTCGCAGCCACAAGACCAACAACAAAGGCCTAAGGGAAAAGTGGCTGTGATCCCGTACCTTCATGGCGTGCCACACAACTTATTAAGAAAGATTGCCAACAGAGCGGACATACACGTGTGCTTTTCTGCCACAACGGAACTGTCGGCCCTCTGCAGCATGAACCACGGTTCGGGGAGGGAAAAATCCCTGTGTCACATAAAGCACAGATCGCCCTCCGTTGATTGCGCTGAAGGCGTAGTTTACGACCTGCCGTTAAATTGTGGAAAAAGGTATATCGGTCACACCGGAAGATGCCTCACTGATCACCTTCGGGAGCACCGTAATACAGTGTAGACCGCTTATAACGTATGTCGCGAGAGCCGCAAAAATCCGCACTATAAGCGGTACCGCACTTATCCAAAACATGCGCGAATTCCAACCACATCGCAACCTGCCTCTCAAGTCATCCTTTATTTATCATCACTCAAACGCACGGCACTTAAAAGCAAAGGCCTGGTCTTTATATTGTTTTTTTTTTTACATCAGCCGCTCCTGCAGGGTCTTACACATTGCAAGCACGGTCTTACGAACAGCGAGCACGGCTTTAACTTCCACTGTATTTGTTTTGGAGGATCGTGGCCGCGTTTTTAGCGTCTATGAACAGATGCTGCAGAACGTGGTAAGAACGCCAGCAGGATTTTTGTTTTTTTACCCCACCTTGCGTTCACGATGCCAAAGGCAGCTGCTCATCAGCGCAGCGTACTTCGGCTTCGGAAATCTTCGGCTTCACGCGGCTCCCTTGTTCGGAAAGGGAAACAGCAGTGGCGTATCTGCACAACATTTTAAAGGGACACTGAAGTGAATTGTCAAGCTCCCGTTTTTGCTTGCACTGTGTAGACTGGCTCAAATTAACACACTATTCATCGTTTATTCGGTTGACAAATCGGTAATTATTTTACAAAGCGCGAAAGAAGAAAAACTACTATGCGCGGTTTGCGGCGGCTGCACCAACTAAAGGCGCTGACGTCAGGAGGGGGGGGCACCGTGATTGGACGATGCCCAAGGTTAGCAATCAAAAGTTTCGGTTTCGGTTCTGTAAAACATGCTTGACATCTGATGGCGTTGTTGGATGGGCATTCTCGATTTCTCAATTATCGCTGTACCGCGCTTCTGCCATGTTGTCGGCTGTCAAATGTCTAAGATAAACCTCCCAGGGCGGCTTGGAATCGTAGAAATCACTAGACGAGGCCTACGCAGTGGATGAACGCCCTCCGCGTCACCGCAGACTCTCAAATGCCATGCGCTTTTCCCGCATATTCGGAGCTTGCCTCACTCATGTCTGTTCGTAAAAAGCTAGTTCGCACCAGGCCAAGGGTGTGCTGATTCAGGCCTGGGCCCACTGCCCGCAAGCAGTCGGTGCTTGTGGCAACAGCACGCCAACGAGAACTCGCTAGCGCGTCATTGTCAGTATGCGCGCGTTCTGCGATCTTGCTCGTGGAGCAGTGAACGTTACGGCCCAAAAATAATGAACTCAGTTCAGAAAACATCGGCCGCATACGAAAAAATCAACTTACAAAAAAAAAATACATGTACCCTCGGGGATTCGAACTTGCGACTTTCAAAACAAATCCCAGCGCCTCAGACCGCTAGGCCACGAGCCGGCGCTGGGTGGTTTGGATATATAAGGTTGATAATGTAATGACCAGTTTACAACTTATTATTTAAGCATTTTAAGTACTTTATGTGACTATTGTTGTATATCACTCCTTGCAGTAAGTGTCCCCCATACTTCCACAATATCTCACGTCTAGCAATTGCATTTCTTTGACGGAAAAGCGTTCGCAGAATGTGCGGTCGTGCTGCTGATCGCTGTGCTTGTTTACCCAGCGCAAAAAGTGCTTCCTGCTCCCGTAGTTTTGCGCTGTACGGGTAAAAGTTTTCAAGTGATTTTATTTTCTTAGTACCTATATTGAACTTCGCTTGACTCTTCTCCCTCCTTCAATTGGCCTTAGATTTTCCTACTAGCGTAAAGTCAGCGAAGCGTCCCATGTGCACTTGTGCAGCGCTTGTTGTGGAGCGACCCGGACCTCTGATTTTGACACAGTGTACAAACTAACAAAGTAAGGAAAGGCAACATTCTTTCATTCACAAAGGTGGTTGTGGCTTAGTTTCAATTGAGCGAGCGAATAGCGACGACCCCGTCGGCGGCCGGCGGACGAAAACGCTGGGCCGACCGACTTCGATCGGTAAGTCGGCTGGACGGCGAAAACCGTGCAGTAGCGCAGCCATTTTCCCAGCTCATCTCCTGCTGACGTCACACGAAAAACGCCACAGAAAATGGGCGAGCGTAAAGAGAGGAGGACAGCATTTTCTAATTGATTTTTCTACTAATAAATTCGCGTAAACGCGGCCAGAGTGGTCGAAACAATGCCTACGGACTCCGAACTACAATTTGTGCTAGTAATCCCGCAATGTTTACAAATCACTTCAGTGTCCCCTTAAAGCGTGAACCGCATGTAGCGATTTCTTCTCGCGAGAACATGCAGTGCATTGAGTCCTATTGGAGGTGAACCGGTGGTCACAAAAACCCGCGTTATATCCGGTCCCGCACTATAGGCAGTTACGTTATAAATGGTCTACACTGTACCAACTAACATAAACGCAGTTGCGAATGAGACGAAGGGGAAAGAGGGGCACGCTAGCATGCGTGAGGGCACTGTAGCTCCACTTGCGGTCTAGGTGCACTGCTGGAATCCTAGCACTTCAAGGTTACGCTGCAATCATTCTTGGAAACGGCCAGCCTCTCCTCGAAGTAACAATCCTCGCCAGATGAGCGCACATTCGCTGCAAAGCATTTTTTTTCAGTACCCCAGCACCATTCAACTCTCTCGTTTCTAGAGCACCAAATGTAGGCAAATTGGTGGACCACTTCCTCCATATAAACATCACATTTAGTCCAACCTTGCATACTATCTGAGGCAGAATAAAAGTGCATAATTGATGTTTTAACATTGTTCTTTTAACTAAAAATCAGACATCAAAAACATTTCTACAAAAACGAATCAAGATCTTCACATCTATATAGGTAAAAAAAAACTTTTGAAAAAGAAAACTGCATCAAAAAAATGTTACATAACTGCACCACACAAAAATAAGGTTATAACGAGTTGTACACCAGATGGCGTTACATCATGAATAAAAAGGAAATGAAAAAAAAAAAGGCCTTTTTCTCCCCCAGTGTAGCTGTGGAGCTGCCGTCCTGTCAAATTTCCCCTGCAACTGCCGCCGCTAACTACACTGCACAGCAGAACACTGCGCCTAGTTTCACATTCACAAAGGAATTCTGTGCGGCCCAGTCTTTGTCAGCATGATCGAGACTGCTTCATTTTAAAAAGCCCATGACAGCAAAATACAAGTTTGTTTCATTCGAAAGATTCGGTATTTCATTTAGCCCCTAGCGCTTGTCTGGCAGCAAACGATGCTTTATTCACTGAGAAATCAAACATTTCAAGCCAAAATTTTAATTCTACCCATAAATCGTGTGTTTCGTGACGTCATAAATGATGTAATCAGGGAAACATTAGTATGCCGACTAAGGTTGCGGAAGGCGATTTGTTTTTTGTTGGCTTGTTTACTGTCTGCTTTTGTAGATGCTGCGAGGATACCACTTTTAACTGCTAGCCGCACTTGCTCTGCTTCTGACCGCATTTGTACCTGGCGTATACTTTTGCTGCGTTTGACAGTAATCAATCGCGAAAGACTGGGTATATTCGACAAAGGAGGACGCAAGTGGCGATGTTGCTTATGCCAGTGGGCCAGTGTTGTGTCAAACAAGCCCAACACGCCCAACGTCTGGGCAGCTTTGCGCCAGCATAGTGCAGTGCCGTACACACTGGTGTTCATTCGTATCCCGTCTGTCCCACCATTCGAATTGCTAGAAAAAAGAATGTGCAGTAGTAAATTTAAGCAAAAATAGCTTACTCTGCAAACCTTATTATCCCTGCTTATTAAATTAGATTTTGCCGGCCTCAGCCAATTGCAACGGGCTGCCCACAATACGTCCCGAGTTCGATGCAGAAAAGTACCTTAAGTGCCACATATCTATCGCCTGTTTTCCTCACAATACCACTTATTTTAGTGAATTCTTCATTAAAAGCAGTGTCAGCGCTACTCTAACGAGGAAACCTTTCAAATGAACCAAACTTGCATTCTGTCATTGTGGCCCCTTCAAATACCGAGTATTCCATGGCTATTAATCCCAGTTTCAATGCCGCGCTTAGCTGGCTCACTGGAACAACGCCTTCCCATCTGCTGCAGCATGGGAAGCACACACCCCTTCGTCCAAGAGAGAGATAGAATTTTCCTTGCTCATGTGTGCACGCTTGCACGCCGCATGCGGCGTGCAAGCGTGCACACACACAGACACACATAGAGAATTGTAGTAATTGCTATGTGAAGGAGATAATCTCAACCAATCGCAAAGAAAGGCCAGCATCCCAGTGTAATTTCTCCTCCGTCCCATCAGTGCCCTCTTCCAGCTCTCACACGACACAAGAAACTGCCACAATTACTAAGCACCGCCGCATGACTAGGTCCCAGTTAGGCCTCCTCATCGCTAAGGTTTGCAGGGCCGCTACATACATTGACAACGTCGGATGGGGACAAGCGACGTTGGAGACCTACTCAGCCCCCGTCCTTTCCTGAAAGTCCCCTCCTTGTTTGTGCTTTTTTATATCTCTTATGCCTAGGGGTGTGCGAATATCAATTTTTTAATATCGAAGCGAATTCGAATAATAAAAACAAAGTTCGAATCGAATATTTTTCGAATATTTTTCGAATACGAATACTTATTGTTTTTTGTAAAATTAAAGTTTTCACCATCTAGAGACACAAAAAGTGCAACTTTATTGCACAACAAATCATACAAAGTAAAATTAGGAATTACACAATACCATTGCACTCAACAGGTTAAGGTCTGCACTCACTTAAATGTTAACATGGAGAAAGGTTAACTGCTCGACATGTTCGGGGAGCAGTGACAACCTCCTGCTCCTCACGACTCCACCAGATACCGAAAGCAGCCGCTCACTTGAGACACTAGTGGCTGGCATGCCCGAGCCCGTGCACATTGCCGCGCGCTGATACAGTAAAATCTCGATGATACTAATCTCGCGGGACCGCGAAAAATATTCGTATCATCCGAAATTCGTATGAACCAACGCAGACAAAACATTGAGCGCTGAAAATAGTTTTCGTTTATTTCTTCTCTTACTTTCGCGTGAAGAAATTCATGATTTTTTCTGCTTTTTTTAACCCCCATGTCGCAAAGCAGTCCTTTCTGGAGCACGTGAAGCTTCGCGCTCGTCTCCTCACTCGCTGTGCCCAAGCTCGCTACACGCCGCAACAGTCAAGTGTGAACCGCATGGTGCGTTTTTGCACGCGATTCGCTCAGCCTCGGCTCTGCGAGCGCTGTATTTTCACGCCCGCATCGACGATTTCGCGCCCGCAGTAGCGCCTACATCGGTCAGAAAATGACCCACGACGCGCGCGGCAGAACGGAGGAGCCTGACTACTTGCGATGAGATCGAGACAGCCGGCTTGGCTCTGCCGGAGATGGTTAGGCTTAGCACCCCGGCAAATATTTTACGGGCGCTTTCTAGCGGCGTAGATGATGTTTTATAGTACCGTTTTCGCGTGCATTATCAGCTCCTTTACCGCATTAGCAACTTCGTGTCTCCCTTGAGCCGCATTTTAAAGAGCGAGTTAGAAACGGTCGCTTGAGCGCCCGCGGCACTTCACGGCTGGAGCCAACGCCATGTTGACGCCGCTGGCCGCGCCGCGCACAGCGTGGGGGTGGTTTTCCGGCGGTGTCAGCGCGCGTTGGGCGTGCGCAGAGCGTTTTCGCTAACAGAAAACAACAGCCCGGCCGTTTCTGGAGAAAGTGACAAACAGGGGAGCGAGATCCGTCACTTGCTTGTTCGGCAGTCGGGTGCCTCGCCGGCTCGTTCATATCTTCCGCCGGGCCGCCCAGGTCCGTTCGTAACAGCCGAAATTTTTCCCATTGCGAACAATGCAATTTCGCCGGGACTTTTCGGAAATTCGTATCATCCCGAAATTCGCACCCCCAGAATCGTATCATCGAGAGTCCACTGTAACTACGAATAAACACCGATACAGTCTGCGAAAGCACGTACCGTTCGCCGTGTATATGCTTCGCGATTTTGCTGCTGAGACACGCTCTGAATTTTTTTTTTTTAGTTTTGGGTGGTTCGAATATTTCGAACCATAAAAGTGTCGTTCGAATCGAATCGAATACCAAAAAATTCGAATCGAATATTCGAAGTTTCGAATATTCGCACACCCCTACTTATGCCCATTCCACAAGAGAAACTCGAAATTCGTGGAAACAGAGCCTGCCTTGGCACCCCTTCTTAGGCCAACACGCAACTGGTTTATCTGCGTTTTCCATTTTACAATCCAGATGGCACTTGCCTTGCTACACAGCGGAACAACTCATGTGCAGTGAACTACAAGTGAGCTAAAGCATATTAACCCCATGCCATTTTATACACTTCATCGTACGTAACACAGACAAAGCCTTTATGTCACCTATACTAAACCCAACAACGCCCCCGACGACTGCCAAGCATATTGGCATCAAGTTTTACTGTTCTGAGATGCATGTGGCAGGAATTGTGATCTCTGAAACAAGCTAGGATACAGCATCCCCACATATCTATTCATCAGTGACAGCAAAGGAAAGAGGGGACATCGGTAGTACATTAGAGGCGAAATCAACCCCAGAGGAGAAAATTCATTACTGCACCAATTACAGCAAAAAAGAAATACCATCTCTTCCTAAAGTAAACTGAGAGAAGCGCGAAAGATAAAAGTGTAGCCAACCTTTGCTGAAAGTGTAGCCAACACATTCAATCGAAGACCCAAATCACATCCGAAGAACTTTTTTGCAAACAAGGTAAATGCATCTACAAATGATCTACAGTCGAACTCCGCTACAAAAAAACTCCGCTTTAACAAAATAATTCCAATTCCCTGTCGGCCAGCCATAGAAGTCAATGCAACAAAGTCCTTGCCACAACAAACCATTTGTCTGGTTTGCTTTCGCTTAAACAAAATTTTCACTCATTGGGGCTGGGTTTGAATTTTACAATATAATGAGCATGATGCCAGCTATCTGTACCTTCTTATACATTCAGGCGGTGCTTAGCTTGACTGAAAACGTGCGCCACGTGTCCACACTACCACCCATAAACAAAAACAAACTCACAGATGGACGCTATTGTTTTCTGGTGATAACGATGTGGCTGGCCGTCTTTACGTGAGGCGCAGGTAACTAACTACCAACTCTTTCATTACCGCCGGAAAATTGACCAATTTTTAGGGGTCCAAGAAAACTTTTTTTTCCTGCTAAAAAATGGTTAGGCACTAATTGCAGGAACACAAAATGCAGATTATTAACGGCCTTTCCAATAACACCAGTTTTTTAAAAGTTTGTATATATCATAGTTGTAAAAAAAATATCAAAATCAAAATTTTTGTCAAGTTGTCGAAAAAAATGATAAAAAAGGAGTTGTGTATATCAAACCACCGGTAGTAGAAAAACATTAGAATATACATTTTGTAGGGAAACATTTCAAAAACACGCCCTAGAAAAAATGTCGACTTGCGCAGAACAGTTTGTCAGATATTAAAAAAAATGATAGCACGCACGGTGCTCGTGTCTTGCGGTGAAGCCCAACCTCCAATTCAAAATGTGCAATTTCGGGTGGTTCCCTGGAATAAATCTGGTGGTTTGACATTATCAGAGGCACCAATTTGCCCCCACATAACGTAAAAACATCTTGTTAATGACTGACTGCATTTACAGCGAGCCCTATATTTGGGACAACAAGCACGCGATGCGGAAAAAAACATGCATGAAGTTGAAAACGGAATGTCGTGGCTGGTGCTTGTTGTCGTTCACGGTCAGTTATCCCTCAAAACATCAAGCTGAGCTTTATTATCATCTTCTTACTCGTAATTGTAACCTTGCTCGCAAAAATAAGGTACGATAAGCTAGAATCCTGCACTGTGATCTTTGGCCGAGTAGCAGCTGCGCGATGAAAAAGATCAGCACAACGAGCCTCCTCTATTGCAGCGCCACCTCACATTTTTCAAATGAAACAGTACAAAAACTTATCGGAGACTCTGTCTGAATAGACAGTTCAACTAAGCAGCAACATTAGACACTGGAATATACCCTCGCATGGAAACGAAACTGGAAGGCGAACAGCTGGCAGAGTAAGGCCGGTTTGAAGCGCTGTCCTCGGCGGAACAGATATCTGGCGACTGGGTGTCATCTTTTGACTTGGATCTGAAGTTCTTATCGCACAAATCGGGTTAGGGTGGGGGGAAATCAGGAGCGCTGTGCTTTGTTCAAGGATCTGTCGCAGATGCTCCAGGCGCCATGGCAGGTAGCCTTGAAGTTGGGTAACTGCGTAGTAGCGCTAAATATGAATTTTGCGATGCAGAAACGAAACCGAAACTGTTGTAAACTGTTTGCGAATGGCGCTGGGGTAAGTATAACTACCACAGAACTTAGAACAATGTTCGCAAAGGCAATAAAACTGCCTAAAATCATAAAGTAGCTTTGCAAGCAGGCACTGCTTGACATTTTCAGCCGATTTCTGGGATTATTACTGTCAGAGCGCGAACCTGACGATTGAAAATCCTTTGCTAGTTCACCATTCACGCCCTGATAGCAAAAAACAAACGCTGGTGCAGAGTAATTACGAGTGGCACGCATTCTTCGTTGGTAGCAGTGACGCGCGATGACCACGCCCCTTTTCCACACCCAGGTGATTCAAAAGCGTGTCAAAAATTACGTTTCCGTTGCAAAAATGAAAACAAAACTGGTTTTGAAAGGCCATTTTCTAATCTAACTCCGAACAGCTTTACTTGTTCGAGAAACGCCTGGAACGCTATGAAAAGGCGCTCCCAAAGTATCGATCAAATTGATCGATTTTGATAGGTGTGGTTGCGAAAGAGTTAAGCTAGCCAGATTTCCCAACACAATAACGTACAGTCATTGTTTTCATCGCAGCAGCATCCTATTCTCGCACGTGTATGCCTGGAAGCAGCGGCACGATGTCCAGGACCTAGTTCGTCAAGACGGAGCTACAGACAATCCGTACCCAGTTGAAATCGCGTGAATATGCTCTGCAGCTGGCGCGGTGCCATTATGTGTGCATAGTGAGCAGCTGTCCTTGCAGTTTTCCTTCCTCAATTCTTCAAAGTCAAAAGCAAAAATAATATTTTCGTGTTTAAACTTGAGCCCGCGTCATCCCATCTCAGTCGCGAGTACACAGTTACGATAAATGCAAGCGCGCAGGCATGGCTTGCCTACCAAGGTCAGTGGCCGCCGTGTCCACTCAGAGGATAAGAAAACGGCATTTCTGCTGCCCTAAGCGAGAGTGGGGGCTTCCGACAGCCTAGTAGTTACATGCAAGTAATCAGCTCTCGGTGGATATGCCTTGTTGCACAGCAATATGTTTTGCGACTGCATTTCTTCAACCCCCCCCGGGTAACGCGCTCTGTACATGCAGGTAAAAAGCAGATAACCATTGTTACGCTTGTTATCCAAATAAACACGTCATTGACTGCCACTCCTTTTTCTAAACATCGCATTATGCTGTGAATGAAGCAGATAATAAATGGGGATATTTTTCTTGTTCCTCCGTGGTGGGTTAGGGCAGGTTTCGTCCCAACGAATTCTCGCTTCAACGAAATTTTTCGCACGTCCCATCAATTTCGTTGTAAAGGGATTCGAGCGTATCTGTATACTAGCTGATACGTGGTTTATGAGATAAAGGTATACTACTGTACTCCTCCTTTGTGACCTAAGTGTGTACTGTCTCATCTAGAAGCACACCTTTTTCGCGATTTTCACGTGACCGTTTTGACACAATGGAAGACCAATTTCACGCATGCGCTGCGTGTCCAGAAACCGTACCGCAGCTTTTTTGGTCGACCAAGCAGTCTATGGGGAAAGTTTTCTGACAGGACGCTATCACTTCCACTAAGGAAGCTTTCCAGGGTGCCTAGCAAATTATTATATTAAAATTCCCCGACTTTTCCAGGTTTTCCCTGACAATTTCAGGTAAAATCCCGACTGCAGTAGAGGTGGCAACTTATGTAAGACCATTAGCGTAGAACACAAAGCATTGTTTTATTTACAGGGCGCAAGCGTAAATTATTTACCACAAATTAGAGCTGCTGGACAGGTTTATTTAAATTTTTTGAAAACCAAAATTTTCCCAAAGGGCCCCTTGCACAAGGGTTTCGGCAAAATCTTGCAAACGTCCCTTTTGCAGGGCGGCTTCAGGTTTCAAGCACCTCTTATTTTTTTTTTAGTTCTTTGCAAAGCCCCCCTTTTTCTGTTTTTTTTTTTAACACCATTTAAATTCTTTCTTCTCCTTAACCGGGGTTTTCTTTTTTTCCAGGGGGAAAAAAATTTTTAAAAAAAAAATTTTTTATTTTTTTGAGTTGGGAAAAAATTCCCCCCCAGTGAAAAAAACCAAAAGTTTTCCAAAATTTTTTAACATTCACCGGGAAAATTTTTGGGTGTACTTTATTTCACATTTTTCCCCAAATTTTAAACTGCGTACAAAAACGTAAAATTTTTTTTTGCTGGCCCCGTTTTTTCTCTTTTTTTAAAAAAAAAATTTACCACATTTAGAATTTTCATTTTTAAAATCTAAAATTTCAGGGTATTTCACTTGGTTTAAACCAAAAAAAAAAAATTTTTTTTTTTTAAAAAAATTCCCAAAACAGTCATTTTCCTTTTTCCTTACACCCCTGCAAAAGATATATTTTGCTAAATTTTTTTAAAAACCTTGTTTCCGAAGGTTAAAAAATAAAAAGGGCCTCAAAAAGTCCCCCCAAAGGAAATTTTTTCCATAAAATTATGGGGTTAAGCAAAAGGGACAACGCCAACTAAAAAGGGGGTAACACTGTTAAACGAAAATTGAGGCAAAAACCAAAAAAATCGAACCCGGAACCCCCCTCGAGGGTAAAAAAAGGGGTTTTTCCGAAAAATTTTTCCGGGAAACCCCAAATCCCCCGCTTCCCCCATGGGGAGGGATTTTCTTTTGGGCCGGCCCTCGCATCGATTTGGGTACGACCATCCATTGGGGAAAATTTTTCCTTCCACTTTAAGCTTTCGGTATTTTCCCAAGGGGTTTGGGTTTTTTTACCCCCGGATTCCCCCGGGGGGGGGGGTTTTTTTTTTTTTTTTTTGGTTTTTCCAGGCCCCATTTTTTTCGAGCCCCGCTTTTCAAAAAATTAAAATGCAATCACGTACCCAATCCATACCTGTCGGTTCGGGGGAGGCATTGGAAACGCCGGGGGCGAAAAAATTGGGGGGGTTTAAAGTTTTTTTAGTTGGCGACAGGCGCTTTTTGCCCTACACCCCCACGGCCTGTTCCGACGTGGCGGGGCCCCCTTTTTCGGGGCCGGGAAACTTTCACAAACCCAGTGCCCCGCACATTTCCCCAAGGAAACCACCAGGGGTGTGGGCAATCTGGAAGGAGTCAATTTTTTTTTACAAAAACCCCCCTGCACACTTTCTTGGACGCCCCGCCACTTCCAATGGCCCCCCGATCTTTTTAACCCTTCTGGTGATGTCAAGGTGTTAATTGGGTTGTTTGGGGGAAGTCCAAGGGGGGGTTGGCCAAACAGGGGTGTTTTGGGGATTTTGTTTGTTCTAAATTTTAAAAAACCAAAAAAAATTGGGGATTTCCCCCGGAAAATTCAAAACCGGGGTTGAATACCGTCCCCCCCTGGCCCCCGCCCCCATTTCGCCGATGGAAGCCCCATTTTGGCGAAGCGCCAGGAGGCGTCTGAGCGGGGGCCGGGGCAGTCGGGGCGACAGGCGGGGGGCCCGGAAGCGCGTTGTGCCGAGGCGCCGCAGGTTCACCGCGGAACAGGGGCCTTTGGGGGCGCGCGGCCCCTCAAAAAACACGTTTGGCCGGAAAGCCCCCCAACCCCAGAGGAAGCAAAAACGGGGTTTATGCCGCAACCCTTGCATGGGGAAAAAAAACTTAAAAGGGGGCCCAATTTGCCCCGGCGACCCCCCCTTAACGGACTTTCAAGTAACCCCGGCCCGTGTAGTGCCGTTGTTTTGTTTTTTTTTTTTTTTAATTTTCGGGAAAGTTTGCCCAACCCCATCCCCAATTTAAACGGGACGGATAATTAAAACCCAGGAAAATTTTTCCCACCCCACCTCCCCCTCACACCAGGGGGTAAAACAGCCAATCACCCAAACCCACATTTCCACCTAACTCCCTACACGAGTTCACACCAACCCTCTCCACCACTTTCCCACCTAAACAGTGTCACAAAAATCAGAAAAGTAGGTTAATAGTCCATGTGGCATAAAACCCAAAAGAAAAGTTTTCAAAAGAGATTGCAGTGATTTTACTCCCCCAAATGTCTATTTAATTTATTCCCCCTCCCTAAAATTCCGCATTTATGCAAAAGGGGCACAAAATGGTCCTTTGAAAATTTGGAAATTTTTTACGAAAAACAAAATCCCCCTCGACCTATATTGCAGTCACTGGCAGTTGTCATCTGGCGACCGGGCAGCCCATCGAGCCCATCCAAACCCCAAAGGCACCATCGCCACCACCATCAATCAGACTCAATGCCATCTTTGTTTCGTTGCTTCGCTCGCTGTCGGCGAATGTGTGCGTGCTATTTTCTTCTTGCTCAAAATCAGTTTAGGCACTTGGTGCCAGTTTACAGCAGCTTTAAAAGAAAAGTTGGGGGTTTTCCCAAAGGGCCCAAAGACGTGTCCGCCTTGCGCCAGTTCGGTATCACCAAAAGAAGTGTTGCTAGCGCGTTAGCTGAAGGGGCAGCTCTCGGTATGCAACGCTCGAAAGGGCCCCGTTTCATGGGCGCTGCTCTGTGCACCTGTGCTGCTGTACAAAGGGGCAAATTGTGTCCGCTAGCGTCGAGCGGTGTCTCTACGAATGGATACCCCAAGATGTTTGCTGACCACCTGCACAGACTGGCTGTCGCTCCGGTCTGCACACGAGTGTCCCATGCTTTGCACTCGCTTCACGATGACATGGTCTTGCGAGTGTTGAAGAAGTGCTGCATAAGCCATTCCCTGGACTGCACCGAGGACGACCTGCTGTGTGGGCGACAGCGAGCCAGAAGCAGTCGTCCGACGATACTTCAGACAGGTTTAAATGAGTAATCTGAGACAAACAAGTTATAGTCTCAATAAAACAATGGTTTGGTACCTAATTATTTTTTTTTTTTCATTTTTTCGGGTACAAGGTAAGGGGGTCGACCTATATTCCGCCTCGACCTATATTCCGCATTATACGGTAGACAGGACACTAGCAAGTGTCCTGTGTACTTCTTTTTCGTCCGCGTCTCTTTTTCGCTAGTAAAATGCAGTCAGATACCAACTAGCCCAACTTTCTGCCTTAACTGCAAACTTCCTTTTCTAATCCCTCCAGAACTGATTTCTCGCACCTCCTCCAAACCCTATATTAATTCACATTTGCCGCATCTAAAGTCGTCAGCAATGCCAGGTCATGAAGATGAGTACGAAGGGCATATAGAGCCTCTCACGTTTGCAACACTAATAGGCCATGTAGATCACCTTCCAAGGAGGGCATCCCCTTCCAATGAAGCCCCCCCCCCCCCCTTTTTTTATCCGTTTTTACAGCCCTTCAGAAGCACGTTTTTACACATGAAATATTTTCATTTAATTCGCCGTGCACCATTTCCGATAACCAAGGCCTCATTCTTACACTTCTCGGTGCAATGCGGACAACAGACACGGTCGCATGCTGGCTAAAGAACTCCAACAGCTATTTTACAGGTCCATGCAGACAAAACCCAAGTTCAATAAAAAGACTGCCTCGTACCGAAAACAATGACATCAACTTTATTGCAAACTTCAATCAAACAATGGAAATATTAGGGAAACCAATGGGAGCAGTGGCAAATCCCCAGAAACTCTACGGGGATTTCTCTACGACGTCACAGAACCATGTTTGTGCAATTAACTGCTGCCAACCAAAACCCCCCGAGGGAAACTTGGGTTTAGTCCCCTTTTATTTGATTGCATTTTTAGCCAACGTCAGTTACACATATAACCCCGTTTTTAGACAACCCCCCAATTGTAATCCCCCAATTTCTAGACTGATAAACTTTAAAATTTTTTCGACTTTAGAACGTTTTTTGGTTAATGGACTTCCAAGTTTCCAATGGGTTCCATTTTGAAATCACACCCATAAAGTCGCCTGAGTATTTATTTGTAATGTGAATTTGGAAAAAACTTCTTTTCCCGCAATTTTACAAGGGCATTTCATTCCCCTTTTAAAGGCTTTCATGCGTTGGGTCCCGCATACTTAGGCTGCAAAAAAAACCAACCCAAGACAAGGCATGGATGCCCTGCAAGAAATTTTTTTTTCCCGTATGGGGAGGCTTTTTTCCCCCTTGCGCGAACTTTCTAACCAAAACCGAACAGTAAAACTGCCCAATCCGTGCAGCCAAACACGAAAAGTTTAAGCTTCGTTTCGCAACTTAGAAAACGTCCTTATCCAAGCTCTGGCATCGCAAACGGTGAATATACTTTAACTGCATTGACGCGGGCACATCTTGCGCCCCTTTTTGGCGACTTTTGCCGTGCAGCTACATCACCCACACCGCCCGGTACCGTCACCCCAAACATGTCACTTTGCCTTGCACTGTAAAGGGGCGCGGGAAAAACTTTGTCCCTTTGCTCTTTCCAAAAAAATGAGAAGGGAACCTCTATAGCAATAAAAATCCCTGTTTAAAGGTCTTACACACGTGGAAGTACAACATTTTTGTTGTTTCGGGGAAATTTATTCAAAAAATTGGGTTTCGTTTTAACTAACCAATAACAAAATTAAATCAGAAAAATTCTTCTAGTTTTTGGTTACCTGATAATTTTTAAAAAGCCATAAAGTTTTAACTTTAGGCAAGAATAAAAATTTTGCCTCAGCATACCGGGAAATCTATTCTGTGCAAAAAGCTATTTTTTATTGCTTTTTTTCAGGGGGGACCCTTTCCCCGAAAAAAAAAAAAAAAAAAAAAAAGGGGGGGGGGGGGCATATAATGTACGTGTCAATTTGCTTTAAAAAAGCGCCGGACAGCGTGATTAGTGCCTTTATTGTGCTTTTCAGAAGGAAATCAACATAACCTTTGTACAAATTTATTTAAGCCGGTTATTGCTTGAGTCTTCCTGAAAAGTAACCCAATTTGGGTGATGGGGGGCGCATTTTTTGTTTTTTTCCTTTAGGTCCCCCTCCCCTCAAGCCTCGCCCGATATTTTTTCTTGTCGATTTTTGAACTTCCGGCCATTTTACCTCTTCGTTCGAATTACGCTTAAAAACCCAAAAGGGGTAATATGCAAGGGGCCCAAAAAACCGGCCAAAGATGGGCCGGTTTTTCGTATGGACCGGCCCGGCCCCTTTTAAAAAACCGGTCGGGTGGTCCAAAAAACCGGGGGAGGCAACCCTAGAAATAAACTTTAGGTATCCCAAAAAGAAAGAAATGTCCCTTTCTTTTTTACTGCATTTCCGACGGGAAGGTCTTTCCCTTTTCCTTTTGCCAAAGGATTAACAAAAATTTTTAGCTTCCCTGCACAAATGGACTTTCTGATAACGCGTAAAAAAATTTTTTGACCTCTTCAATTAGTTTAATCTATTGCAATTTCGGTAAAGTCCTCAACTCAAAAATATGAGGATTTTTCAAATGATTTAGTTATTTCAACCTATCAAACTAACCCCCTGATTCTTCGGGGGGGTTGAGTCTGCAAATCACAGCTTTTCCCAAAATTTTACAAAAGGCAGAACAACCCCCATTTTTTTTTTCTCCGCTCCGAAGGCCCGAAAGGGCTCACATTAGACCCGAAAAAAAAAAAACGTGAAATGGTGGGCCGGAACCTGCAATGCCCATAGAGCGTTTCGAAGTCCAACCGCTTTAAATGGGGAGCCCGAGCTCTTGTTCCCCCCCACTGGGAAAAATTACAGCTGACCCCGGAGGAGCGTGGCAGCCCAAACGGGGCGGGCACCCCGCCGCGTCTGGGGGCACCCGCCCCGGCACTGCTCGTCTTTGCGCATGCCCATCACGCCAGGGCCACCGGCCCAGACGGGCCGTTCAAAATAGGAGGGAGGGGAAGAACCGTCGCCCTTTTCCAAAAAGGGAGGGAACCGAAATAAAATGGTCCAAAGGGAAAAAGTCCCTCGACTAAACATTCGATTCAGAGGCCTTCAAAACATTCACGTAGCGTGGTGTGAGGTGAGGCCCTCGTTTTGACGACGGCATGCAATGTGGCGGAAACATGCCCATGCAGTGCACGCGCACAAATGCGGGCAGGGGGGGTTGCCGTGTGTGGTTGCCCCGAGAAGAAAGTAGTAGCAAACCACACCCAATGAAAATGGACTGCATATTCTTGCTGGAAATGAGCATTTCCAGCCACATTTCTAGCATAATTTTCCAGTGCCAGCTGTGAATATCAACTTCCTGCTGGAAGCGTAACGTTCCCAGCGAGAAATACTGATTTCCAGCCAGAACACAGTTTTTTTTTTTTTTTTCTCTGGAAATTTGTGACCTGGCCGGAAAGGGTTTCCAGCTGGAGGTGGAATTCCCAATTCTGGCTGAAAAAGATATTTCCAGCCCCAGCCGGAGGTGCTCCTGGAAATGAGCGTTGTAGCACTTTTTTAACTTTCAAAATGCGTAACAACATAAAAAAGTGTGCTAATCGCTTTAATACGCAAGTAAAACACTTCAACAATAAGCGATCCCAAACTAAAAAGCAACAACGTCTTCAAAATTGTTTTAATTGTGCATGGACTACATTTTCGCGCGCCTGTGCCGGACGCCATTTCACACACCTAAAACGTGTTTGACCGCTCCGTGTTGGCGTACGTGCATTGTGCAGAGGCCCGCACGTGGCTGCAGCGTGTTTTACGTCCTCTTTTGGGCTAAACTTTTGACAGTGTATTCAATTCTTTTCTCTACAGCGGTTTTGAGCGAGCTTTTGCTGTTCGTGGAAGACGTTGACAGGATCGCTCTCGCGTTATTCGCGTCACTTGTCGATAACAAAGTGAAATGCCCAGAAAACAATGTGGTGCAACAATGGACTGCGTACCGTTCAACACTGATACTACCAAATATAGGTAAGTGCATATTCGTATTGATTTGCTCAAATCTATGAGCTTGTAGATTTCTTCAGTGTGTAAAGCGGAATCAAAATGCGTGCACGCTTATAGCCCTAACGTAGTCTTGATCATTGCAGCGACTTAGCACCACGTGTGGCGCTCTCGTAAAAACACTGCATTGGGCCTCGCTGAAGTTCGACTGGGTGGCCTGTGTACAATGAGAGAGTAGCTGTCGAAGACCTTAGTAGTGCGTTTCAGACGTCGGCGTGTATTTTAATAAACACGGCGTAATTAATGCACGAGCGGTGCGGCGCCGTCAACAATTCAAGTGCAGCAGACAGTCACATGTCATATTATGTTACGATGTGAACTCGCTTTTTCCTCTGTTTCTTCTAGTATCTGTGAGGGAACGTCTACGTCGCAGAATGTGGTACACGAGGCTTGCAACCTAGAAGACTGCAGGTCGAAGGACCAAAAAGTGGAATCGAGAACTCTGGTAAGCAAGCACATAAAAAGATGGAAATGGTTTGATCGGCAGTTGTGCAAAGCTCACAAAATCACTTGATATCGCGGTTTCTCATGATGCTTTATTTTTCATAGGCTACCTGAATCATGGGAAACCTGGACCATTTACCCAAAGAAGGTGGAGATTCCGGCCCCTGCGGACGTTCTGGGTACACAAGTGACAAGGCTGAAAATATGTAATATACGGAACGACAATATAGTTTTAAATTTTCAATCTGGCCTCTGTGTTAGTGCTTCGGGGCACAAAAGCCCACACAGAAGTTCTTTTATTCGGAAATGCTGAAAGTGTTTTGGTGTCTGCTACAAACTTCAGGTCAGAATGCTGTTCATAAAAATTAAATTTGGTATGTCTGCTACTGCAAAACTTGGCAAAAAAAAAAAAAGGTGATTTCTGGCTGGGAATGGAGAAGAATCCAGCATGAAAGAAGTGATTTCCCGCTGGAAGGTGGTACACAATCCAGCAAGAAAACAATCAATTTCCAGCCAGAAAGCGTTGTAGAACCAGCAAGAATAAAGCAATTTCCAGCTGGTAAGCTACCACCATTCTGGCTGGAAATAATAGTATTTCCAGAAAAAAAAGGGTGATTTCCAGTTAGAAGTCGCATTTTTTCCTGCCGGGAATGGTGCGATTTCCAGCCAGCAGACGTGACATTTCTGGCACCCGACCGTGTTGTTAAGTAAATGCTCAACGAAGTTCGGTTTTTCCTCCCAAAGTGCCGCGCCCAGGCACTTGCTCCTTCGGCGTCAACCAAGCAGGTCGGGGGCCCATGCGGCCCGCATTCGAAAGCAGCCTCCCAACTGGTGTACACTGAAAAACTCTGGGTTCAAAGCGGTGCCGGATGAACAAACGCGCCCGTCAGGAGAGAAAGCGAGCGTTACTACCTGGCCCGGTGCGGCTGGTTCCTCAGCCAGGTGGAGTCGAAAGGCTCGGGGCTGTCCTCGCCCAGGTAGGCGTTGTAGTGGAAGATGACAAAGCTGCTCTCTTGAACACAAGGGCCCGTTCCTTCCTTGATCACCTGAGCGCACAGCAACCCCCGTAAAAATGGAAAAAGCATTTCTGGCAGGGATTCATAATTTCCAGCTTCATTTCTGACTAGATTTATAGATTCCAGCTGGAATCCACCTCTGGTAATTTGAAAAAATTAAAATCTTAGTCTAGCTAGAGACAATTATTTCCAGCTTGCAGTTTTTTTCTTCTTCCAGCTGGACTGACAAACACTATTGATTGATTGAGTGTAGGGTTTAACGCGCCAACGCAACGCAGGCGACTGACAAATACTAGCTGGAAGTACCAGATGGAACAAAATTTCAATCCAGCTAAAATGAGCTAGAAACTGAGTTTATAGCTAAAAATTATCCCTATTTCTAGCTAGCAGAAATTTCTGGTTCAATAATCCAGCTAGAAAAAAATATGTTCACCCGGGAAGGCAATAACGCACTCGGTTTAGCTCTCAGGGGCCCTTCCATTAAAAGTATTGGCAAAAGCAGATCCTAAGCATGGAATGTTTTTTTTTCCAGGACAATCACGCCGCGATAAACTACCACGGGTACCCTATCAGTTCATTTATTTTATGTATTTATCATAGCATCTGCTCTACCCAGAAAGTGTAGGCATACAGAAAACATGCCAACAGAAATATGATTTAAATTATTACACACAAGCTAAAACCAAGAATGACCACAGAGAACACGTTGCAAACACGAGAACGCATCATCAGACATAACTGACACAACATCATTCGGCAACTTATCCTATTCACTTATGGAAGCCACCAGTTCATGTATTCATTCGCAGTTTGTGCGAACTGTTGGTATGGCCTCTAATAACCCAGTTTAGTGATCTTAGTGAGCTGAAGCGCGAGTGAAACTGTGAGCTGGCGGCAAAGCGGCATCCCTTGCTAAACCAATGCCGAGTACCGTATTTTTGCGCGTATAGCCTGCCCCTGCATATAATCCGCACCCCCACTTTCCGCCCACCGGGAAAGAAAAAAAAATCCTCATGTATTGCCTGCACATTTGATACAAGAAAGGCTGCACCAAAGCTAGTGTTCAAGCAACACATCACATACTATGTTGACAGACCCTGACTGCAAGGCAAAAGTCACAATTCACAATTAAAATTTGCAGTGTCTAGAGTTACATACGACGTAACCCAAAATTGAAAACTAAAGTTACGTCCGACAAGAGTCCTGGTCCGACGGAACTTCGGCCAATGTTTTGAGTTACGTCCGGCGTAACGTAAAGCACATAAAAATTGGCAGCTAACGGCACCAAATACCGTGACGCTCTAAATGTGTAATCCATACGCAACATTGAGGTTCCTAGATTATCAGTCATGGATCATCGGCGAACTGCCCGAGACGCGATCCGACGTGTTCGATTTTCCCATGTATTCCTAGCGGACTTCTGGTCCGAACGCAGTCCTTGGACCGCCTGCAGACCGTCCAGGACTGGAAAATTGAGTCGACCAATTACTGAAATGGTCGCTTGTAAGATACGCGACGTCAAACTCGAAAACACAAATGTTGCTGCTTTACGGCAAAACCGGTTCGGCAGCGCCGGTTCACCGTCGGTCGAGTGGCCAGGAGCGTGATATCAGCGCCCACACTACTTCAGCGATCTGGGTTCGAATCCCAGCTGGGTTGATGTTTTTTTTTTTTTTTTTTAATTCAAAGATTCAAATTTTTCTGTACTAGTCCACGTACATTTCTTTCCATATCCAACACATGCAAGCAAAGGAGAAGACGGGAATTAACAAAATAGAACCTCCTTACTTTTTTCATTAGTCAGCCAGATCAATTAAAGGGGTCCTGAAATTTCGCCGACGTTCATGTTTGTACATGTAACCAAATAAAGCAATGACATTAGCAATCTCCTCCTGCAAGAATTTTTGTTAAAGCGATGAGTATTAGCTGGAATTAATTTCAAAAACGCGAAATTAAAGCCGCGCCGTTATTCCTCCTTTTAACTGTTTCTTCGCTGGTGGCCTCCCCTCCCATATTCCTCCTCACGTGACGTCTTCCGATTGCGCTCCCACAGACTGCGTCTGTACGGGCCAGACTTCGGCTTTTCATCTCTGTAACACCATGGGCAAAGTGCTGGAAAAGCGAACGAATATGGCCGAATGTGTGCGGCCTCTTGCCTTACGCGTTGTACGAGCTGCAGGGCTGCAGTTGGTATCGGCGGCGAACTCGCAGCGCGTGGGGAGAATCGTGCGCCGTCCTTTTGGCACCGGCACGTTTATCGCGCGGTCTCAGATGTGGCCCCGCTGGTCCGGGTGTTATTGCGGTGGTTGTAATCCTACTACCGGCAGCATGTGAAAAAGCATTTTCAACCGACACAGAACCTGTGCACAAAACGGCCGGATCGGATCGCTTTATCAGCAGCGATGAACGTGAAGGCGAAGAGCAAACCAACGCTGCACTCATCGCGAGAACCCGTGTTCTGACAAGCTGCACCCATGTTTGCATTCAACATACGGAAATTTGTTTGCATTGTTTGGTATCGTAAAAAATGCCAAAAACCCCTCCGCTAGCAGATCAGCCGCGAGCATTTCGGAAAACATTTGACAGATCGCTAGCATTAGTGTGTTCAAAACATAACGCTCTACTAAAACCCATCGCGGTGTCACGTAGCGACGCAAAAATTTAGCGTTTAGCGTATGCAAAGGCACAACCTGTACTAAAACTCTATTAGCGCAAATACGTGCGTATGGAAATTTCTTTCAAACTGGCACTAGTTTCAAACCTAGTGACATCGAAAAGGCAAGCACATTCTAGTCAGATTCCCTTTCTCAGCGACAAGCCTTGTTAATGTGGGGGGAGATGCGATAAAGCCCGTCGCACTTGGACGAAACGAGAACAGAATTCCGTCGCTTTTCGCGCGACATCGTTTGTAATGGTCGGGACAAACCACAAATTCCCTCCGCTGCTTTCTCGCAAGCGGGAATCGGGAAAGTTCCCGCTCCGTCTGCAGCAGTCGGAGGCCCCGCGATCTCTCGGGCTGGATGAAGCGCCACTACGAACCGACGGGGTACAGTCCGGCCCCCTGGAGCCGTCGCACACTACCAGTATATTTCAGGCACTATAATGGGGGAAAGATTTTTGCTCCGATGAACCTAGCTTTGCCCTGTTTTAAATACTGAATGGTTAGCACGTCGTCAGAGCTCTGTATCGTCTAGCATCGCGATTGTCCCAACAAGCTTGCATAAGCCAATTCAGCACCGAATTTTTGTGTGTGTCATCGCCTCCTGTGGTTGTGGATGCGTTCGTTTCGCGATGAAATGCGAATTTTTCTGGGTATAGTGCCATGGGCTTTACTTTCCAGGACGTACACTCAACCGCATGGGTACATTGCCGGCTAAAAGCCTTCCGTTGCCCGGGGTTGTGACTTCTGTCTCCCCGCAAACCGGTTGAGGTTCCGTTTAACGGACGGAGGAGGACCATCATCTGTAACGCTCGACTTGCAACGCATGTTTGACTTGCGTTCGTTCGAAACGCTAACTCTGGATTGTTTTCAATTAAAATGGGTCAAACCCGGATTCGGCTCAGGGGTTTCTGCGATTGCTTCCAAAGAAGGACGGGACTTCTTAGGTACGTACTACGTAGATAAAATCCACGTGTGTTATGGCCGTGTTGCTTCATACAAACGGTTGGTTTGTTTTACACTTGTTTCGTTTCGTAAAAGTAAGCACTCCGCAATCCGCTGGGAGTCACGGCGAGGACGCTGAGCAGACGATTTCCTTTGCCGAAGTGCTAAAAAGCCGCCCAATAGCAGGATGTCTAGCTCATGACGAACATCTGGGAATCGATGATGTAGCATGTGAAGATGGCGGCGTCCAAAAACGAAGGAAAGGGTGAGAAAAGCGACAAACTTGCAACAAAAGTGTGAGCTTTCCGCTGCGCGTAAAAGAGTAATACTTGGCACAGGTGAGTTGGCGACCCAATCTAGCGATTGCGCTAGTTCATTTGTGTGCTCAAAATGCCTTTCAGGGCCCCTTTAACTAAATTATCGCGTTTCTTTTTTTCTGTGAAGAAAAAAGGACTACAGGACGTTCGCTTTATTACCGCTAATGAATTATTTATTTGGGTAGGTTATTGATCGATTAACCTTTCAATTAATCGATTATTGCTACGCACAATATGTTTAAACGGTTACTCTTTGTTACCACGCTATTCAAATCGATCGCCAGTGATCGATGATTTATATTGCCTATTTCAACAGTGTAGTCGTTTCTCGTACACCTAATGCGCCGTGGTTAGTCTAGGCACTGCCCTTTTGATAATCAGTTAAATTTCCCGCTCCGGCGACATTGAGATTTTGACGTTTTTGGCTGAGGTGCGTGTGTTTTGAGGAAGGGCGTGGTGCTGCACTTGAGAAAAAAGGATGCAGATCGTTGTTAGGCTGCATTACCAAATAATTTTTTTGTCAAAAGGCTCCTGGCAAGTAAATACCAATGATGGGTCAGCCTTGTAATCCGACAGCGTTGAGAGGTGATAATTTTGAAAAGGCCCCAGCTATTCACTAAGATCTTTGGTTCGGGCAAAGGGCAGCTTTATTCTCCCAAAGCTTATTTCATGGTCCCCCGATGTCTAGCAAGTGTGCTGCCATTTTCAACCAGTTTCCAGCATTTCGGTTTCGTTTTGCATTGCGAAATTCATGTTGGCGCACCAGTTACCCAATACAAGCTCATTGCCATGGCCTCCGTTGCCCGCTACTGCTCCTCAAAACAAGCCTTTCCTCGCGTTCCACTTAATCTACGCTTGCTTCTGCGATAAGAACTTCCGCTGAAAGTCAAACGATAAACGAAGTCGTCGGGTATCCGTTCAGACGAGGAGAACGCTTCCAATTGGCCTTGAACACCGCCAGCTGTTACCGGCCAGTTTCGGTTTCATACGAGGGTATTTCCGGAGGTCTAGTGTCGCTTCTTAGTAGTACTGTCTATTCTGACAAAGTCTCCAAAGCCTTGTATTTGTTTTTTTTCAAAATTGTTAGGTGGCGCTGCCATGTAGTAGGCTCGTATGCTGAACTTCGCTTCACAGCCCGACGGCGCTTGGTGAAAGCTTGCTGGGCATGATTCTACGCATCGTACCTTATTCCTGCAAGCAGGGCTACCATAGTGAGTCAGAACATGATAATAGACCGCAAATGAAAGTTCTGAATGATAAGTGATCATCAGAACTCAAGAAGCATCCACCAAAGAGTTTGGTTCTCAACTCCAAGCGGATTTTTTCACATCGCTTGCTTTCCTTCAATATTGTGCCGGTCATAATCATTGACAAGGTGTTTTTACATCACGTGGAGGTAATTGGGCCTTTAATAATTGAAACCACCAGATTTCTTCTAGAGAACCATCCAAAATAGCAAAATTTGAAATAGTGGTTGGGCTTCACCACATGGCACGGGCACCACACGGGCTAACATTTTTTTTTTATATCTGCAAATTGTACTCCCACTGAATTTTTTTTCTAGGACGGGTTTTGAAATGCCTACCTACAAAAGTATATTATAAATTTTTTCTACTCCTGGTCTTTATTATACACAATTTACTTTTTTCTTTTTTTCTTCCAGCGTGGACAAAATTTCGAATTCGATAATTTTTTTGGGCAATCATTATTTAGGAAAACATTATTAAACTGGTGTCGTTGGAAAGGCGTGGAATAATCTGCATTTTATGTCACTGCAATGTATGCCTAACCAATATGTTAGCACAAAAAAAAAATTTTTGTTAGCCCTCTCAAAATTGGTCAGTTTCCCGCGGTAACGAAAGAGTTAAGCTGGTGCGAAAACTCAATATTATTTCATAAATAACTCTTAGACTTCATACACGAAATCAACTGATCGTGTACCTCTGAACCGTACATCTTCATTCCACAGGGCAAAATTTTGAATAAAAATACAAATACACAGAAAACGAGTGGGCAATATTGTACCTTTTTCCACGTTGCATAAACTATTTCTGTAGTAAACAAGGCGCGATTAATCGGCGCCATCTGCAGTCACGGCGGGTGCTGATGTTCCCGATTCTAGAAACGTGTGTGACGAATGAGCTGAGAAGCGTCTCGCCCACATCATGCGCTGTGACGATGACCTAAATGTGTGTGAACAAGTGTATGAGCATATTGATCTTATTTCTGCTACTACATAATTATTTCTGATCATTTGTTCTTCCAAACCAACACAACCGAATAATCGATGCATAAAGACAGCTGTTTAAATTTGGGTTAAAATATTAACCGACGCCTATACCCTATTAATTACATTTGTTAAAAGACTATTGGACCACGTAAATTTGTTTTCGGCAAACTGCAGATGCTACAAACTGGCACTGCGCCTCTGCACGAGGTCCAATTTTGTTAATTCCTGTCTCCTCCTTCGCTTACATGTGTTGGATATGGAAAAAAGTGTACGTAGACTAGTACAGGAAAATGTTAATCCTTTAATTAAAAAAAAACTCCATCAACCCAGCTGGGATTCGAACCCACATCGCTGCAGTAGTGTGGGCGCTTATATCACGCTCCTGACCACTCAACCGACGAGGAGTCGGCGCTGTCGAACATGTTACCTATGCTTTACTCATTCTGAACCGGTTTGGGCGTAAAGCAGCAGCATTTGTGTTTCCGAATTTGACGCAATTTATCGTACAAGCGACCATTTCAATCATGTTGCATATAGATTACACATGTAGAGAGCGTCACGGTAGCCGGTGCCGTTAGCTGTAATTTTTTTTTGTGCTTTACGGACGTAACTCAAAACACTGGCCTAAAGTTCCGTCGGACGTAACTCTAGTTTTCAATCCTGGGTTCCGTCGGACGTAAGCCTAGAAACTGGCTTAAAGTTCCGTCGGACGTAACTCTAGTTTTCAATTCTGGGTTCCATCGGACGTAACTCTAGTTTTCAATTTTGGCTTCCGTCGGACGCAACTCTAGGCACTGCGATTAAAATTTAGTTGTTGATAGAGTGCGCTCATCCTTGTTTTTTCTTCCTTGCCCTTATACGATGTGCACAATCGCTGCCATGGAAGGCTTAGTCGTGTTACTGCATCTGCGTAGGAGCTTCATGGCCCAACACGCATTGCCGTCAAGCTGCACTAAGGGGAAAAAAAAAACGCATATTATCCGCACCCCTACTTTGCCACAGAAATTTCCACCTTTTTAAATACAGTACGTCTCTTAGTGCCAATGGTTTTGTCTGACCTTACCCCTCCGGGCTGTAGAAAGTATGCTTGCATCAATGTGTGCATAACGAGCGAATGCTGCTAAAGTGAATTTAGGCTTGCCAAAGCCACTGCAAGGTTGCCACGCCCTATAGGGCGTGGCATTACTACACGAAAATATAGCACCCCCCCCTTCCCCCCCCAAAAAACCTGATATCATTCGTGCACAATTATTACCGTCCCAGAATTTGAATACAATGTTCTTTTTTTTCCCGCAGATTGTATGTAAACTGAAACTCAGCAGCACAACAGTCTGCTGACAAAGAGCTACACATGAACTGTGCCAACAGGCAAAGCAACAAGTGCCAAGAACTTTGAAGCGACAATCGGGCATATTTTGCCTAAATATCATTTCCTCCATCGTCACTGAGAACTTTGACGCAAGCAAGGCACCAGCTTGTCAACCCAATCAACCTACGTGTGAAATTAAGGAAGCCTGGGCCCGTATGCAATGGGGCATCGTAAGTGTTCTGGAGGGTTAAATTTTCGTGGTCTAACGAGATTCACTGCAAGCGCTGCCAATCGCACGAGGCAGCTTGAGAAATCAATCACAATAGAAAAGTTCCAGGGTAAAATTTGGCCCAGCATGCCACGACGCCTTTTTTCAAGCCTCCTCCCGCATGCAATAAAAAATGTTTTACCGGTCTTGTCCTACCACCAACAACGTGAACCAAGTATGCTGCTGGAACTGCCAACGTGAAACACTACCACGCAACAAAGCTTGCGCGCTTCCTGCAACTGATGCATTCTCGACTAACTCACTCCCTCCCCTCGCCCACTTGGAATGAACGAGAGCAGCAAGAGACATGCCTCCACAACAAGGCGATGCAATTAACAACGGGATGGAGGCTTCAAATAGGCAGTCAAGGGCAGCGCAACGGCTGTCGCCGTGTTCGCATGTTGCGACACATTAACGTAACGGCTATGAATACGAGCGGGTTGTCACGTTTTTTCCCATTTAACATGGTCACTTGCCAGCCTGGCAGAAGCTCAAAATTCTCCGCTAGGCTCAAAGCCATTTGGGACAGAGCAAGAATGCTGACCAACCCAACTGCCTCTGAAAGAATTCTCAACACGAGACGAACGGACCAATCGAAGGCGACGATCCAACCATACAAGGCAATCGCACAGGGGACAACACGACAGTTCTCTCCAAAGTAATGATGAGGAGGCAAAGCGTGCCCGAATAGGCTGCGAAGTGTGGTGCGGCAGCCATCACGTTGTGCTAGCAGTGCATTGACAACTCACTGTTTTGCTGCAATTTTTTGTTTTATTATTGTTTGTTTCGAATCACTTTATCCCAGGGGACCCTGGCCCCATAAAGGGCTCACAGTGTGTCCCACAAGTTGATGTGTTTGGGGACACCTGCCAGCAGTCTCAACACTGGGGAATTATATTATTAAGCCAAAAGCAAAGACGCAACCTTTAAGGGGGCCGTGAAGACAAAATGCAAGTTTGATTCATTCAAAAGATTGCCTCTCTTAGAATCACGCTGACACCACTTTTAATGTAAACTTCACTCAATATTTGCTGTATACATAGCTTGCACATGACGTCATCACAACCTTTTCTTGTGACCCACTTCTAGCTTTTTCAGCGCTCCCAAAGATAAGAGCACCAGATAAGTGTGAAGCCTTTCACCGTGCTTGTGGGTCACAAACATGGCAGCTACGTTGACGTCAGTGCAAACCATCTATAATAAGGGAAAAAAGGGAACGGTTATGCTACGCACCAACTCATTTCCCGTAACAGAAGCTATGATGTCATACAAGCCAGCTCTGCAATTGGCAGAGGCCGGCAAAAGCAAACGCAAATTAGGCAGAGCTTATAAAAGCTTGCCGAACGAGCCATTTGCGCTTAAATTTAGGGCACATTCTTTTCATATCAGTAAGAATGGTGGGACAAACAGTGGAAGTTACAAAAGCACGCGTAAACATAGAAGTACCGATGCGTACTTCTGTTGGTACCGCGCGCACTATGCAATTGGTTTAGATGCACAGCATTGCAGAACTATGGAGTTGTCTCAGACAACACTGGCCGATTGACGCAAGTCTTACGCGCCCATATATTTGTCAAGCGAGCACCATGTTTCACGAAGCGATTATTTTCTCCAAGAACAAAAACAGCCAGGTTTAAATATGGTCACAACAAACCAAAGGCAGAAAACGGCTTGCCGCGGTGTGGTGGCGCCATCTAGGTTGACAAACAGTAAGCAAGTCTGCGCTCTACACCAAGTTTAGCTGGAAGACCTGTTCTTATGATGCCATTACAAACGTCGTTCAAACACACGTTTTGGCACAAGAATCAAAAGTTTAGCTTAAATTGATTGATTTCACGGTGAATAAAGCATCGTGTACTTCCGAACCAGCGCTGGCAGTGGCGCCCCCAGCAGAGTATGCAGCGGCTACCGTCACGTCTCTAACCCTAAGCTGCTTCGCATTATCGTGCGGCGAGCCGCAGGTGTTGCCATTCGTTGCGCGATCCCGGAGAGGAGAGGAGGAATGCCAGAGAGGAGAGGAGTGTCGGAGAGGAGAGGAGGAATGCCTCGCATACTACTCAGGGTTCCCCTACGGGAAAATGACGACAGTGGTTGAACGCAAAGCTATCTCGTGATGGATTTTTTGGTTGTCCAATCCAGGGGCATCCTGCCCCAATTATCATCAGCGGTGCCTGGCCAGGCATGCGCAGTGGGGGTGTGGTACTCAGGGTTCCCCTACGGGAAGATGGCGACAGTGGTTGAACGCGAAGCTATCTCTATCTCGTGATGGATTCTTTGGTTGGCCAATCCCTAGGGGCATCCTGCCCCAATCATCATCAGTGGTGCCTGGCCAGGCATGCGCAGTGGGTGTGCGGACGGCGGACAACGACAAGGGAGGGAGGGACATAGCCCCGAGCATGCATCTAAAAGAAAAAAATTTGTGCCGCCGCTGTAAAGTTAAGCTGCTCTCAACGCTGCTGCACGGGGAATTTTTTTTTTTTTTTGAATGGCCACCCCCATTGTTCTACTTGTTAACCCAACTCCCTTCCTTTCTTTTCTACACGTTTTCACCAACAGACCGCCAGCGCACCGGTGTCACAATCAAGGAGGCTGCTGGCCACCGAGATCGGCGTTCGGTAACGGTAGTTAAATGGACGCCGACATCGAACGCCTGCGCGAGGACGCATGGGCAACTATCCCCGCCATGGCTAAGGCGGAAGTAGTAAATGCGATGCATATGCAAGGAAATATGAGGCTTCGGGTGTCTAGACTACTGCGGGTCTGTGCTGCCCGCTCGGAACGCTACGCGCGTGCGACCTAGATACAGGAACGTTAGAAACGCAGTTTCATTTGGTCTCGCACGTAACGTGGTTTGCTAGCTCTCAAATAAATGAGAAACGGATACGCCTAGAACGCTTGTCATGCGACATTCAGCAGGACCGGATTAAGGTATATACGGACGGCTCCAGCCGAAAAGCTCGAAGGGGAACTCGTTCACCTCATGGCGGTTGGTAGGCCTACCATCGGATCGTGACTAACGTCGGCGAGGGAAAAAAAACACCCCGCAACACACTCACCTGCTTTAGAACGCCTCCGTCGTCGGTGACCAGTTCCATCGCCATAGCGCAGTTCACTGGAACAAGGAGTCAAGGAGTACAACCCTTCGTAGATGCGACGCTCTGATAACGAACTTCACCCCCGACGCCGTACGTAGTACAGATGAACAACGGGACCTTGTTAACCCTAATCTCTTCGTCGGGAAAACTATCAATGCCCGGAACGCGCCGATTAATCCGCGTGCCCCTACCTGTGCTCCGCTGAAACGGGTGCGACAAGAATTCGTGGCAGCAGTGGATTAACAGTTGCGCGTTGCTAAAAACGCCAAGGCTAAACTATACACCACGCCGGCACGAACCACCCGCTAGAACCCCTTCTCCGTTCCCGCTGCGTGCTCAACTTCTCGCAAGTCCTCCTCAAGCGCTGCGGTGGTATTGGCCGAGATGAGTCACGTGACGACAGAGAGCTGTGCAGGAAAGCCGCACCCTGGGGGGCGAGCGACTCGTCGTCTCAGCATGAGCTCTGGTACCTGCGTTCCGATTACTTCGCCGTAACGCCAACATCACGCTTAGCGTCTCTGGTACCAGCACCCCATCGTGGAGCCTTTTACGTGCGAAAGCATTCGCGGGCGTCGTTAATTGCACACCGATCGACGCTGCGGGGAACACGTGGGATTCAGCCTGGTTGAGGTGTCGGGCAAAGACTCAAGGTCTCGCCGTTCTGTTTGTCGCTTACAGGGAAATTTACGGAAGAAAAAGCAGGCCTGGGAGATAGATACGAAAGTCAGATCCTACCCCCCTCCCTCAAAGTGACTGCGTATCGTACGTTACGTACACCCTAGCGTCACTAAATAAAGGCTTATTTAGTGACGCTAGTACACCCCAAAAACACGCGAGTTGGCCCCTATTCCTTCCGCAAAACGGCTGGCAAATTCGTCAAAATACACTAAAAGCATTCCTCCACTTGTATTAGCCACAAAGTATTGTTCCCTCGAAGACTTCAGTGTGCCTACAGCTTCAAGTATTAAAAAAATGTGCCCCGCCCCCCTTTCCCCGTCATGACCAGAGGTCCTGCCTTTCGAATAAAAAGTTCTTGGCCCTCCATCAAAATGTCACAAAATGTGCAGCAGAACGTGCAGCCATAGCTCCCTGTATAACGCCTTTACAGGAGGCTATGGTGCAGCAAGTTTGACCTCAGTGGAAGCCTTGCCAAAGGTAATACCAGTACATCATTATGGCCAAAGGACCATACTCTAGTTCTGGCCGAGGCTAAATCTTCCATTTAATTCAAATGCTTTCTTGTCAAATTACAAATCGCCAAGTTGTTGATCCAGGTTTACAGAACTGTGCACATAGAAACACAACAGAGGAAGGTTATCCCCACCACTTTTTTTAAAGGAAGACTGCACACTACCACAGAACATTCAAGGGCATGGTAGATCTGCTGAATGTTACTTTCAGCGTTGACGCTGGTTTATACGGCAAAAATTCAAGGGCTTTTCAATGCTCTTCGTGTGGATTTTCACAGGCCACACAGTCTGTTTGAAATACTATTTAATTTCACAGACCACGCAGACTGTTTGAAATACTATTTAATAATACCAATGTTCAGAGAACGATGGGGACTTGAAATGATGAGAAATCGTCAAAAATGGCAACACTGATGGCAGAAACATTTCCTCACGGCAACTTCTCTTCAGACAAGCCCCTTGTCAAAATGATGGCTGCAGTGACCCTTCCTCTTTCGATGATTTCTCATAGTCGTTTGTTAGAGCTATACGAATAAGCCCTTTTGGGGTGTTACAAGCTTTCATTCACTAAAAACTAACCAAGCAACACTCACTTAGTCCTTGCATACCCTCGTTTAAAAGAAAAAATTCGTGAAGTTCACGGTCTTTCAAGTCAGCAAAAATTATCGGATTTTCAAGGCCTTGAAAACAGTTTTCAAATTCAAGAGTTTTTAAGGACCCACACAAACAATATGCAACATTAACATCATCTGAATCCTAAACTGCATATAACTCATTCGTTCAAGCAATTGTGCTGCTGTTCCCTTGACATCACATAACTTCGGCTCAACTCGTAAAGACGCTTAAATTTTTTTCATTCCTTGCGGCAAACTAGTCAACATGCGGCATTTGGGCCTCCCACCCACAGGCGTTTGTCCTGCATTTAAGGCACCACAAATATAATTGTAATAAAAAATCCCGGGCCACCTCCACTAATGTGAAACCTGGGGAAGGCAAAGCATGCAGTGTATAAGTGTATTCAAAGATTGTAAGCCTCTCACCGCATGGTGTGTGCTGATTGGGCGCCGCAGAAGCACTGGTGGGAGGAGCAATAGGCGCTTGCTGAGGCGGTGGCGCCCTCTCTTGCACTGAACTGGATTTAAGCAATTTGCATGCCCCATCTGCACCAGTTTGGGGTAGTGGCAGGGGTCAACGCGAGCGCAGTGCAATGCCCACGCCTCACACTGGGAGCTTGTCCTTGGTGATTGAGGCCTTGGCACCAGGCAAGTATGCCTTTTCTTGCTTCAGTTAACCCAATCAGGCATAGTGTCGACAGCCGGTGGGTATTTGAGGGTAACACAAATTGTAACCAAACTACAAGCAGCTCTTGCTTAACGATTGCTGAAGCGGACAGGCAGCGTACCGCAAATCTTTAAATCATGTTAGTTCAGTTTGAACCAGTTTTATCCATTATACACTTCTTTTAGTACGTTACATTCTAGCGAGAGGCTTAGGAAAAAGTGTCCTAGTGTTTTAGTACCACGGCTACAGGACAATCACACAGCCTGAGCCCCCAAAGGGGCTTTTCCCCTAAAGGACTGCTCTGTACACTTACTTTTTCGGAGGACCTCAAGGCATCGCAGCCACTTGTTTCTGCGATTGGTGGTGACCAACTAAAACCATTGCCAGAAAACACGACTGCACAACTCTACAATTTTAATGGTGACTGGTTATGTACGATTATACAACCCTGAATGCTTAAGGGCAGTTAACATCAGATCATTTTTAGTAGTAGCACAATCCCCTTGCTAAATAAATTGCGCTAAAAATGGGGACACGGATGAAGTGAGGACAGACACACAACGTGCAATTCTAACTTCGTCAGTGTCCCTCTTCTTAGCGCAATTTATTTAGTAATGGAGTACCAACGTGCCCAGGACGCTACCCTTATTAAGCATAATCCCCCATCGAGTGTGCAGCTGGAATTTTAAATTCTTTTCTCGCCTTTCGGTGAACATGTCCTTCGGCGCTCGAATGTAGTTGGGTTACTAGATGTGACCATACCAAGATTACTGGAATACTCATTACTAAGCCTTTGATTACAATAGTCACGTTATTCCAACTGTCCTATACACAAGTCCTCGGAGATATGAGGATCTCTTGCTGGAGAGGAATATGTACCCTACATATGAAGGTTTTGCACTAGTGTAAAAACTTGTGCACCTGACACCAGGGCAAAATAAGAAGACAGAGGCGAGGAAAGGACTTTGGGGAAACCTTTATTATGCAGCATGCAGGTTTCGAAAAAAAAAAAAAAAAAACACTAGGGGGAGGGAAGTGCCTCGATGCAGGCGAGAGGGAGAGCAGCAATGCACGCGAGGCGTAAAGCTCACCGGGGAATGCTGCCGCACACTCAAGCGCACGTTGATGCACTCGAGTGCAGTAAAGGGCCAAGCAGCGCGAGTGAAGCGGCTAGCACTAATCATCCTGGCGCTCACAAATCATCTTGCCCCAAACAGCCACTGCGTCCCTCAGGCCTGCAAGGGAGACTGCAACATTCGATGCGGGTGGGTGAGTGGGTGGGCGGGTCAACAAGCCTTCAAAACATTCAGACCAACAACACAGTAAACACTGCCAGCAGCACCCCACCCCACTCCCCTTTTATTCGCCCCCTCCCCAAAGTGCGAGTTGCGCGCAGCCCAGAGAGGCGCAAGACGACGGGTCTGCGGCAACACTTTATACACAGAGGAGAAGAAAGCGCCTAACGTACACGTTCAGGGCTGGCTGGCGCCCTCGTGCAAAGAAAAAAAAAAATCTCAAAAGAAAAAAAAAAGAAAGACGGAGAGGAGGTGGTGGCGGCGGCAGCGGCAGCGTAAAGGCCCGTTCCGACAGAAATAGGGCAAGAAGGGATGCGGGGCACTTTGAGTGCCATCACAGAGGGGTTGGGGGGGTCACTGGGAAAAGGTCTTGGGAGTGTAGCGCAAATGAAGCTCGCAACGCCGGAAGGATGTGCGGTCGTTGATGCAGCAGAGAGGGAGAGAGAGAGAGAAAACAGTGCGTGCCGCCGCCGCCGCCGTCGCAGCGGGCGAGCAGAGCGAGCGACCGCACCACGTCGACCGCCGCCACCGATGTCGCCAGTGAAATGCCGCGAGCAGATTGCGCAGTCCCGTCGTCGCCGTCCCCCAAAGACCTGTTCGTTCCCAGTGACCCGCTGACGTGTTCCCGCAGTCGCCCCTCGCCCGCGTCTCTTCCTCCATCAGCAGCGCGTCTCGTAGAGGCCACTGCGCCCGATGTAGCGCACCCATTTGATCACGTCGTGGTCGCTGTAGTTGAGTTTCGACTCGAACACCTTGAGGTAGCGCACCTTCAGCCCCGACGGCGCAAAGGGAACCTGCAGCAGACGGCAGGGCGTTGCCATGAGCACTGGACTGATTAATCGTACGGTTTAGCGCACCAAAGCCAAACCTGGGCTACGAGGAAGCGTGCCTAAGCGGAGGGCTCCGCATTAATTATGAGCACCTCTAGCATGCTTCCCCCATCTTGACACATTGGTGTTTTTGCTCTTCGCCGATGCTGCACCTGTGTGCCACAGTGGACGGCAGAGGATTCATTTCGTTCATGCCACGCACTGATGCCCTCATGTGCTTGGTCATTTTTTTCGCATTTGAACCCATGACCTTGCACTCGAAAGTAGTGCAATCAGGCATCAGGTCAGATAGAAGAAAATATTTCGTAAGACTGCTGCATGAACTAGCACTTGGCACTCTTGTGGAAATTATTCAGTGCCACACTCGCGATTCTACAGCCTGCAGCTTAGTGGTGACAAAAAATGTTGCAATCTCAATCACAAACTTTATTAGGACTAATTTATTCATGCTGCAATAAAAAAAAAAAAAGGATTAGTTCCCATGATTTCAGTCATTTCTCCATCGACTTTAACATGAAAAAAAAAACATGACAAAATTTGGCGCGCGGATTACTGCAAAGCTAAGACAAGCCTTATACAAGCAAACTGCAATACTTGTTACAGAAAAAAAAATCTGACTTACAATTTATGCTGTTTGACAACATCCTACCACAGACAATTTAGGGGGGTGATATCAACGACTCAAATTAGGGTTTTAAAGCTTGAGCCTGCATGTGTACAGATGCATCATAGTGGAAGAAGCCTATGAATTAGGACCACCTGGGTATCTGACTTGTGCCAACATCTACTAAGGGGACTTTCGCTTTATCACCACCTCCAAAACTCACACTGGGGCAAAGACCAAACGTGCACTTGTGGCCAGCAGCCCAACAACGCTTTAGCCACTGATACGACGCTGCAAGTAGGCAAGATAAATCATATTTTAAGACACTTTGTCCCTCAGTAATAAAACCCACCATAAACGAATTTCTCCCTAACAAGTCATGGTTACAAAATGAAGCTGTGGCCAGGAACAAATGCCTTACAACGAAGACCGCCAAGCTGGCCACTGCCCAAATGACAACTCGCTCCTGGCAATCTTGTGCGGCCCAGAAAGCTTCCACCCCACCCAAAGCTCCTCCCCAGTGCATGAAAGAGGAGCGGTCACTGCATTCCCCTGCACCCACATTGCACACAAAGCACGTCTCGCAAAAAGTGAGGGAAATACAGGGCAGAATCTCCGTGAATCAGAAACTATGTCCCCTCTAAGGTGTTGCAAATTCCTGGCCAGGACGCCCATCTCTTTGTTAGGGGCCGCCTGGCAAAACGAGCTACTGCCCCTTCCAACACTGCTTGCGCATTATCTCTGGCACCCCATTTTTGTGCGTGCACACACTTTGTTTCTTCTTCCTTGCCACGGAAGTTGTTTTGCTGGCTGGACTGCTCGTTTACCTCAGCCAGGAATTCAACAGTACTCTCGGCCATTTTCCAAAGTGACTGTGGGAAGCAAGAGATGAGAATGGTCCACTTTAGCACTGGCGCAGTAGTGCAAGGGGTGGAAAAAGAGAGGACGCATGCCCTGGAATCGGGGGCAGTTTGCTTGCAGCTACTCAACTGCTGAGACGATTAGCAGAAGTCTGTATCTTTGCTTGAAGTGGCAGTTCTTTGACCTCTAACTGCTCAGAATTGTTCAAGATCGTCGGCGCTAGTAGCTACTGGTCACCGCAACTCCACACAGTGGCCTGAATACGTAAGGGAACAGTCTGGCGAAGCCATCACTTATTTGGCGTTACATGTATTTCTTGTCTGAATTTATTGTACGATGCTGTTATTGCAGTGCACTGACCCCGTTATACTCTGGTTCAAGTTTCAAGTAAGCTGAAGCTGGAGGAGGGCAGCCTTATTCCCGTGTTTGGCGAGAGCTTCAAGTTGAGCCTCTGAAAGTATATTTACTGGTTTTTGTGTGTGTGTTTGACAACAAGTGGCATCACCCGTAGACTCGTGCACTTGTGTTTGTCGCTTCTTTGTTGCCCCTCTCATGCTGGCTAGCCAAGCACACCAGTGCCAATGTTAGCCCGACGTAAATCGATATTCCCCATTTCTGCTTATTGACACCCATCCTGGCAGCAATTAGTCATTTCTGTTTGTTTTAACCGTTTTCTGACTGTTTGAACTATTTCTACATCCTCGATGCACACACAGACCAGGCGGACCGCCTCACCAAGCACATAAATTTACTGGTTGTACTTTGCAAAGTGCCAGTGGGCGCAATAGTAAAAGGGACGCTGCGCCTCTAAGCTGTGCAAGCTGATCAGAGTGTGACGTAAAGCTTACAGCTGAAGCTAAGCCTTTCGTTAGTTTGTTGGGGCATCAACTTCACCTTGAGCCTTTACACTTCACAACTGCCTCTAGGTAGTACGCCATACTGTTTTCGCTAAATCAATTCCAACAAATGCAGTGATGACCAGTGACTGCATCACTACATAATGAACTCCACTATACTAGACGTTGGGCATTGCTGCACACAGAACTCTGCTTATCAGACTGAAGACAATAGCATTTCACTGGAAACACTGCCTCATCATAATGACACTCAGGTTAGTGTTCACACAAACTGTGACCAGATATATTACAAAGCAAGTGAGAGAGGAAAGGGTGGCTACCACCACAGTCTGCTTTCCAGCTCCTGTGACGCAAGAATGATCTCTGAAATTGGTCAGCGTCGACAAAAATGCTGACAAATTGAAACAGCAGTACTGTGGGCTTCCAGTTTGAACACGACAAGTCTGAAATTCAGAAGGGCATTTCATTACCGTGTGGCGACAAAACGAGGCATAAAAGGCTCAGGAGAATGGATTTGGAGGCAAACGATTTGGAGGCAAACACTACAGGTACATCCACTGCCTGCATTTAGCTGGTCCCCCACAAGTCACAGCTCTCCTAGTACATCAAACTATGGAACAATAAACCCCTAGTGGTTGGTGGCAGCAGAACTGCCTGACGGACAAAACTACAGCGAGATACAAAGTTCTGATTCTGACTAAACCACGTTTTGACAGCAGAGCTATGTGAGCTTGAGTTCCATCCACGCCTAATGTTCCTCAAAACTCGGCGGAGCGAAGTGGTGAGGAGGAAAATGCTAGGCCATGAAGTGTGAGGGGAAGTGGCAAAGAGGCAAGGAGCCGAAGAGCTGGTGTGGGGAGTGCATGCCTCAAGAAAAAAAGAACTGTGGTCGCAATCGAACCTAGGTCCCCCGCATTATGAAAGCGGTGTCTATCCAAAATTGCGCTATCATCGTGTTCGGGGCACTCAGCATTTATTTGGGTGCATAGTGCGGGTGTTGGCTTTGGACTTGGGCCGAGTTGAAGTGGACAAATGTCCAGGTGGGGAGGCGTGCATGGGGGATTGGCTGCGCCCAGTGACGACATAAGCTCAGACATGCAGGTGTTGCAGTTGAGAGAGACAGAGAGAGAGAAAAGACTATTTGGCCCGAAAATTTTGAGCGTCGACTATCCGCGAATCGGGTTCGCCTATGGCGGCGGCTTTCGTGCCAGCCTGAGGGTTGCTACTTCAGGGGTTGTTCTGCGCCATTGGCTAGAGCCATTTTGTCGTAGCTCCAGTCTTGGCGGCGAGCTCCACCAGGGCTAATTGAATATTAAGCTGGGACTGACGACTACAGTCCCGCACTATTGCGTGTCTAACAAGGTTGACGGGATGTGTCTGAGGACATTCCCACATTATGTGTGTGATCATGGCCCAGCCTCTGCAGGCCTGGCACAAGGGGCTGTATACCGTATTTACTCACATAATGAGCCAACTTTTTTTCCCAGAAAATTCAGCATGAATTTGGGGGGAGGGTTCATTATGCTTAAAAATTGCAAAAAATTGTTAGAAGTTGAAATTTCATACAATAAAGTTGCTAAGAGAAGCGCTGTCACAACCATACGACTTTCGTAAAAACAAGTAGGTAATTATGTAATAAAATTTCTTTTTGTATTCCAAGCATGCTGGTGGCCCCACCACGGAGCTGTCTTCCTCACTGAAGTCGCTTGTGGATTCACATTCGTAGTCGGCCCACACCGCACAGTCTTCCGTGCCGTCAAGGCAATCCAGAACTTTCCAGACACCGAAAAACTTCCCTTCTTTGCGCCCATGAAACACAGCGATTCCTGTTAACCCCAAAAACCTCGTTTCACCCATAGCATACATGCACTGGGTCTACATTGAAGTGCCGCCCAACCACGCAGTTCTCATGTGCATCAATGCAAGCTCCACCACCTTCAGTTTAAAGGGACACTGAAGTGATATGTAAACATTGCGGGATTACTAGCGCAAATTGTAGTCCGGAGTCCCCAGGCCATGTTTCGACCACTCTAGACGCGTTTACGCGATTTTATTTAGTAGAAAAACTAATTCGAAAATGCTGTCCTCCTCTCTTTACGCTCGCCCATTTTCTGTGGCGTTTTCGTGTGACGTCAGGAGGGGATAAGCTGGCAATTGGCTGCGGCGCTACTGCACGGCTCCCCGGCCAACAGAGTCAGTCGGCCCAGCGTTTCGTCCGCCGGCCGCCGGCGGGTCGTCGCAGTCCAGGAGGTTAAAAAAAATTGCTTGGTCGCAATTCGTTCGCTTAGTTGAAACGAAGCCAGGACACGTTTGTGAATGGAAGAATGTGCCTTTCTTTACTTGGTTTGTTTGTACACTGTATCTAGCTCCAAGTCAAGGTCGCTTCACACAAGCGCTGCACAAGCGCACATGCGACGCTTCGCTGACTGGTACGCCAGTAGGAAAATATAAGGCCACTTGAAGGCGGGAGAAGAGTGAGCGAAGTCAATATAGGTACTAAGGAAATAAAATCAACTGATATTTTTACCGTACAGCGTAAAACTAGGGCGCGGGAAGCACTTTTTTGCACTGGGCGAACAAGCACAGCGGTCAGCAGCACGACTATGCATCTGCGAACGCTTTTCCGTCTACGAAATGCAATTGCTAGACGTGAGCTATTGTGGAAACTCGGGGGACGCTTACTGCACGAGCGCAATACAACAAATAGTCACCTAAGCTGCTTGAAATACTAAAACTAAATAAAAGTGTAAACTGGTTATACATTATATACCTTATCTTTTCCATCACCGCCAGCGGCCCTCTGTGGCTTAGTCGTCTGGGGTGCTCGGTATGTCATCGCAAGTGTTTTGCCAGTCACAAGTTCGAATCGCCGCGGGTACGTGCTTTTTTTTTTAGTTAACTTTTTTGTTTTTCGCCGATGTTTTCTATACTGAGTTCAGCTTTTTTTGGGCGGCAACGTTCATTGCTCCACGAACTAGTTCACAGAACTCGCTCAGGCTGGCACTGCCGCGCTAGCGTGTTCTCGTTGGCGTGCTGTTGCCATAAGCACCGACTGCTTGCGGGCAGTGGGCACAGGCCAGAATCAACAGACCCTTGGCCTGGTGCGAACAGGCTTTTTACGATACAGGCATGAGCGAGGCAAGCTCCAAATATGGGGGAAAAGCGCATGCATTTGAGCGTCTGCGGGGACGCGGAGGGCGTTCATGCACTCCGTAGGCCTCAGATAGTGAATGCTACGATTCCAAGCCATTGGTTATGTTTTACAGAACCGAAACCGAAAGCGAAACTTGTTTGATTGCTAACCTTGGGCATCGTCCAATCACGGCGCCCCTCCTCCCAACGTCACAGTCTTAGTTGGTGAGGCCGCCGCAAACCGCGCATGGTAGTTTTTCTTCTTTCGCGCTTTGTAAAATAATTACCGATTTGTCAACCGGATAAACGATGAAAAGTGTGCTAATTTGAGCCAGTCTACGCAGTGCAAGCAAAAACGGGAGCTTGACAAATTCACTTCAGTGTCCCTTTAAAATCTGTGTAGCTTATATACTGGCCCATTGTACGGTGCGCTCCAGAAGCCCCAAAAAAAATCGGAGCACAGCTGAACAAATCGATGGAGCGTAAAGGCGAAGTCGCGGAAGAGCAACAGCAGAGAGCGGAGCAGTTTAGTGCTCCGGAACAGCAAAGAGGAAGGAAGGAGTGCGGAGTATGCTTTGTGCCTTGTTTGCAATGTTTAGCACGTAGTGCTCCGCAAGCACACAATTTTTAAACTGTGAGCCACAGCATTCCTGCTCACATCTCCGGCTACTGTTGACATTTCCTTTTGTTGGAATGCGTTTTTAGCATATATGCGTGTTCTGTGGCGTGATATGAAGTTCCTGCGATCGTCTACAGCATGGTTTCTCAAAGTGGGTTCCGCGGAACCTTGGGGTTCCGCAGGCCCCTCCTCAGGGTTCCGCGAGCCACTGATAAATTTTCCCTGGTTCCGCAGTCGCAAAGTCTTATATGGTGAACTTGAGGTGCGATCGATCTAAGGAACCTCCATTACTCACGCCCGAGTGTCAGTAAGCACATCTCGGCGTATAACAGAAACGCGCGAGCTGCGCAATAAATCTCGCCAGCAGCTTGTAGCCAGCCAGACTCCGAAAACGGGCCACGTGGTTAAACTATTGCACTTGAATCTCGGCCTTATATTACCCCGATGCGCATTTCTCCTGTTTGGAGATAGGTGCCGCTAGCGTACGCATTCGCGTAAAGTCGACGGGGGAAAAAAAACGATACCCTTGCTTGCTTTTGAATTTATTGCACGTTAATGTAGCATGAACGGAATGAAAAATGGCGGGAGGGGGGGGTTCCTTGGCACTTAACGGAACTGAGCAGGGTTCCCTGGGACCAACATGCTTGAGAACCCCTGGTCTACAGCATCAGCAACCATGCTGAGATAAAAACATTCCCAATGCATTTTCTATTTGAAGCGAGTTCATTACGCGAATAAATACGGTACACAGGGATATATCTTGCTATAGAATTGGGTTGGGTAGGGTGCTGCTCTGGATCTGTCGAAGGGTAGTTGCTTGGTGTGACGTAAGCGAGCGGTGTGGGTGGGGAAGGGTGCATCTGTTTCTGTAGTGTTGCAGTATCACCCTGCATTCCTTCACCCGGGCTGCAGGTCCAGTGCGTCAGTTCGGGGACCGTCTCGTGGGCAAGTCGTTCTCCGAGTTCTGAGTGTGCAGGCGTCCAGGCGAGTTTGATGGCAAGAGATGCCATGCTCATGGGCAGACCTAAGAAGACCACCAGCTCCGCTGCTTCCCCAGTCTTCGCATCGCAATTGCAAAGGCGGCCAAATTTTTTTACACTGTCCTGAGAGCGTACCACGTTCTCCATGCCGCACAGCCCTGTGTGTCCAGAAATGAAGACAACGTAGCCCGAGACAGCTGACTGCTGCACAGGCAAAGCAGCTGTGCAAGCGAATCCTGCCACAGGTGGTTTCGAAAGGGTGGCAACGGTGCTCCAATCTTGTGCTGCTGCGGTTGTCAGTCTTGGTAAATAGTTTCACGGTTGAATTTTGTCCACGAAAGGAATTTGCTACGGTGAAGCATCAATATTAGGGGTGTGCGAATTGTGAAATTTTATCTCGAATCGAATTCGAATCGAATAGTGTCGAATGGTGGACAAAAATATCGAATATCGAATACCAAAGCCTTTATTTGGAAGAACAAGTACCGTATTTATTCGAATACAGGTCGACCTTTTTTTTCCGAAAATGTGCTTAAAAATTGAGGGTCGACCTATAATCGTGACCGAAGAACCTCGACCTATAGTCGTGATCAAAAATGGCGAGCGCACCGAGCGATCCGTTTCTCCGTCGCGCCCGGCGCTCCTCAATTTGAGGCGGCAGCGCGGAGCATCTAGAACAAAGACAGGCAAGAAAATAAAGGAAAAAATAACAAAACAATTAGCGTAAGAAAACCACCCACAGTCACTGCCGGCTATCGCGCATTACCTGCGGCCGAACCGGACACGAGCGAGCTTACGTACTGGCTAGAGAGCCAGATTGGCTTGGCTTGGTGTCTTTGGCTTGGCTAGGTGACTTTCGCCACCTAGCGTAGCCACCTCGTGAACGGAACGGCGTTGCCTGCTTCGCTCGCTGTCTCTACTATCTCCCGTTCTCCGTTTCATGCGCTTTCTTTGTGTTTGCTTCGTTGTGATTTCCGCACACAACGTTTTTCTCGTGCGCATTTCGCGATGTCACGTCGGACTTTAAGCGGCGGGTGATCCTGTTTGCTGAGAACTTGAACAACTGCGCCGCTCAGCGAGAGTTAGTCGTTAATGAAAAGCTGATCAGGGGATGGCGGAAACAGCGGGACGAACTTTTTGCTTGTAGGGGACTGCGTCGTGCGTTTCGTGGTGGGAGGCACGATGCTCTCGAGAAAAAACTCCGGCTGCACGTGGAAGAGAAGCGTGCGAAAGGACACCGAGTGTCCTGCGAAGATATTCAGACCAAAGCTCAACAGTTAGCGCTGCGAGGCGGGATTGGCCGTTCAGCCTTCAAAGCCAGTCGGGGGCGGGGGTGGGTAATGAACTGCGGCGCATGCGGCGCAAGTTCCGACGACGACGCAGTGTGTGGCTCCGACCAGTGAGGTGACCGCGTTGTAAATAAATGGGAGTTTTAAAAAGTTTCCTCAAGTTTTTTTCTTAAAAGTATGGGTCGACCTATAATCGAATATATTTTTTTTTTTTCGGCGACTTCAATTTTTAGGGGGTCGACCTATATTCGTGCTCGACCTATTTTCGAATAAATACGGTAGGTTGGACACTAGCAAATACATGCTCATGTCCTTGAGCCCTAAATAGTAAATACACTAAAAAGAATTAAAGAACTCCCAAACTGTCATGTTTAAAGTATTACAAATTGTCGTGAAGAAACACAATCTGCTCCACATGAGCTTGCTTCAGGCTCTCTCGCCACGATGTCACAGTGTTCCTCGCAGTAGAAAACATACGTTCACTAGGCACCTCTGTAGCAGGGATAGGAAGGTACCGCAAGGCAATTTTGGCAATACCAGGGTAGAGTGCAGCGCCGTGCTCTCTCCAGTATAGCAAAGGGTCATTCTTCCTGGGGAACAGGGGCTCATTCAGGTACTTCTGGACCTCCTGACTATGGGGTCTCGGGTTATTTCTCGGGATTTTTTGCGACGCCAGCAGTTCAACAGTTTCCCAGACTGTTTGCAGGCTTTTTTTAGGACTGGTTGGTGCGTTGGACAGCTCCTGCCTTTCAAACTGCTCTGAAGGAGAGTTCACCCAAGCACATCGGACACCAACTTCTGCTGCAAGCAGCTCGACAGCCTGTGTCTGGTCAAAAGACTTGGTGCAGAAAATAAACTTAAACCTTGGGTCACACAGCGTTGCGAGCATCAGTTCCTTTTGCTCCATAAAAAGAGGGAACCGGGACTTCAAACTCTTTAGCAATTTTTTGCTAAACAGACCTGCTTCATTTTCAATGTCACAGTGCCCCTTTAGAATTTGCTCTGTTCCATAGAGAAAAGGAACAACGGTTGAAATGGTACCATACTTCTGGCCACTCAAATCTGCGGTCGCGTCTACAATGGGCTGCAGGACCTGCACCAGGCTTGCTGCAACATTCCATTCGCTTGGTGAAAGGCAGCTCACACTGGTTTCAGATGTTGCCATTTCAAGAGACACGGCATCTTTCAAATCTACCAGACGGCTCAACATGGCAGGTTCGCTGTTCCAACGCGTTTCTACATCTTGAATGAGACTTACATCTGGCAGCTCCATGCGCTTCTGGCAATCTTTCAGCCTCCGAGTTGCCTGAGCACTATGCTTGTAGTGCCCCACTATGGCTCGTGCCTTCCTGCACAGCAGAGACACGGCAGGCGTCTCTTCTTTGGCGTCCCTCACTGCCAGCTGAAAAGTGTGTCCCAAACACTGCAGAGGGGTCCAATCCTTTTGGCGTACGGCTGCGCGAATATTGCGGCCATTGTCTGTGACCACGTACACAGGCACGTTGGCGAGGTCGAGAGACCAGTTCTCGGTGATTTTGGTCAAGCAGGTCTTTATGTTGGCTGCAGTGTGGCTTTCTGGCAAGTGAGCGCACGCGAGAGTAAATGCCTTGGTGGTGAAATTCGGCGTCATGTAGTGGCATGTCAAAGCGATGTAACTTTGATTGGCCTTGGAGGTCCACATGTCAGTGGTGAATGTGATCCGACTCCACTGAGTTCGCCATGTCCGAAGCGATAACCGAGTTTCAACCTTTAGTGAGTCAACTGTGCTTTGGTACAGCTCTGGGATTACTGTTCTTGAAAACGTAGTCCTGTGCGGGACCTTGTAGTGGGGCTGCAGGTGATGCATGAAGTCTTGAAATCCTTTGTTCTCGACGAACTCGTACGGCCGCAGGCCCTTCACGATCATGCGTGCGATGAACATGGTGGTCTGTTTTCTAGCACTCTGTGACAAGAGGCCTTTTCCCTTGGTCATGCCTAGCAAGGTTTGTTGGTCTGCGCCTTTAGGCCGCTGGTTTGCCTTGGCTGAATCTTGAATCTCCAAGTAGTGAACGTGGTGTTTGCTCTTCAAGTGATTCAAGAGCGGGCTTTTTTTGTCGTGCTTGCCGGCGTCTTGAGCGTGGAGCCGCACTTCTTGGAGATGGCAGAGGATGGACTTGCCTTCTTGAAAAACTTCCAAATTACGCTTCTTTTTTCACCGTGGCTATTCATGCTGAATGGCACGGCACGCGGACGTTACACAGGAGGAAAATCACGGGCGTGCGACGACCATGGCGACGACGGCGACGACCGTCTGATTGGCTATGGATAGGCGTCAAGAAAGGGTTTAGGACGGGTGATGATAGTGTGTTACAGCAAGGCCAGAATCACAGAAATTTAACAAGACCATAATTATACGCTATTTTGCAGCTTCACAGTCGTGTGATGAAATTAATTAACAAAAGAAAAACGATATTTTACGGCTGACTATCAGGGGGGAAGAGTCAGTGTCATCACCATCACAAAATGGCGTCGTAGTAATTTGCATGGAGGGTTTTGTCCCGAGTGGGACGCATCATATTTGTTTCCAATGACGTGAAAATGGCAACGCACCTCATTATTACAAAAACCCATATGTGAGGAGCGTTTTCTGCACACTAAAGACTGCTGTGTCGCTCCTTCTTTCCGTGTATGCCAGTGACGCAAAAAAATCGAGGAACTATTCAATTACATGTCGGCAATGAAGTCTCTGCGGGCGAAAAGGAGGAATATGTCCAAACCTCAAAGACAACTTTCCTGGTCGGCAATTGTTTGACCAAAACCTTTCGACGTTAGGGTCAGTAAGGGCCACACTAATCTAGCCGCAACTTTGGCAGCGTTCGGAATATTTGTCACGTCGATTATTCGAAAGTCCAAATGCTGGGTATTCGAAAGTCGAATCGAATTATTCGGGCAAGAAATATTCGATTCGAATTCGAAAATCGAATATTCGCACACCCCTAGTAACCATGCTTGGCCCAAGGTACAGGTCTGGTGCGTCAGTTCGCAGCTCATTTCCTCTGAGTTTGGATTGTGCAGGCGTCCAGATGAGTTTGATGGCGAGAGATGGCGTGCGCATGGGAAGACTTCTGCATCTCAATTGCTAAGGCTGAATTTTTTCTTACCGTCTAGGAAGTGTACCATGTTTTGCATGCCGTACAGCCTTGTGTGTCCAAAAACAAAGACAATGTTGCCCAAGACAGCTCACTGCTACACAAACAAAGCAGCTGCGCAAGTGAATCCTGCCACAAGTGGTTTTGAAAGAGTGGCAACGGTGCTTCAATCTTCGGCTGCTGTGGTGGTCAGTCTTGGTAAACAGTTTCACGGTTGAGTTTTTCCCGTGAAAGAAATCTGCTATGGTGCAGCATCTATATAAATGGCTGAGAAGTCTGATTCCCGGTACATCTAGTGGTGCTATCAAAAATTGGCTGCAATACAACTGGCATATCAAGCCAGCAGTATTGCGCAACTACTACTCTTTTTATAGTGTGTGCACCAGGGTTCATTGTACAATGCTCAAACACAATGAGGACACTCCTGATCCTGCTGTGTCAAGCAACAGAATACAGTTGCTTGACAGTTGCTTGAGTATTCCATTGCTGTATCCAGGGGCGGAACACCGTGTATGGGTTTGGAAGCAGTCCTGGGAGCAGGCAAAAGTGCCTTTTGGAGCAGGTTTGGGGCAGCTAGAAAGGCCACTTGGACCATTTCACAGCATTATGGTGCTTCCCCAACCTCTCTACAGGTCGCCATGTCAGCCCCCTGCCAATTAAGTTCTATCTATCTATCTACGTGTTACCAGGTGTTTCACAGTGCACTAGAACCTACTCTGAACCAATAACACAGGTCTTGTACTATATTTGGAGGTTTACAACATGCAGAGCTATCTACCTTTCGCCTCATTGAGCATGCCACGTTATCACCGTTCAAAGGTCAAAATTCGCGCACAGAGTCGAAAGGGATCAGATAAAAGGCCTTGCTTCGTGTCCAGTAAATGGCAGTGTTTAAGTGGACTCACCGCGGCATTCCATAGGACAAGGCGTTTAACATTTTTTCTATCAAACAGCAGTTTCAGTGCGAGCGACGTTGAACATAGCTTTCTTCGCCAGTCACGGAGTTGCGAGTGTGAATGAACTTAAGCCGTAGACTACGTAACTAGAGCGTGTCGGAAGGCATTGTTAATGTTGGCTGAAGCCTGGCAGGCATGCAGCTATGGAAAGTTGCAGGCAACAAAGCTAGGATCGTCAAAAATGGGCAACTAAATTGACGTTCACCTCTAATAAGCCACAACCTTTTATGCAAATATTATTCCATTTGCAATGGGACACAAAACAGTTTACTTCTGGTCATTTTCCGTTGATTGTGGAGCGGCGGCCGACACCGGCAAACAAAACCATGCAAATACGACAAAGAAATGCAAAGAGAAGGTGGAGAAGGCGCATAGTGCCTGTGGCCTCACAACTAAGCCAAAGCCATAGATGCTCATAGCATTGATGAAACCGAAAACGCAATGTTTCACCCAAGTCCCAGGCATGGGGCATCATGGCAGTCTTATCTCGCTGGTCAATTGAGGCACTGCAGCGCAGGATGGTGCAAGTAAACGTTTGGCACTAAAGCTTGCAAATTGAGTTATTCAAAGACAGGACATTAAATTCATTTACTCATGCCCTCTTATTCAGAACCCCAGCTGGAACTTTCCCTTCCCACATTCTTCGATGGCACTTTTACAGCACTTGTAATTTTAGTAGGAAAGGACAGTGCCTCGGTCCTGAAAAAAGGCCCCCCCCCCTCACAAGAACAGCCAGAGTATTTCGGAGCACTGATCATTTCAAACTGTTGAATACCTGTTTTGGAGTTTAAGCAAAACAGAATGAAGTATTTGATCTGTGTGCCGCCACGGTGTCATTCCCAACGGCTACCATATTTCAAGTGCATATCACGTGCATTATAGTAATGCCTGCCACCTGATAGCACCGAGTGCGGCTTGCAATTTTGTGCAAAAGCAGAACATAACGACGTCGCCTAGTCCAGACCTCACGAAGTTTTCTCCGGGAGAGAGAACGTGCAGCCCGAATCCCTCACCCCCAAGATGGTACGCCGCATTTTCAACCAAGTAACCATCCAGGTGATTGCATCTAACGGCATAACAGAATGAATAACAATATTCCCAACAACCAAAAAATAAGTCGAAGTTAATGCAGGTACTATGCAAACGTTCCAAAACAGCAGCTTCACCACAGTGCATGCCAATATTCCCTCCACTGCCTCTTTTCCCTCCAAAGCTCAAGAAATGGGCTGCAGTTTTTTTGCTCTAGATGGTCTATTACATGCACTTGTAGCAGTACATGTATGCTCATACAATATTTTTTTTCCTTGCGTGAGCAGTACATGGGGACACATGTCAACTGCGAGACAGGTTAAGTACATGGCATTCGTGGAACATGCAGTTTCACAGTGTAAAGCCATACAACACCCACTGTACAGTCGTCCACTGCCTAAGCTGGAGCAGTTCTCTCTGCACCTATTGTGTTCTCCTGCCTTGATGCAAGGAAAATTAGCCATAACTGCCGCACTGCTCTCAAGTTGAACTCTTTCGTTACCGCGGGAAATTGACCGATTTTTAGGGGTCTAAAAAAACAATTTTTCCCGTGCTAAACATATTGGTTAGGCACACATCGCAGCAACATACGATGCAGATGATTCAACACTTCTTGCAACAGTGCCAGTTTATAACACATTTTCATAAATAGCCACAAAAATAATACCGAAATCGATTTTTGTTCACATCCAAGTGCTAAATAAGTTGTGTACACTAAAATGCCAATAGCAGAAACAATTTAGAATGTGCAATTTGTCGGTAAAAATTTCAAAAACACATCCTAGAAAAACAATGGGGTTTTGTGGAACAAGTTCTCAGATACATGAAAAATGTTAGCATGCATGGCACCCATGCCATGCAGTGAAGCCTAACCTACCTCCACTTCAAAATGCACAATTTTGGATGGTTCTCCAGACAAAATCTGGTGGTTTGACATTATTAGAGGCACCAATTTGTCCCTTTGTGATGTAAAAATACCTTGTCAATGACTGACTTTGCATTTACGGCCAGCACAAGACCCAGGCCGACCGCCCAATGTGAAGGAGTCTGCTTGGAGTTGAAAAAGAAACTCTGGGTAGAATTTCTTTGACATTCACAGTCACTGTATCGCTTATCTGCCAGAACTTTCACTTGCAATTTATCATTGTCTTTTGACAGCCTATTGTAGCTCTGCTTGCAGGAATAAGGTGCTATATGCTAGATTCATGCCCCAACAAGCTTTCACTAAGTAGCTGTTGCACGACAAAAAGAGTTCAGCACTACAAGCCTCCTGCACTGCAGCTCCACCTAAAATTTCAAAAAACAAAAACAAACCCTGCAAAGGCTGTCACAATGACAGTTCTACTAAAAGCAACAATAGGCCTCCGGAAATACCCTCGTATGGAAACGGTAGTGACCTGTGAACAGCTGGAGGTGTGCAACGCAAAAACGAAACAGACCTCTGGAAAATGGCTGAGAATGCCAGGTCCACTTGTTAGACATGCGGGGAACCTTTAGAAATAAGCTTTGGCAAAATAAAGTTACCCACTCTCCGAACTAAAGCTCACTAATGAATAGCTGGTGTATTTTTCAGATAATTACCTTTCATTACTGACAACAATGTGATACTTGACTTGCTGGGAGCAGTTTAATCACTAAAATTTGATGGTAACACAGCATTGCCATGAGCGGCATGCTTTTTGTCAAGCGCAGCAACCACACTCCCTTCTGCAACAATACACGCACCTCAGCTCGCATAAAGAAAACTCAATGTCACTGAAGCGGTAAAATTTAAACTGATTCAAAAACTGCAGTGCCTAGACTAACCACTGTGGCCCATTAGGTGCACAACGAATGACTACAGCATGTTGAAATCGGAAATGTAAGGCATCAATCACCAGCAATCGATTTGAGAGAGAGAGAGAATGCATTTAATGGTAAAAGTGAGGTTAGCCGAGCCATATCGCGTAGCATGCTACGCCATATGAATGAACGAAAACACGAGGGTCTGTGAACTAAAATAAATTGATTGATTGATTGTAGAGTTTAACGTGCCGACAGAACGCAGACGATGAGGCACGCTGTAGTGGAGGACTCCGGGTTAATTTTGACCACCTGGGGATCTTTAACGTGCGCCGAAATCTCGTACAAACGGGCGTTTTTGCTTTTCGCCTCCATCAGAAAAGCAGCCGCCGTGGCCAGGAATCGAACCCGCGACCTGGTGCTCAGCTGCGCAACGCCTTAGCCACTGAACCACCGCGGCGGGTATAAAATAAATAAATAAATAAATAATGATTTGGATAGGCACGGTAACGAGTTAAAAGCTAGACGTCCTACACGTTCGTTTAACGGTGTTTCTGCAGAATTTGAGATATGCTATGCTAAAGTCAAATCTGCTGTTCCAGCTAAGCCTGTAAATGACTGTACTTGCGCACTGCTGCTGGGCATATTGCGATCTTCCGCATGCTTATTAAGAGCTCTTCGCATGGTGAAATCAGTTGGCAAAACAGTCACCAAGAATTAGCCCTCAAGTTGTTTCATTCTTTGTTATTGCGCTGTAAACTTCATCATAGCAAAATTGCATTAGGCAGTGTCTGGGACCTGGCGGCTAGATGGGCAGTACCTTTGCATTATGCTGACTGCCATTAATTCGAACGTGCAAATGTTTGGACAAGGGGCACCATAAAAAGTGCAAATACAGTAGAATCTCGATGATACGATTCTGGGTGATACGAATTTCGGGATGATACGAATTTCTGAAAAGTCCCGGAAAAATTGCATTGTTTGCAATGGGAAAAATTTCGGCTGTTACGAACGGACCTGCGCGGCCCGGCGGATGATACGAACGAGCCGGCGAGGCGCCCGACTGCCGAACAAGCAAGTGGCGGCTCTCTCTCACCATTTGTCACTCTTCTTTCTCCAGAAACGGCCGGGCTGTTGTTTTCTGCTCGCGAAAACGCGCCCCGCTATGCCCCATGCGCGCCGCGAAACCTCTCGCACGCTGCGCGCGCCGCGGCCGGCGGCGGCAACATGGCGGCGGCTTCGGCCGCGAAGTGGCACGGCCGCTTGTGCGGCTGCTTCTAGCCGCTCTTTAAAATGCCGCTCAAGGCAGACACGAAGTTTCTTGTGCAGTAAAGGAGCTGATAATGTTGGCGAAAACGGTACTATAAAACACCATCCGCGCCGCTAGTGAAAGCGCCCATAAAATATCTGCCGGAGTGCTAAGCCTAAACATCTCGGGCGGAGCCAGCGGGCTGTCTCGAGCGTTTCGCAAGTCGTCAGCGTCTTTTTCTGACCGAGGTAGGAGATACCGCGGGCGCGAAATCGTCAATGCGGCCTTGAAAATACAGCGCGCGCAAAGCCGAGGCGTGCGAATCGCGTGCAAAAACGCACCATGCGGTTCACAAGCGCGAAGCTAGGCGAAGCGTTACGCGCTCCAGAAAGGACTGCTTTGTGACGTGGGGGTTTAAAAAACGCAGAAAAAATCATGGATTTGTTCACGCGAAAAAAATAAAAGAAATAAACGAAAACTTTTTTCAGCGCTCAATTTTTTGGTCTGTGTTGGTTCATACGAATTTCGGATGATACGAATATTTTTCGCGGTCCCGCGAGATTCGTATCATCGAGATTCTACTGTAATTAACCTTGTTTCCTAACCTGCAGCATTAGCCATGTGAAGGCCCAAAGTAATGCTTGATAACACCCAGTGTCAAAACCCCATATTTAAAGTAGCAGAGAAGGATGTGCAGTTGCTTGGCTAGTGTAGAAGTTGGAATAGACTGAACACCACCCACGTTTGCATTAGCACGAACATGGCATTATGGTGTTACAGAAGGGCACGCAGATGAACAGTTCACAGCACACTTGAACGCTCCATTCCAGCTGGAGGATATACCGTAAAAACCCGCGTATAATACGGACCCGCGTATAATACGAGGTGTATTTCGGGGACAGCAAAATCAGAAAAAAAGTTTTCATCCGCATATAATACGAGGTAAAGAGCACAGAAAACATTTATTTGCACGGCAGTTACCCTTCAGTCATAGTCAGTTTTCGCTGGCACTGTCTCCCGACGTCCGTTCAGTCATCGTCAGGTTCGATGCCCCTGTCTCCTGAAGTCGCCTTGTTGGAAATGTCTTCCCACAGAAAGTGGTCCTCACTGCCATCAAGGGCGTTCGAGATGCCGCATTTTTTAAAAGAGCGACTGACGAGCTCCTCTGGGATGCTGGCCCACGCATGCGCGATCCAGGCACAAAGCACCACCGGAGAAGCCCGCGTCAGCCATCCGGTAGCAGTCACTTACGGGTCTCCTGACCTCATCCACTCTTGGTAGCAGGTCCTGATGCAGTCTTTGAAAGGCTTGTTGATGAAAATGTCTAGCGTTTGTAGCTGGGATGTCATTCCTCCTGGAATGCAATGACTTCGATGCGGGGTTCGCGCAACAACTTCTTCACGGAATCGGCCAGGTGGCAGCGAAAGGCGTCCAACACGAGCACTAACGGGAACCCCAAACAGTGCTCCAGGCCGCCGACATCACACAGACTTTATCCAGTCAAGCACCAGTTGCTTTCTCCACCCGCGAAGACTGCCTTCGGTGACGCCGAACTGCCGTCCTGCGGCGCAATTACTGATGGTCTGGGCACATAAAATAACTTTTCGTTTAATTGCCGCTGAATACTGCCTTCGTGCACCCGACATCGTGATAGACTTGCGGTGAACGTGCCGATCCTTCGCGTGGTCAAAACAATCAAAATGGCGCCGGCTAAGAGAAGCAGCAGCCAACTAACGTCACCGCAAGAAGGCCCACCCTCCGCTGAAACCGAAACCGAAAGTGCAAATTTTCGTCTGAAAACTTTGGGATCCACATATAATACGAGGCACAAATTTTACATAGTAAAATTTGGGAAAAAACCTCGTATTATACGCGGGTTTTTATGGTAACCGGACATGGTAGTGGCGCGCTTCATACAAACACATACAAAGCCTCTGCTGTAATGTGAAGGTATTCTCCACTGTCAATCTTTCTCTCTTTCTCCCAAATCCAAGCAGAGACGTCCCACAAAGTAGCACCCACCTCGAAGTTCATAGAAATGGGTGGCCGGTTCCACTTTTTCTTGGCGTCCGTCTGCAGGAGCTCGATCTCGGCGCTCAGCTGGGTCTCCTTCATGCCGGCCATGCGCTTGATCTTCCACACGATGGCGTTCTCGCTCGCCTTGTACTTGGCCTTGCCCTTCATGCAGATCAGCTGCACCCCGCTCGTGTTCAGCGGAGTCGGGATGCGCACCTGCAAAAGGGAACTTGAACATCAGGGGGCACAGCACCGGTCCTTGTGGGCTACCGAGCTGAAACATCGAAGGGCACAGCTCGGGTCCTTGCGGGCTACCCCGAGCAGAAAAGTCCAGCACGCACCTCGATCTTTTGCCCAATGAGGGAGGGCTTGAAGTTGGACTTGAGCACCACCTTGACCTCCATCTTGGTGCGGCCCACCTCTCGCACCAGCGGGATGATGCGGAAAGGGAAGCTGATGTCCTTTGTGATGCGGTACCTGCAGCAGGGCAGAGCAGCCACCACCATCAACGCGTGCACGTTGCAAGGAAGCAGAGTTTATATTTAAGGCAAGCGAAAATCTAGAGAGCCTCACCTCATGAGCTCGAACTCGCCGTCGGGGGGAATGAAGCTGATGCTGTGCTCGCTCTCAAACTTGCTCAGCTTGACGCACTGGTGGAACTGGCAGTCGTCGATGGCGATGGACGTCTTGCCGGACGAGGCGGAGCTACGGGTGGGGTCATCGAGGGTGGAGCTGGCAGTCTTGCCCTTGGTCTCCATGGTGATCTTGTCGTTGATGCCGAACTTGCACTCGGGCATGCCCGAGAGGTAAGACTTCATTACGACCTTCCCTGCCACGTGCGCACTGAGCACCTGGCCTTGGGGAGACATAAGAAGGTTTACGTACTCCAGGACATCGAGAAACAGCTCGTTGCGGCGATACTTGATACCCTCGCGCCTCCAGCCGATCTGGCCCGTCACCTGCGAGGTGATCTGGCTCTGCTCCTCCTTGGTCTGAGACTTGACCCCCTGCTGCGTGATGAACGTCTTGAGGATGCCCGTGTCAGTGTTCTGCGGGTAGCCGAAGTCCAGCAGCTCGTCCAGCAGCTCGTAGATGAGCACAAAGTTGTTCTTGACGTTCTCCTCGCTGATCTTGCCAAAGTACGACTGCATCACCTCGCACATCTTGAGCAGGAACTCAAAGACCATGGCCGCGTTGACGTTCTGCCGCGTCACAGCCGCCAGCCAGATGTTGGCCCGCTTCATGTGGAAGAAGGACGTGCGTGCTATGTTGGTCACTGGGCTGCGCACCTGCTGCCGTGCGTGGATCACGTTCACCCGGAACGCGTCCACCGCATTGCGCCTGCGGTCGACAAAAACAAGGCACAGAATGGTCACGCTCCTCCTCGACAGAAAGACATTCGTTCACTTTAACAATGTAAGTATTTGCTGTCAAAGATCAGCTATGCCTAGCACCCTAAATTTAATGTGCAGCATGTTCCCCAGAAAAATAATGCCGGTTTTAGGGGGCACAAGTAGAAAATTCTTTGGCATTTCAAACTCTTAAGGCAATGCTAGAGCAAGCAAAGTGTCTACAGTGTCTGTCATGAAATAACTTAGCAGAAAAACACTAGCATTTTTTTCTCATCATTCGTTTGCATCATGTGATGAAGAACTAAAGAAAATACTGTGGTACATTAACACATTCTACTTAAGCACGCGTCGGACGTTAGCTCCGAAGTTCAGCTTCTGGATGCAAGAAGGCCAACTTCAGTTTTCGTTGTTCAAAACCTGTACAAATCATTAGTCCATATTGGTATTGCCACGGCGAAGTTCTAATACTGGTAACCACCCAACGCATTAGCGGCAAGCAATAAAAGTAGCTCTGTAGTAGACTACATTGCATGTTGCGGAAAGTCGCCAATAGGGACTGCGTAACAAAACTGCAGCGCCGTCTTGAGAGATTTTTCGACACTACACAGTGGGCAGCCAAGCAGACAGCGCTAATGTAATTACGCTGAGACGCGACTTCGTTGTGTGCGCAAGAAGTGTTACATCATGGGCTGTGCAAATATTTACTCTAATTCTCTTCTAGAAATGAAGTTCTTTCGATTTTTAGCATGTTCATCCCTTTGTGACCAGTGAACATGACAAATACACAGTGTGCGTCGCATGATGGAAGTGCTTGTTGCACTAGCACGAACATACATTTCCTTGTACGTTTTGTGCACGGATGACTGGTGTCAATTGTTTTTTGAACATGTGCCAGTAGAACCAAACGACAGCCAGCGAAGAAAAGAGAATATGCAGTGCCTGTTTCATTGGTGATAAACAATCGACGTGTCCAAGATTCCCGTTATACGCGCCAACGGTATTTCCAGCGACCCAACGCAAAACGCTTGGGGCTACAGTCATACACTACCCGTCCGTTTCAATGAAAAAATGAATTGTCCGGAGAATTGAAAAGGAAGCCCATCAGCAGGCGCCATTTGTCACACCTAGGGGTGGACACCGAAACACCTGCTGGTGCGGGGGGGGGGGGGGATGACAGATTGACAGAGGAGATAAAGAGGAAAGGTGGCATATTTGCACTTAAATGCTTCATAGAAAAACATGTTTCTATATGTGCTCTTTATCAGGTAATACTTCTTATGCCTTGAAATCATGTTAGCCATTCCGAGCACGGGAATTAAGAGAGCACTTTGTTGACTACTACAAACATTAATGTCTCCTTTCCTTGTGCACTGCAGGAATTTTTCGTTTTAGCCATCACAGCTTTCTGTCACTTACTGCAGTTAACGATTTTATGATGAACACCTATACGCGTTGATGTGCCCGTATTCGGTTGAGTGTTGCGATCTGCTACCTTACCATCTTTTTTTTCTTTTTTTGCTCTAATAACTGCTCAGCAGAGCGGAGATTTTTTGGGTCTGTCATGTTTTTTTCGTCACTCACTGCTACTACCAAATAAATACGGTCAGAACTGTTTGTTGCTCAGTAATATCGACAGGTTAGTTAAATTCACCGCTGAAAGTGATTCACGCAAAGTAGGCAAAGTAGCGCTTGTCACTTGTCCTGTGTCAATCGCATTTTGTTTTGCGCAAGGGCAGTGTGCTATGCAGAACAGCAAGCATAGCTTTTGTATGAACAAATACAGGAACAGTGGTAAAGAAGCGTTGATTTCATTGTAAGTGCAAAGTGCATGCAGCGAACATTTAGTGCAAAGTGCACGCAGCGGATATAGCACGAAGCAGCCTCCTCTTTCAAAGTTACTTCCGCGATTAGTAAACACCTCTTTCCCAGAAAATTTCACTGACATCAAAGTCAATTTGCTAAGACAACATTCCCAAAACACAAGCACATCTTTTTTTCTGAGGTAAGCATGTGTTGGTTCGTAAGTGCAAGGGGCATAAGAATGAACTGGCGTGCGTTAACGCTTCCTTTTTGCCTCGTTTTTAATGTCAGAAGCATACGTGCCCGTTTCACCGGGACGGCATTAGGGAGATCTGAAGGGGGGTTTGGTAGCAACAGAGTAAAATATTATAGATGCCTTTTTATTTTTACTACAACCGAGCATGAACCACAACCGAGCATGAACCAAACTATCTCGTTCAAATTACTGAAAAGCTACACCACTGGTCACTTGTAAAATTTTCAACGTAGCTGACGCCGCCGTTGTCAGAAAGTCCTGCGAATACTCTCGAGCTTAACAACGGTCGCCCATGCGACACTTCGCCAAAAGAACTATACCGGGGATTGTCAGACATGGAGGCTCAAAACTGGGTGCGATTTTTTTTTTTCCATGCCCAACTGCTTCTCGCATTCAGCGTTGCTGTGGTACTGACCGGTCCAACCTGTGCGCATCGCCGACTACGCTTTTTTTAGCTCATCACTGATAACGATGTCAATTGGTGTAAGATTGGATTGGATTTTCAGGCAGCTTCAGCTCAACTGTTGAGAGAGGGAGAAGGATTTAGCCAAACATGGGGGCGTTTTCGGGAGATTTTCGTTTCAGCCGTACAATCGTACAGAACAGTCAAAACTCGGAAGTCTCCCGGACAAATCGGGAAACCTGGCAAGTATGCAGAAGGGTCTTGCTTGAAGCAGGTGCACTACCACTTACATACAGACACCTGTAAAGTTTGAAGTGGTCAAAAACCTGAATTGCAACGGCGTAAGACTCCTTGTTTTAATCTGCTTGACAAGTGCAGTGACCTTTGACAGTGCAGTTCTGCACAGCATCGCATTACCCAGACGCATTGAAAACGTGCTTGCTCTTGAATCATTTCACGCCCTTTTCCTCGCTTGTGCAAAAAAAAAAAAAAAAATCCAGAGGTGTCAATACAGCGTAATTCGGCTCACCAGATCACATTGTTCACCTTCACAAACACCCATCTAGTAAGCTGGTGGAGTAGAGCACCCTCTTAAGTGTTGCATGTAAAGGGCCCGTAATGCGATCCCCGTGTCAAACCCCAATTTAAAGTAGCAGAGAAGGATGTGCAGTTGCTTGGCTAGTGTAGAAGTTGGAATAGACTGAACACCACCCACGTTTGCATTAGCACGAACATGGCATTATGGCGATATAGAAGGGCAGCGGATGAACAGTGCACAGAACACTTGAACGCGCCATTCTCACTATAGATATAACCTGACACGGTAGTGGCACACTTCAAACAAACACATACAAAGCCTTTGCTGTAATGTAAAAGTATTCTCCACCCTCAATCTTTTTCCCTTTCCCCCAAATCCAAGCAGAGACGTCACAATGTACACCCACCTCGAAGTTCATGGGAAATGGGAGGCCGGTTCCACTTTTTCTTGGCATTCCGTCTGCAGGAGCTCGATCTCGGCGCTCAGCTGGGTCTCCTTTCATGCCGGGCCATGCGCTTGATCTTCCACACGATGGCGTTTCTCGCTCGCCTTGTACTTGGCCTTGCCCTTCATGCAGATCAGCTGCACCCCGCTCGTGTTCAGCGGCGTCGGGATGCGCACCTGCAAAAGGAAACTTGAACATCAGGGGGCACAGCACTGGTCCTTGTGGGCTACCGAGCTGAAACATCGTAGGGCACAGCTCGGGTCCTTGCGGGCTACCCCGAGCAGAAAAGCCCCAGCACGCACCTCGATCTTCTGCCCGATGAGGGAGGGCTTGAAGTTGGACTGAGCACCACCTTGACCTCCATTCTGGTGCGGCCCACCTCTCGCCACCAGCGGGATTGATGCGGAAAGGGAAGCTGATGTCCTTCGTGATGCGGTACCTGCAGCAGGGCAGAGCAGCCACCACCGTAACGCGTGCACGTTTTAAGGGAAGCCGAGTTTATATTTTAAGGCAAGCGAAAAATCTAGAGAGCCTCACCTCATGAGCTCGAACTCGCCGTCGGGGGGGAATGAAGCTGATGCTGTGCTCGCTCTCAAAACTTGCTCAGCTTGACGCACTGGTGGAACTTGCAGTCGTCGATGGCGATGGACGTCTTGCCGGACGAGGCGGAGCTACGGGTGGGGTCGTCGAGGGTGGAGCTGGCAGTCTTGCCCTTGGTCTCCATGGTGATCTTGTCGTTGATGCCGAACTTGCCACTCGGGCATGCCCGAGAGGTAAGACTTCATTACGACCTTCCCTGCCACGTGCGCACTGAGCACCTGGCCTTGGGGAGACATAAGAAGGTTTACGTACTCCAGGACATCGAGAAACAGCTCGTTCGGCGGATACTTGATACCCTCGCGCCTCCAGCCGATCTGGCCCGTCACCTGCGAGGTGATCTGGCTCTGCTCCTCCTTGGTCTGAGACTTGACCCCCTGCTGCGTGATGAACGTCTTGAGGATGCCCGTGTCAGTGTTCTGCGGGTAGCCGAAGTCCAGCAGCTCGTCTAGCAGCTCGTAGATGAGCACAAAGTTGTTCTTGACGTTCTCCTCGCTGATCTTGCCAAAGTACGACTGCATCACCTCACACATCTTGAGCAGGAACTCAAGACCATGGCCGCGTTGACGTTCTGCCGCGTCACAGCCGCCAGCCAGATGTTGCGCCCGCTTCATGTGGAAGAAGGACGTGCGTTGCTATGTTGGTCACTGGGCTGCGCACCTGCTGCCGCGCGTGGATCACGTTCACCCGGAACGCGTCCACTGCGTTGCGCCTGCAGTTGACAAAAACAAAGCGCAGAACGGTCACACTCGTCTACAGAAAGACATTCGTTCACTGCAACAATGTAAGTATTTGCTGTCAAAGATCAGCTATGTCCAAAACCCTCAATTTAATGTGCAGCACGTTCCCCAGAAAAATCATGCCGTTATTAGGGGGCACAAGTAGAAAATTCTTTGGCATTTCGAACTCTTAAGGCAATGCTAGAGCAAGCAAAGTGTCTACAGTGTCTGTCATGAAATAACTTAGCAGAAAAACACTAGCATTTTTTTCTCATCATTCGTTTGCATCATGTGATGAAGAACTAAAGAAAATACTGTGGTACATTAACACATTCTACTTAAGCACGCGTCGGACGTTAGCTCCGAAGTTCAGCTTCTGGATGCAAGAAGGCCAACTTCAGTTTTCGTTGTTCAAAACCTGTACAAATCATTAGTCCATATTGGTATTGCCACGGCGAAGTTCTAATACTGGTAACCACCCAACGCATTAGCGGGAAGCAATAAAAGTAGCTCTGTAGTAGACTACATTGCATGTTGCGGAAAGTCGCCAATAGGGACTGCGTAACAAAACTGCAGCGCCGTCTTGAGAGATTTTTCGACACTACACAGTGGGCAGCCAAGCAGACAGCGCTAATGTAATTACGCTGAGACGCGACTTCGTTGTGTGCGCAAGAAGTGTTACATCACGGGCTGTGCAAATTTTACTCTAATTCTCTCCTAGAAACGAAGTTCTTTGATGTTTAGCATGTTCATCCCTTCGTGACCAGTGAACATGACGGATACAGTGTGCATCGCACGAAGGAAGTGCTTGTTTACATTTCCTTGTATGTTTTGTGCATGGATGACTGGTGTCAATTGTTTGTTGAACATGTGCCAGTGGAACCAAATGATAGCTAGCGAAGAAAATGAGAATATGCCGTGTCCGTTTCATTGGTGATAAACAATTGACATGTCCGAGATTTCCGTTATACGCGCCTACGATATTCCAGCGACCCAACGACAAACCGCTGGGATTCCAGTTACAAACTGCCCGTCCGTTTCAATGAAAAAGGACGCCACCAGCAGGCGTCATTTGTCCACACCTAGGGGTGGACACCGAAACACCTGCTGGTGTGGGGTAGGGGGGAGGGGATGACAGATTGACAGAGAGGAGATAAAGAGGAGAGATGGCATATTTGCACTTACATGCTTCATAGAAAAACATGTTTCTGTATGTGCTCTTTATTAGGTAATACTTTTTATGCCTTGAAACCTTGTTACCCATTCCGAACAGGGGAAATGAGACAGCACTTTGATGACTACTACAAACATTAATGTCTGTTTCCTTGTGCACAGCAGGAATTTTTTGTTTTAGCCATCCCCGCTTTCCGTCACTTCCTGCAGCTAATGATTTGATGATGAACACCTATACGTGTTGATGTGCCCGTATTCGTTGAGGATTGCAATCTGCTACCTTACCTGTCTTTTTTTTTTTTTGCTCTACTAATATAACTGCTCAGCAGCGTGGAGATTTTTGGGTCTGTCACGTTTTTCATCACTTCCTGCTACTACCAAATAAATATGATCAGAACTGTTTGCTGGTCAAGTAAATATCGACAGGTTAATTAAATTCACCGCTGAAAGTGATTCCCGCCAAAGTAGGAAAATCCAGTTCAATCACAGCGCTTGTCACTTGTCCTGTGTCAATCGCATTTGTTTCCGCCCAAGGGCAGTGTGCTATGCAGAACAGCAAGCATAGCTTTTGTATGAACAAATACAGGAACAGTGGTAAAGAAGCGTTAGGATTTCAATTTAAGTGCAAAGTGCATGCCGCGAACATTTAGTGCAAAGTGCACGCAGCGGATACATCACAAAGAATACAGCAGCCCCCTCTTTCAAGGTTACTTCCATGCTTAGTAAACATCTTTTTCCCAGAAAATTTCATTGATATCAACTAGTCCAATTTGCTAAGACAATATCCCCAAAACACAAGCACATCTTTTTTTCTGAGGTAAGCATGTGTTGGTTCGTAAGTGCACGGGGCCATAAGAATGAACTGGCGTGCGTTAACGCTTCCTTTTTGCCTCGATTTTTAATGTCAGCAAGCATACCTGCCAGTTTCACCGGGACAGCATTCGGGAGATCTGAAGGGGGGATTGGTAGCAACAGAGTGAAATATTATAGATGCCTTTTTATTTTTACTACAACAGAGCAGGAACCGAACTATCTCGTTCAAACTACACCACTGGTCACTTGTAAAATTTTCAACGTAGCTGACGCCGCCGTTGTCAGAAAGTCCTGCGAATACTCTCGAGCTTAACAATGGTCGCCCTTGCGACACTTCGCCAAAAGAACTATACCGGGGATTGTCAGACATAGAGGCTTCAAAACTGGGTGCAGTTTTTTTTTCCATGCCCAACTGCTTCTCGCATTCCGCGTTGCTGTGGTACTGACCGGTCCAACCTGTGCACATCGCCGACTACGCTTTTTTAGCGCATCACTCATAACGATGTCAATTTGGTGTAAGATTGGATTGGATTTTCAGGCAGCTTCAGCTCAACCTGTCTGAGAGAGGGAGAAGGATTTAGCCAAACATGGGGGCGTGTTTCGGGAGATTTCTCGTTTCAGCCGTACAATCGTACAGAACAGTCAAAACTCGGAAGTCTCCCGGACAAATCGGGAAACCTGGCAAGTATGCAGAAGGGTCTTGCTTGAAGCAGGTGCACTACCACATATAGACACCTGTAAAGTTTAGAGTGGTCAAAAACCTGAATTGCAACTGCGTAAGACTCCTTGTTTTAATCTGCTTGACAAGTGCAGTGACCTTTGACAGTGCAGTTCTGCGCGGCATCGCATTACCCAGACGCATTGAAAACGTGCTTGCTCTTGAATCATTTCACGCCCTTTTCCTCGCTTGTGCAAATAAAAAAAAATCCAGAGGTGTCAATACAGTGAAATTCGGCCCACCAGATCACACTGTTCACCTTCACAAACGCCCATCCAGAGTAGGCGGGTGGAGTAGAGTACCTTCTCTAAGTGTTGCACACTACTTGTTACGGATGAGCCAGTAACAAGAAAGACAAATCTGCCCCGCAAAGCTCACATCGTTCAGGCTACTCACAAGCTATCAACGACAAGTCCTACACTGATAACATACAGACCAACTGAAAGGCTTCCTTGCGAACCAGGTGTGTGGGTGTCAGCCAGAACCCTGGTGAATCAGCCAGCATGCCTTCAGAGCGTGGGAGCCAGGGCAAAGCCTTCCAACAAGCCCAAGTGGGGGTCGAAGCCACAGCCAAAAGACCGCGGTGCCAGCACTCACCCTATGTCATCCCTGTAGACGCGGGAGATGAGGACCTCCCCCTTGTGGTTGTAGATGAAGAGGCCCCCAATCATCTTGGCCCACCTGCAAGAAAGGAGGTCAGTGGGTGCCTTTTTTTCTTCAACAAGGCTGTCAACAGAGCCTGCCCTTTTTCTAAACACTCAGTTGCAAGGCATACATTTTTGGCGACGGAATCCGTTAAAAAATGACAGAACGTAAGAAAGCACTCCGATTAAGTGCCACCACAACTACAGGGGTAGCGAAGTTGAGATTACTGAGCCACTTTGTCTTAAACAAGAGTCTTTGCGACATCTTTCCTTGCCACCCCTAGGGTTGTGCAGCATTGCACAAGACACTGCTTGCGTCACACGTCAACCTGCCAAGTGCCAAAGTTATGATGGCTTCCCCATCAAATCAGTCTGTCACCAGGCAAGAGGGCACGAGGTGTGTCCTCACTCAAACCCTGTTCTGCTAGAGCTTGGGAAAAGCTCTGTTCCCAAACTGTTCAAGTTTCCACCATACCGTATGGGGAGCACTTCACCCATGGTGCTTGCTAACAGGTAAAAAAGATCTCTTCTAGACAGGCTGTTATTCTCCCAATCCCCTATGTCACAACTTAAGCAAACTTCGTGTTTTCGTCTGCAACTCGATTGATTGTCGGGTTTAACGCGCCGACGCAACGCAGGCAATGAGGCGCGCCGTAGTGGAGGGCTCCGGATTAATTTTGACCACCTGGGGATCTTTAACGTGTGCCGAAATCTCGTACACACAGGCGTTTTTGCTCTTCGCCTCCATCAGAAAAGCGGCCACCGCAGCCGGGAATCGAACCCGCCACCTCGTGCTCAGCAGCGCAACGCCTTAGCCACTGAGCCACCGCGGCGGGTTTTCCGTCTGCAACTCTAGTTTGCAAGTGCGTATGGGGAATGCAAAGCAGCAGTAACAGAAGACCAGAAGTTCACACCTTAAAGGGGCCCATGAAGACAAAATGCACATTTAATTTGAAAGAACCAGACTTCAGTACCTCCCTCAGCTCCATTTCAGCCATGAGAAACATTTTGTAACTAAAAAACACAGGCAGTATATAAAAACTTTTAAGCCACCAATGGCACAAGCAAGATTCTGTGACTTCAGAAAGGCTACTGGAGAGTGGCTAGGGAGGCACCACTGCTGCGCGTTTTTTTTTGTAATCGCCATTATTTGTTCGAAGTGCGCGATAACATTGCTATCATTGTTATCGGGACAAAACAGTATTTCTAATGAACCACTTAACTTTCATTTTGTCTTCCAGGCCCCTTTAAAATAGGCCGTTTCAGGAAATCATAACAGGTAGCAGGACAACAATTAGGCTGTTGAAACGCTCGTGTCTGGCACTTACATCAGCGGCAATAGGTATTTCAATACCATCTTCCAGAATTTAAAAGATGAGAGTGACACTTGCAATGCTACAGGTAATTCACAATCATGATTTCTATTATTCTTCCTCTTTGTTCGTAATTTCTACAGGGAATCCAGCAATGTAAAAAAAATGACAAAGGGATTAAAACGCTTGCAGCAAAATAAAGTAATGCAAGTTACACTATTAAAAATAAATGTAAATTATAATAATAAATTATAAAATTATAAAGTAAATTATAAAAATAAAAATAAATTAGAAAGAACCTTCTATTCCTGTGCCACCAATATCCCAGCGAGGTTTAGAGCCACCCCTTGTAGCGCACATTTATTATGGACATACCACCCCCAACCGCTACACGTTATGCGTGCTGCTGCATTCAATTACTTTAACCAAAATCCTTTACAATCAGACTCACTTTCGAGTTATGGAACACAGCATTATGCATAAATGTGAAAGCAACTGGCCTGAATATTCAGCACATCAAATGTTAATTAAGCAACTCCACCCCCTAGTCACGCTTTTTGACAATTCTGTCGCTTTCAAAGATAATCTCAAGCTACCGCAGCCCGATGAACGCTTGACACAGTGGCCTTGTGTTATCTGCGCAGATAAAGCAATTTGATAAAACACCTTCGGTGAAACCAAACAATGGTAGCAACGGGGGGAAAATGCAGCAGCAGGGATCACTGGACACACGTCATTCAACATTTTCTTCCTCCCCCACGTTTCTTACACCAACTCCAGCATGTTTCAAACAGCAGCTTAGTTTCTCTAGTTCTACATAATGCCTTTTCCTGTTTTGAACCGAATTAGGGAGCTTAAGTTTTTATATTAATATCATGCGGAGTCAAAATGCAATTTTCTGGTTTCGACTTGTACTAAACCACTGCTTTCTCAACTCAAAAACGAGGTAGCATTTCTTGGACTGGCTAGTTACCGCTCCCTCAACTGGCCAAACGATGGTGGCAATGTCGATACTGAAGGCATAGATGGCTCTGTGTCGATGTGTGTATTGAACGTTCCCAATTTTCCCTGCAATATCTTTCCCTCACCATATATTTGAAATGACCAGAAAATGATTGTTTCTATTAAATGTAATTTTACATGCCCCAACTTTTTTGCGCTGTCCCCTCGTCTTCCGCACAATTCAAATGACCAGCAAACGACAGGTTTTATGATTACAGCTTACAAAGTCCATTTTGTATGTTTTATTATCGACAAATGAATTGGGTAGTTCAATCTGGTGTAAATTTAAATACATTTTTCAAACCTTCTCCCTGTTTTTTTGCTCAGGAATGTGCAAAGTGCTTACAAAAAAAGGACGCAGTGAATGGCAGAAACCGGAACAAAATTATTCGCTGGTTGTTTCCGAACGTTTCACGTACAAGCCTTGGGAATAACCTTTTGCGTGTGCACATAAATGCTAAGAGGTGATTCGTCGACGTCACTTCGCACACTACGTGTACAGATTCTAAGACCATGGATGGCAAATGCAAGAGGCCTTCCACCGCAGTGTTCATAGAATCATAGAACGTGGAGATAACACTTCGCCCAACGAAGGTAAACAGTCGTTACACAACGGTCACAACCAGGGCACGTGACAAACCTTAATCGACCAGATTTAGGGGAAATCGCCAAGCTTTAGCTGAAATCCCCAAACTTTAGCTGCCGCAACTTCATAGTTCAGCGCACTCCAACACCATGAAGCCGTCAGCGATGTCACGTCCAATACAACCACACCGGTTACCGCGTTGAACGCCCCTAGCTGTGACACTGCCGTCCTCTTTTCAGTTTCCGGGTCAGTCCACAACACCGCCGATTTTTTTTTTTTTTTATTCTCTGCCGCATCTCTACAAGAGGCGACAAGCGAGAGGGTGTAATGTCCCGCATGTGGTCGCGAGCGCGAAGCCCGCACAGCCACATGTCCGCAGCGTAGACAAAGTGGTTGCGCTCGCTTTTCGCAGCGAGAATGCGGATCCTCTTCCGCAAACAATAGTCAAAGATCACGCGACACGGGCTAGAACCCGGGGGCTGGCGGAGGAACAGATCGAAAAGCCCCCCGTCGGTGGGCGGCGACGAACTAAACCGCATGCTCGGGCTCCAAGACGCCCCCCTCTAGCGACCGGCTCTCCCAAGTCCCGCACGCAGGGACAGAAGCACTCGCGCTGGCGCATCGTCGACTGCTAGCTCCAGACAAGAAGCTTTTGGAGAACGCTTCAAAGGGGCCAAAGTATAACCCGAAGTCGAGTTAAACGGCTTATCGAACCAAGAAAAAACATCCCCGAGTACGGGTCATCGCCATCGATTGAGCCGCCGCCGCCATAGTACAGAGTTGACGTACCGCAAAGGCGCACCGGTTTCTTCGGGCACCGCCTACCCGGGGCCCGGCGATCTAACGGTGCTCGCTGCGAAATTCCTTTGCGCCCAAAGATGGGAGATTTGCGAACCTACCGGTCAGAACGGGTTCTTCCTAGATTCCAGGATTTCGCCCAGCATTCCTTGTCCGACGGGCGACGATTCGGCGCACACCCCACTAACCCCGACTCGACATTTACGAGTCCTCAGCTGTCACGCGAGGCCTGGCTCGCCTTCGCACAAGTGAGGGTTTCGGGATGTTGTGAGGGCGCTGCATACAAGTCCCACTTTTGATTCAGCAGTAATCAATCAAAAAGTTTAAACACTGAAATAGCTAATAAAACAAAATTTTTAAAACAAGTTATGGTTATACTTTGTTAGTTTGTTTGTTTCAAAGCAACAATTTTAGACAGTGTTCCTGGCGCAGGAATTTTTTTCTGCCCGTGCTGCGTGGCGTCCCGATCGCCGGTCTTTCTAAACGTGTACAGCAACAGACATGGCCGTGGTGAGTTCGTGTTCTCTAAAAATACGCTTTTAAATTGTGTTTCTGAGCGTTCTTTTGTTGCGATCTGTTCACAGTTATGCTTCGGAACATCTTGTGCGATGTCCCGAACTAGATTGTAATGGTTGGGCGCCCAGATTTCTCTCCGAGCGAGTGATCTGTCTCAACCACGTTGACTGCTGGCTAGCCCTAAGCGTGCATGCCGTCTCACCGGCGCGGTGCCATGATCCCACGCAGACACAGCCACCCAAGGCAGCCGCCAAGCCGGCCGCCAAGACGGCCTCCAAGGCCGCCGCCAGCAAGGTGTCCACCAAGGCTGTCGCGAAACGGCCCACCAAGGCGAAAGGCAAGGGCAAGAAAAAGAAGGTGCAGACCAAGTTCACCATCGACTGCACACACCCCGTCGAGGATGGCATCATGAAAGTGGCAGAGTTTGTAAGTGCCGACCTTCGCTCGTATTCTGAGCCTGGCTCTGTTCGGCAGCTGGGTTTCGCGTCGATTCGCAATGAGTGTCGTCTATTACCTGCGTTATGGCTTTTTACGGCGGCCTGTCAAAGGGAACGTGCAAACTTGTCTCGCAGATAGAAGCAAGGTTTTGGACCGAAAGCCTTCTGAAGGCTATTTCATCGTTTGTTTAAAAATGTGCTTTTACAGTTGTGTTCTCTATTGCAACTTTCGCATCTCACTTGAGTTCGTAAGTGGCCTGGAGCCACTGCACGTCTCAGGTTGAGGTAATAGTTCTTTAATAGGAAATCTATATCAGATGCTGCGGGGAATGTGGTCGCCTACACCGGCTGATCTTGAGGGCGGCAACTTTCTTAGCTTGCCTCGTTGAAAAAGCTGTCGCCATCGAAATCATATGGAATAAGCCGCTACCATGTGGAGTGACGCATTGTCGTGCGACAGGAGAGGCTATTCCCCTTAGTAAAGATAAGGTCGTCGTGCTTAGTGGATGAATGGATGAATTTTGGGTAGCACTTCTACTGGCTTGGTGGCAACATATGGAACATCAGTTTCATATTGAGTTTCAGTTGCGGTACATCAGTAGGCGTACCATCTGCAGTGGGGGGAGGGGGAGAAATAATGGGCCGAGGATCGTTTGGAAGATGGCGAATCGTCCGGAACACTATTTACACAGCAACCCTGCATGTTGAAGGGCATATCAGCTGATGGCGGGCTTCCTTTTAGTCCTATGTAGTGCCGGGTGGCTGCTTTCCAAATTGCTTGGAGGCAGCCGCAGTTTCCTGGTGATCGAGCGTGTCTGTTCTTGGCCGCTGAAATTCAGAGACCAATTTCAATAGTGGCTTAGTGGCTGCGGTGTTGCGCTTCTGAGTGAGAGTTTACCTTGGTCTTGATTCCTGCTTCTTTATATATACGTGCAAGCAGGTGGGGTATACATTGCACCATAGCCCTCTGCAACAATGCACCTTATAACCCAGGTGCTGCCTCAACTCTTGAAATCCCAGTTTGAAACATTGAACTAATTTGCATTGCCAGCAACATGGTTTATGTAGAGTAGCGCTGACTTACACACAACAGGCCTTCTGGTGGATGTGCAGTGCAAGACCAATTTCTCCTTAGGTCTCCTGTTGGATGCCACACCATGTAACGGTTTACGGTTCGAGCTTTTTTGTCAGGTTTGGACGGCTGCAGAGCACATTGCGACCCCCATCAATTCATTGCCATTGAGGTTCAGTTAGCAACAAAACATGCCACAGGGCGTGCAAGGATTATTGTGAAGGGGTTTTACACGGTAGCGACATGGTTTGCTCCTTTCCGAGCATGTGTCAACAGGTATCTTTCTGTTAGAGTGCCTTTCATTGGTGTCATTTGCTGCCTGCTCCTGTGCAGCCTTCCAAGTAATATGTGAGCTGTTGCAGACGTCGCGCTTTTTTGTTTGCGGTTAAAGGAAGTTTCCGCTCGTGACATGCCTGTGCTGTGGCTCAGCCATGGTGTTTTTTTAATGGTGATAGACATTCTTGGTCTACTTAAGCACGAAAACTCATCTGTGTGTCTGTCTGTTCCTCTATTCAGCCAGTAAGCCAAAACTTGACAGAGTTATTGAATTGAGGTTTATGTCGGCAAAGCCTTCCAAACCACTAAATGAAACGCGTCACACTTGTCAACATTGTTCTGCAAAAAGAAAGCACTGGGCATATTTGCGGCCAAGCATCAATATCGAAGTGATGCTGTGGAGATTTTTTTTTTATTGTAACTGAAAGTACAATGCTGCTTGATTTTTGTGATAGCAAGTAAAAAGTACGCCTTGGAAAAAACGTTTTGACCCAAAAATACAAAAGGCCCTCGCACGTGACTGGCCCTTATGGCTAGCATTCCAACAAGTGCAAACAGTAACGCAAGGTTGCAGCAGAGAGTGCGTGAGCTGTGGAATGCGGGAAAATTGAATTGACTTGAGCAAACATCCACTGTGTTTTTCATTGGAGCAGCGTGAGGTGTGGGCAGGGAAGAGAAGGGTTTCTGATGGAGGCGAAAAGCGAGAACGCCTGTGTTCGAAATTTCGTCGCACGTTAAAGATCCCCAGGTGGTCAAAGTTAACCTGGAGCCCTCCACTACGGTGCGTCTCACAGTCTGTGAAGCGTCGGCGCATTAAACCACCACAACCAATCAATCGATCAGGAAAGAGAAGGGGCATTTTTGTGGCAGTAGTGGCAGAAGACTACAGTCTTTTGACGACATCTGCAGCGTCACTTCGCCGATAAACGTCAGTTTTTTAGCAGTACTCAAGGGGAGGGACGCGCGTGCAGTTTTCACCCCCTTTTGCTGTAGTCAACGGGACCACAGTTACTTTGATTCTCCTAATTCAGTCGCATAGCACAGACCCTACGTGCTGTAGCAGCACGGTTCTGTGTGCTTCCTCTCATTCGCGTCTTTCCTCTAGTCTGCCCAGCCCTTGCTTGCCTTTGTGCGAGTTGTGGCAAGCCTGACCCCGTGCAGTGAATTCAGAAGCGATTGTGGGCATGATCTGGTGCATCATCTTTCAGGGGTGAAGCCCCTAAGGGGCTTTGGCTGTTGGCGTCTCCTGTCGTCGTCATTGTAATCATCGCCTCATGTAGTCGCGGTACTAAAACACCGGGAAACTCATTTACGCCTCGCGCTGGAGCGCTTCATGCTTCAAAGGCAAGAGACTTGTATAGCAAAGCTGTATACCTGTACCCCCCAACGGTTTCATCTCCGTGGGGGAAAATGCCAAGGCGTGAAGAATACACTTATATAGCCGGTATTACAATGGCGCGGAATGCATGCAGGCAACCAACTGTGCGCCGCCATATCTGTGGCCAAGCGTCTGTTGCTAGGCGATGTTGTGCGCACGGCTCGCAGATCAGGCACCCCTCTTCTCCATGCAACCGTGTGAGTGCGCCCACGGCCGGGCTAGAGCAGCGGCGTGCGTGCGTTGGTGGCGGAACTTCACGTCGAGACGGGGCTTTATTGTTCTCGCCGCCCGCCGCTCTAGCTGGGCCGTGGTGCGCCGTCACTCGTTACGTCGGGCTCCGCGGAATGGCGGTACTTGTCCATGCTAAGCACGGCTGTGAAACACATGACTGTTTCACGTTACAAACTCTATCTCACCGAACGCACAGTATTCCCTCGAGTTCAGTGTGAGTGCGATTAATAACACCTCTGTTGACGCCACTGTTTAGAATCTGATTGAAACAGAGCAGATGACGCACGCCGAAGTTTTTTGGCGTGCGGGCGCAGTGGCCCAAGTCGCGCCGTGTCCTTGGCGCATCGGCCATGTCTGTGGCCGTTTCCAGTGTTGCCAGGCGAAGAAATTGATTGCTAAACTTTTCAACGAATAGCACCTATACTCTACATCGCTCCTCCCCAGGTTTCACATTAGAGGCGTACAGGGAACTTGGAGGATGAGGTGGGAAGATTCGACGGCTGAGCATGGGTTGGTGTGACATGGGGCGGAGTTCTCCGATACACACGAGTTTGGGAAACTTTGCATCAGAATGCGGGCCGCCACGCGAACACCCCTGCTTCGTTGAACTTGAGCGGCAAGTGTGCGTGGCCGGTGGTCGTGCTTACTGGGCACTTGAAGAGGTGAATTTTGGGTGGTAATTGTGTTTGGTTGGGCACCAGAGGAAACTCTGTGGCCTCCTTTGACTTTGAACATGGAAGTGCTTTGTGTGCAACTGCCCAACTACTAGTTTTTGTGCCATGGGATATTATTCGGAGGGCTGCACGGAAGCAGGCAGCAAATGACACCTGCGAACGGTACGCTGGCAGAATGCTGCTTGTTGGTGACAGCAGGCGCATGCTTGGAAAGGACAACCCAGGCAACAAAAACTGGACTTTGCTAAGCATTTACTTAATTAGGAAACATTCACCTCTTTCAGCACTAGAATTTTGGTTTTGAGGAAAAAAATTGATCTGAATGTGCAAGTATTTGATAATTTACAGGTGTGACAATTAATTAGAAGAGTAGAATTTTTCTTTCGACCTGCACGCTACGTCACCTTGAGTGCACAGAAAAAAGTGCGAAGCTGGTAGCAGCAATTTTCTACAGTTTTTCTCTTACACCTTATGGCAGCAGCCTTGAGTGCTACCACCACTTCCTGTCCACAGATGGCAGTCTAGTCAGTTTGCCCCCCAAGTGTAGGGGGCCAATCTTGGACCGGTTTTTGATACATGGGTCCTGTGGGGAGCAGCTGGAGTATACTTGAGTAACTTTGACACGGGATAGCCATAGGTGGGACGCCTGTCGATGGAGCCCTGGTCTTGCCGTGAATGGACGTCATGGTGCTGATGCCCCCCACCCCTTCATTTCTGTTGCAGGAGACCTACCTGCGCGAGCGCATCAAGTACAACGGCAAGACCAACAACCTGTCGAACTTGATCATCGTCGACAAGGACAAGAGCAAGGTCTTCGTCACCGCTGAGGTCCCTTTCTCCAAGAGGCAAGTGCTGCTCTATCAAGGGCGTCAGACGCCGTAGAACCCTTTGGCTTTAATTTTTGTGACCATCAACTGTTATGCAACCCACCACAATTCTTTCTCTCTTTTTTAGGCGAAGCTTTCAACCTCTCGCTGATGTAGTCTGTAGTCCACCCAAAACATACTGCAGGAAAGCTAATGTTTTCTGACGAGGATGATGATTGTGTGTGAAAAAAAAAAATTAGAATGCTTCCCGTGGTTAAAATGCGTGCGTCCCTCGTGTTATGAAGCCGGCATCTGTCCCATTGCATTTTCTGGCATGGTCGAAGCACGTGCGATTTGGAGAGGGGGTGCATGGACGCGCAAAATTAGAAAATGCCCCGGTCTAAGGACGACGATGGTTGAACGCTAGGGAAAGTCGTGGGATGCCCATATCAGTAAAGCAGTAGAGAGCACAATTGCCGTGCAGTAGACCGTCCCGATAAGAAACAGGTACTCGCTTCTGAGTTGGTTTGTTAGGTGTTAGCCTTGATTATGGAAGCTTTGCTTTCCCACATTCGTTTTTGTTTGGACAGAAGGGTACTTGTTTTTTTTTTTCCCTCAGTGTGCTCAATTTAAATGTTCTCCCAAGTACTTTGCAGGCAAAAAAAAAACATTTTTATCCACTCAGCAGCAGTCGTTCCACCTGTTTACCAAACGTGTGAAGTAGCATTTCATTGCCGCCTGCCGATATGTGGTCAGAGGCGTGTAGAAATGGGTCCCGAATTTGCTGCACCTTGCTTGATACACAGATTTAAAATTGGTACTTCAGTGCTATGAATGCTAGCGTGCCAAAAACAGCTTGCACGGTGTTAAGCACTATGTTAGTAGCTCTGATCTATTTATGACTTAAATGTTTTTACAAGCATTCAGCATACCAATCTACCCAATTAGTGTGGGTCACGGAGCACGGTTTACCTTACTCCACACTTCAAGCATTTTAGTTCCCGACTGACACCATTGGAACTTTTGTGCGTGACTTGCGTTAATCTGTCGTTACCACGGGAACATGGCCGATTTTGAGGGCGTCCACAAAACATTTTCTTTCTCTTGAGCTACTGGAGACATGTAGCATTGCTGTGCATCATTTGCTCTTTCTCTCTGTTGAAATTAGGGGCCTTTTTTGCAAATAAATAATAAAAAATCTCTTTAGTTGTGGGGAATTTTCCCTTTTCCGGGGAATTTTCATCTGTAATTGTGGCCAAAGGGAAAAGGGGAATCATTAATAGATGGAGGGATTTTTAGGAATCGTGGAGTAAAAAAGAAAAATAATGTCAGTAATTTGGACTTTGATTCATTTATTTGTTTTCTTTCAAGAAGTTTCCTAACACCTTTGTCGGATTTGGTTTCAAATGTCCGCAGTAGTAGGTTCCCGCAAGCTGCAAGCCATCCAAGGACCGCTTCCCGTACAGTTCATGAAACAGCAATTGAGCATAGAGGAAGGAACGCTCCATGAGGAAGAGCTAGTATAAGCGTTGTGAACGCGGCGCCAAGCTGAAGGGCTCTGGCAGATGTACAAAACAGTATTTCGGGTGCGCTTCAGTCCGCGTACTCGCAGCCAACAAGGAATGGCCGCCAGCAGAAGTACCAGAAGTTCAAAGGACTGTCCGCCAGTGGCAGATGTTAGCGGAATTTAGTTTACGTTGAAACTCTCATTCTCTGCATGGCTTTGTCTGTCTAAAGTAGACCTACGCTGGCTCTGGCTAATGCTGAAAACCGAACGAAATCCACGTAAGGATCTGTCAGCTGAAGAAAGAGAGCGCAGGGAATTCTTGAGAAACCTGCGGGGAAAATATGCTAAAAATAGGGAATTTCTTAACCGAGAAATGGGAATTTTTCGCCCCAGTACAGAACATCACTGGCCCTCGAAATTCTTGAGAGGATTGCAGCAATGGGGACAAGCAGCACCGATTCCATGTTTTTAGGGCAAAGCCCCTTGGGGGATGGGGCTGTTGGCGTCTCATATCGTCGTCGTGAGCGTCGGCTCATGTAGTCATGCTACTAAAACACCAAGAAACTCGTTTAGCCTTCGCGCTAGAACGTAACGCATACTAAAACAACACCGGGACACTTGTTTACAAATTGCGCTGGAGCGCTTTGTAACACGTTCTTAAAAAGCACCGGAACACTTGTTTACGCCTTGCATTAGAGAGCTTGTCCTTCAAAGACAAGAGACTTTTACAGCAAAGCTGTATACCTCTACCCCTCAACGGTTTCATCTCCGTGGGCAAAACGCCAAAGTGCCAAGAATGCACTTATGCACTGCATGCTTCGCCCCTGCCCCGGTTTCACGTTAGTGGAGATGGCCAGGGTTTTTTTCTTTTGTGCGAGGCTTCCTTTCCCCTGAAAAAATTTTAAAATCTAAGACAAGGCTTCGAGGGCTTGCCAAGCTAAAGTTCTTCAGGCCTGTCGTTTTTTTTTTTTTTTTTTTTTTTTTTTTTTTCTGAGAATGAACTGCTTCATCGGGCACTTCTTATCAGTGAAGGGAATGAGTTGATCCATCAACACAGATGTATGGTGAGCACGGCAGAGTGAGGCAGACATTTGTAATGATTGATGTCAAGAAGAGGACGGACTTTTCATGGCCGATCGGCTTCTTTATCTCCGGCAGAAACAGTGAGGCACACATACGCACACACAACACAATGCATGCCACACACTGTTTATATATAACATCATGGTCCACTTTTTTTTTTTTTTTTTGATAACTTAGTCCCAGGGTGCAATAATATTGCACATCTGATAACTTTTCAACGAAACATCATGAAAAACAGAGTGACATCAGAATCATCCCTGTACTCTGGTAAATTCAGTTATTAAAAAACTAACTGGTTTTTACTAAGTCATGTCTCGGGTCCCAGGAGGATACATAGGCGATTGTACTGAGCCTAAAAATTATTTTACGAATTCTAAGATATACAAGTTGTTCCTAAGCTATGATTCCATGTATGCATCGACGCTGTACACCAAGTTGTGGATTTTTGCGGGCCCACCAACCTAGCAGCCTATGGCACGGTAAGGACAGAGTTAAGGGCTGTTAGGAGACCCGTCAACAAGTGACAGTATCCGAAATGCCCGTTATCATCAAAGTGGAGAACCACCCAACACGAGGATGCTAGTCGTGAGGTCAATTGAATGAGGATTATGTGAGGGCAGCTGTTCCAAAGCATGTAGCGTGGTAATGAGCTTCGTGCAGACTCAATGTAGTCTAAAACAAGAGATTTGTGATGTGTTTATATCTGGAGCCATTACGGAACTCTGCAGCGAAAGATTGTCGAGGGGCAAAAAAAGTGTGTTTTTTTTTTTTTTTTTTTTTCGCATTTAAATGGGATTGATTGAGACTGAGCCCCGGTAAGTGCAATTTCACTGGTGTTGCGGTAACTGAACATTGCAGCACTGGTAGTGAAGTCGTGGCAACCAGATGTCTCGGCAATGGATGCAGCATGGACTGTGTGTAGTTTTCAACCTGCTTGACATTAACAGCTACTGGGCCATGTTGTGCCACTCGGGTTTAGAAGCAAACCTTAATGGCAGACGGGAGGCTTCCAGTGACCTGCTGATGCACGGAGACTTTATAGCGTGCGTACCACCCATGCTGCAGGTACCTGAAGTACCTGACGAAGAAGTACCTGAAGAAGAACAACCTTCGGGACTGGCTGCGAGTGGTGGCGACCACCAAGGACGCCTTCGAGCTGCGCTACTTCCAGATCAACAACGAGGAGGAGGAGGATGACGAGGACAACGACTGAGCTAATAAAGGGGCCCCCCTTCTCCTTCCCCACAGGCACGCCCTGTTACTCTTCTTCCTTCTTCTCTCTCTGTTTTGCTAACTTAGCCGGGCACGTTTTCACCCAAATGGAGCCTGCAATTGAAGGCGGCTTTGGGTGGCGCGACTACTTGGCTTTGTGGGCTACCTTTTCGTAGCTTCCATCTTCGGGATCTGGGGAGATGGATAGCTGTGTCCCAGGGTGCTAACCGGCTGATGACTGGCGAACAAAAGCGTGACAGATCACTAGTGGCCTTCGTGCTTGAATCTGAAAGCTGCTCCAAGTTCCATCCATTCTTCGCTTCAACATTCGTAATATTGTGGGCTGCTATAGTGTGCACCACAGTGCATACTGCAGATGGAGAGGCATTCGCGGGTGATCATTAGCTGAACAAGGTCTCTGTTGTGAGGGAGCTTTGGAGGAGCAGCCCCCAGGGTTGGGCGAGGGAGGAGCAATAATGCCAAGTGAAGTCGGGGGTCCGGGGTCCTCATGGTTGGCCCCTGCTGCTCCCGCCTCCGTGTGGTGACCCCTGGGAAACGCTGGGCCCCCTTCCCAGTAGGCCAAAGGGGAGCGGCTGCTGCTGCCAGGTTGCACGGGCTCGCTCCAAAGCTCCTCCTGGGGGGAAAAAACTGGCATTTAGAGAACTCGGCAGATGGGCTCACTTTGTCAAAAGCGCCTGATGGCCTTTCTTTTCCCTCGTTCTGGACGGGTGGCAAAAGTAGCAGTTACTGGGTGCAGTTGGCACTCACTGTACGGGCACCTCGTTTCTCTACTGGGGTTGCTTCATGTATCGCTTTTTGGCAGGACTTTGCACCCTGTTAGCGGAATGGTGGTGTTGCATTTTTTCAGTTATGAATCCCACTGTTTGGAGCATACCTATCGTAGCCAAAATCACATGCACAGTAGAATTAAGTTTGAGCAAAAACTGCACTGGGGGGGGGGTACTTATTGTTCTGGCAGGGCATTTATAATCGCGCAAGCACAGCACTTGAGACTAAGCGAAATTGACAGGGAAAAAATGCACTGGCGATTACTATACTCCCTATGGGAAATTTGTGCACAGCTCGAACCACAGTCCTCTCGGTCATGGCGCATATCTGCTGCGTCTCGGGAAGTGATCATGTGATCAGCAAACGCATGGCGGCGCGTGCTTTTCTGCTATTATCTCGCAGCACGTCACCACCGCCTGTGAGCATATAGCAAATTCTTTGAACCTCCCGTGCAAATGTCACGTGGTTCGCATTAGATCGATGGTTTGCACAGAGGAGCAGCGAGCATGTTGTTGCAAATTCTCTTTGAACCTCTTGCACAAATGTCGCGGGGTTTGGACGAGCAGCGAACGGACCAGTGCCTGGGGAAAACATGAGGGGGAGGCAGTGAGAGATGACGCCATAGCCGTGCATGCTGCCCTCCCCAGCACCCTTTCGCCAAACACTCCTCTGTTTCCTTTCTGCCTTCGCTGCTTTGTTCGCTCACCCAGTTACACGGACGCTGCCTTCGTAGCATCACCACGAAACCCAGGTACCGGGCGCCAAAGGGCTGCATTTTAAAAGGGGATTGTGGGATAACTTTTTGCACAGAACAATGGCAGCTACTGCTTGCAAGGTGCTACACTAGAGCTACGCCAAGGTGCACGCACATACAGAAGTGTTCAGGGGAGGCAATTCTGCCCTTTTTCACTACTTGCCCGAAGAAAGAAAACGCAGAACCACCAACATCTTACTGGGCAGTTGACTTCTCAGAGCTTTTGCGACATGTTAGGGGGGGGGGGCGGGTTTCCAATATTGAGGGTGACGAGAGCTGCGCTGGCATGATATAGTAAAGTTCTCGCAACCATAAATCGCTTGCCCTGTTAACCCTTTCACTGCCTAGTTTACTTTTACGGCAGCGGGTATATTTTTATGTTCATTCAGAGGAAATTTTGTGCTAGTAAAGTACGAAGATGTTTTGCAGGACGTGCACACACTTTATTTAGGATTACCTTATCCATAAACAGTTGTGTAGAATACAAACGAACACACAACCAGTTACGAAGATAATTAGCCAACTAGGATGTTGAGGTGTTTGGAAAACCTTTGATATTCTTCAGAACTGCAACGGTCAAAGCGGCAGCTGGCAGCCAGCGTGCAGATAGAGAGACTCCCTTTGATGATTATGTGGTTTGATTGTTGTGACCGTGACAATAAAAACTGGCACCGACCAAGAATGCTTATAATCCAAAAAAGACGTTCCAAAAAAGATTGTGAACAAGGCACCCGTACGGGATCCGAAATGTCTTTTGGATTTTAAGCATTCTTGGTCGGTGCCAGTTTTTATTGTCGTGTTTTCCTGACCAGACGGGTTTCTGTCCAACCCTCGACTTCATTGTTGTGACCGACTCAAAATTTCCTGAAAGTGAAGAACATCCCCACAAACCAGATTGGAGCAAGCCAAAAGCGGGCACCAATGTGGGGCCGTTGACTGGACGGGGCACTGCGCTGTGCAAGTGCGGGGCTCTGGTTACACGGAAGAACGCAGCCACCTCTCTCTCTCAAACGGAGGGGGACGGTTGCTTGAAGAAAGGTCAAATGGAATGCGTGTAACCTTTTGTGGTGCTATTGTATAAACTGTTTTGTTTTGCACTCGAAAGAGTAGTGGTGGTGTGTTATCACTGATAATTACCAGAAAGGGTATCAACTCCTTGCTACAACGGGGATAAGACGAAGCAGCGTGGATGAAGACAGTTGTCCATCTGTTGTCTAAAATTTACCCGATACAATCTATGCGTTTGTTACTTTTCATTGGACGACGCAACATTCCCCAATAATCTTTTCACACTAGTCTCGCAAGTGACAGTGTAAGAGTTAATGGGTCGACGCTTTGAAACTGCACTGCTACAATTTCACCTACTACTGCCACTGAGTGCAGTTTTGTGTGCTGGCAACACGCAGCTGTGCAGGTATTGCACCAATGCTGGTCCCAGTATTCATTCCAAAGCCATGTATCACATTCGTCATGCACATCCTGCTTTTGATTTAATATCTGGTGGCAGAAACCTTGGTTGTGTGTAGCACATTGAATCTAGCAGAGGTTGGCATTGCAGGGTTGCATGTCACTCCTGTCCTGTCGCACCTGGATAATGTGTTTCTAGCAAAAGCGTCTGTGTATGATACTGTTGGGATTCACTGGTATGCATAGGGTCTTGTGATATAAAGTGCCAGGGCCTTCCTACCTTGGTGGCAGATGGCTCATGTGGCACCGACCAGCAATGCATGTGTGTGAAGCAGTGAAGCCGAATTCTTTTGATGGAGGCGGAATGCCCATGTGTTCGAGATTTTGCCGCACGTTAAAGATCCCCAGGTGGTCAAAATTAATCCGGAGCCCCCCACTACAGCGCACCTCATTGCCTTTGTAGCGCCGGCACGTTACACTTGTAGTCAAATCAAATCAGTGAAGCTGAATTTTAAGGGTCTGTGTGCAGCAAAGTTGCTTAAGCATTTATTAAAGCGAAAGCTTTCTTAGTGGGTCCGTTTGCATTCTCCCAAAAAGCTAATGTATTTTCCGGTAAATGGGTTGGTCGTACATAAAGCTCTGATAAGATCTCTGGACACATGGCACATGTGTGAAAACGGTCTTCCATTGTGTCAAAGCAGTTGAAAATAGCAAAAAAGGAATGGTTCTGGATTAGACAATACACCCATTGATCATGGAGAAGTATACCTTTGCTGAGCAATGTGCGTATGAAAAAATTGGCAAAGCTTGCACTATGTTGTGCAAGGCTTGAACCATGGCGAAGCTGGAGGATTCCTTTCTATATAAGCACTGAAGGACGCACCATGTGCGTCTATATCGTCGTCTACCTTATGCTAGACTGGCGGGCCCGATTGTTTTCCGCAGGCTTTCACATTTCTTCCACAGTGGAACGCGTCAGCACACGCTAGAACCGGCTTCACAAACTGGGCGTCTATAGTGCGAGCTATCTTGTGCAACCCCCCACCTTGAGGGGCAGACGCACGTGAACTGTTTTCTTGGTATTGTCATGTGACCGGTGGACAATGCCCCACGGCGGCATAGCTCATGGAAGATGACAAGGAAGAGGGTGGGTGCAGGCTAAGCGGACTCGGCCATGGCCGCTTGTAAATACTGTAAATAGATCGTTCCTCATTCTTCGCCATGGTTCGTGTCATCTGTCCTGCTTGCTGCCTCGTTACAATATTTTTTCCGAGCACCACGCGCAAGCCTGGACGACGCCGGGTGCACATCGTGAAACAGATGCTCAGAACAGATGACCAGGTGAAACAGATGACCAGAAATTTTCTGATGATGTCGTACACATTACGGCCAGCGACAGCAGCTTCCCTCTTCAACAGCTGTGGCCCTGCAGGGAGCAGCAACAAGGTGGGCAAGGTGCGATTCGTCCAAGTGGCTCGGAAAGTAAAGTGGGTCATGTTTCTTGGAGATGTCATGGCAAATTGTAGCAGTCTGCCTTGCAACTTTCACGTCGGCCCTTGTTGAACGGTGAAGTGGTATGTAGGCTAGAATCCCATGGTCTTGTGCTGGTGGCAACAATTCACTCAGGAGCGTGTTCAGCGTATGGAAAAATTCACTACAAAACGATCTTGGGGCCTCCATATTTTGGTATGACTTTTAGTATTGCCCCTAGAAAGATTTCCCAGTAATACGTTTGTGTTTATAGGTGATCTTCGTAAGCTGGCTTTCCCACAGTGCATTGCACATTGATGCATAAGGATTGCAAGTTGGGCTAGTTGGTTCGTAGTGACCGTTGCGCTGCTTCTTCGATCTTGATGCATGGCCATGCACGAGTTCGGTTGCAGCCTCCATTACCGCCTTCATTTTCCCAAGTCGTGTATGCTCCTTGCCATGCATGGCGGCACCCGCATCCCCCCTCCATATATTGTGCAATGCCACACATTCTTTGGTGGCCACCTGTGCAGCGCACTAGAACCTGCGCTGTAGTAAAACATTGTCTCTAGCCACCAATCGTGTGTGTCCTTATTCTGTGACACAGAGATCGGGACACTGTCCTTATAACTCAATACCGCAAATCCAACCAGAGTACCAGCTTCACTGGACTTCACTCTTCACGGCGTGGAAGGGCTCTAATTTTCTTTTTAATATTGGTTCGTTTAAAGTCTTATATTTCTTACCTTTTGTATTCAAGCACCCCATCTCCCATAACAATCGGGCGTACTTTCTACCCACCATAAAAATTGCGAAACAGGACTGGCGAAAGCTGTGTTCAGGTGTGTGCCTCGAGCACCGGTGCACACAACACCAGCTTCAAAGAGGGGATTTAGTAAACTGCTCAAGAGCTATAGGTAATCCCATGGATACCCACTGCTGTGGCTAAGGCATTGTGCTGCTGAACATGAGGATGCGGATTCGATTCCTGGCCACGGCGCCTGCTTTTCTGGTGGAGGCAAAAAGCATGGACGCCAGTGTGCACGAGATTTAAGTGCTCGTCAAAGATCCCCAAGTGGTCAAAATTAATCCGGAGCTCACCACTACGCACCCCTCATCACCTGCGTTGCGTCGGTGCGTTAAGCCCTCCAATCAATCAATAATCCCATGGATATTTGTCTCCATATTTGTTTGCATTACTGATAAATAAAAAATCTGTTCCCCCCTGTACTGGTTCGGTGTTTGTGTCTCAAGTGTAGTACAATTGTTCTTTTTTGTTTTTTCATGCTTTAAATTTTGTCAGCCTAACCACGGTGAAGGAGATCTGTTATCTGGAACAGTCTGTGAATGTATTGAAGCAGCTATATTTGTTGGGTACTGTGGGGCTACACTTTTGACTGGTTACGGTGCCTGTGAATGGATTGCCTGGTTGATCTTTTTCCTGGGTGGTCATCTAAAGGCTGCTTTCTTTGGCTCGATTTTCTCATGCACGTGCTCAAAAGTGCCCATCCAGAGGGTCGGCACATTTAAACCTCGCGGCATCAAGTTCCAGAACATGTAGTCGTGTTGCAAATGGACTCCTTGTTCCAGGGATCTTTTCTGAGCGCAGTGACAGTGGTGCCGTTCAACAAGGTTCGCACAGTTCCTTGAAAACACTTGAATTTAGAAGCGTAAATTTCAAGGCCTGGAAAATCCTGGAATTTTTAAACGGTCCTTGAAAACCCTTGATTTTTCTGGAGATAACCGATGGCCCAATCTCTTCACAAGAATTTAAAGTGTTCGTCGTGAATTTTAGGTGTTACAAATGTAAAGAAACATTGTAACAATCAAGTTTCAGTGTATTGTGGGAAATTATGAGTTGTGGATTCTCATTATTACGAGGCAGCATTGCGAGCAGCACTCTTCTTCAATAGAATTCATGTCACGATACAATCCCGTGAAATCCGGCTTCTGTTCTCTATCTTGCATGTTCCATCTAGCCTGTGGACGCTTGCTCATTGCATGTTTGCTGTGCCTCATACGCTCCATCTGCGTTTGCTTTTACGTGCAAATGGTGGACGTGTACATAGTTCATCCTGCCTTTCAGCAACACTTGTTTAGTCAATTTCAGCTCATACTCTTGCTGAAAAAGCAGCAGATGCAGGCAACATTACCCAAGTTTTGAAATCAAACAGCCTCAGCAAAACACCAAGAAAAAAGAAAAACCTCTAAATATAAACTATGAAAAAAAATAAAGCTGGGGGAGCATTCATGAACCCATAGCGCCTATCTAAATGGCCATTAATGTTCTTAGGTAGTGGGCAATATCAAAATTTTGCATTTTATTGAAAATGTGTTTTCTGGTCCTTGAAACCCTTGAATTTTTGCTTTTGAAGCCCGTACGAACCCTGATTCAAGCTTTGTGAACCATGTCATCCGGTGTGTAACCAGTGTTGCGTTTGACGGTGTCTCCCACTGCAGAACTTGGGGGTGTTCCAACATCCCCCACGTAAAAATGGGGGGGTGAGAAGAGCAAGCTTTCCCGTGGCCTTCATTATGTGGAAAGCTTTAACACTTCCTCCCCAGCTATTTCCCCGAATGCTATCAGCTACCTGCTTTGGTGGCTCGGTGCTAAGGCGTGTGCTGTGCTGAGCTCTGAAGCACGCGGGTTTGACAATGGCCGTGACTGCCGTTTTTCTGAAGGTGAAAAATGGAGACGCCCATGCGTCTAGATTTCGGGGCATTGACGATGCCCAGCACGTTAGAGGGCCCAGAAATGCATTGTTCCATCAATCTGATTTTGAAGCTTAGCCAAGGACAAGCTCTAGCGCCTCATACGCTTGTGCAGTGAAGGCATCTAATTGCTTGTTCTTTCCAAAGGAAGGGGTGCGGAGAGAGGGAAAGACTGATGGCATACTCAGGCAGGGTCAGTTTGCTTCCGTAGTGAAAGTCTCAAATCGTCCCAATTGTTTTAAGGGGAAGGTTGAGGAGAGGGGATGGGGCGAAAAAGTGCTTGCCACCACAATATTTTCTTGCGTTTAGCCCAAATTCTGTGTCACTTCTATGTCATCGTGTGTGTTTTAGAAAGCTTTGCAGTTCAACGATATTCACATAAAGAGTGCAATGTGATGGTATATTGTAGGTGTTTTTTTTTTTTTACCTGGCGCATTGATGTGCGCACTCGTGTTCTGATAACTTGAACGGGTGTACAAAAGCAAGAGTTAAAAGAAAAACATCGCTGAGTCACAAATCAGGCGTACACTAATCAAGTGGCAATTTCCTGAATATTACAAGTAAAAGTGCAGTGGGACATAGTGGGAAACTGCCCTTTTCACATTTCTTTACCCATGGTCATTCTAGTGCTAGAGCCTCCCACACCACCACCCTTCCTCCCCATTATTTTTTAGTCACCCTGGCTTTCACTAGTACCATTAACTTTAATGCCATCTAAAATTCCTGGCAGCAAGGCGGGACACAGCGAACCAACCGAGGGTCGATTGCTCTGGCTGCAGTCATTTTGCAAACTTCGCCTATCAGGATTGAAAGAAAAAGCGGAGCTATGCATGTTACACCTTCTATTTTTTCAAAAATTGATGCGAATAATTGCCTCACCTGGCACGCATAGTGAGCCACGTAAGAAATACGCACTGAGGTTCCTTTTTTTTTTTAAGGGCGAAAAGGCCGGCCCAACCCCCAGGGGGCAAAATATGCTTCACGCACCAAGAATGAACATAAAACTACGGGGGTAGAGCGTAATTATAAACGGAGCATTTCGTGTCCCTTTCTAGAACTGCAGTGAAGTGGGATACTAGCTCTATACTGTACTGGAATATTTCGGCACGCTGTGCGTAACGACAAAAACGATCGCGGCGCTGCGTTTCTCCCGTGGTGGTACTACAGTACAGTAAGGAAAAAACAAACGAAAAAAATAGTGCCCTTCCATTCTGTAAAGATGGATGAGCCGCGATGCTGAACGCAGTCGACGGAGTGCACGAAACAAACCGCGTTTGTTAGTAATTTGCGATTGAGCACACTTCCTAGCCATTTAGCGGAATGAAACTTGGAAGGACTCGAGCTTTATTCTAGCGAACAAACATGGGGCTGCCTATTTCCCTCCCGCGTCGTAGGCACTGTTACGATTGAGCCCGCCGCTGGGCTTCGTTTCAAACTGCCTCGGCTGTGCGGCGAAGCCTCCACTACGTGCGCCTTTCAGGCAGCCCCCCCCCCCCCCCTGTCGGTGACTCACGCTTGCACGGCTCGACTTGTCTGGATCTCTGGCGCCTATCTATCGGTGCAATCAACACTCGATGGGGTTGCCGACGTAACACGTGGAGATTTACCCCAAGGACACAGAAGACCCTGTAAAGGAGAGTTTGACATCCACCTAAATGCAGGCATATGGCTACAAAGGAAAGCTATACAGCTTTCTCGGAAACTTCGCAGTTGAAGAAAAATTCGTCCTGGTCCAGGATTCGAACCCGGGACCACTGCTTAACCGGAGCAGTCGCTCTAGCAACTGAGCTAAGCAGGAGGCTAGTCGTTAGTAGCGCGAAAGCGAATTGATCAACAACTCGAAGTGAAGGACAGGTGTCAACTTACTCCACCTTGGGAATTTCCCCTAAATCTGGTCGATTAACACAGAAGACCCGCGTCCGCTGCAGAGACCTCCTCTCTCCCCTCTCTCGAACTCGGCGTGCGCCTCTACTGCCGACTGCTCACTAACTCTGGAAAGAGTGTTGAGTGTGTCTGTGACGTTCGTGGCGTGTGCACAATCTAGAGGGAACGCTGTTTTGACTGTTGCCGCTTTTGGGTGTAAATACGAGCCCCTCAAGCGCTATAACTCATTCCTGTTTGAGCAGCGAATCAATGTTGTCACTCTGCTCGAGTCCTGTACTGTTACCTCGCCCGTTGAGGCGTTGTCTTTTGGCTTCGGCTCATATTTCGCTATGAAGTATAAACAGTTACATTAGCCTTCGGCTTCTGGACTTCACGGCTGCAACAGTACTGGCCGCTCGCTTCATCCCACGCTACCAAACGTATGTCGGAGGCGACGGAGCTCGGGTCGGGTCGGCCTTCCCGGTCGCAACAGCACCTTATTGTCTGTGTAATGCAGAACCCAATCTGCTCGGCTAGTGAATACTTCAGGTCGCAGCCAGTTGCTTGACGTCCGGCCGTGCTTGGACACGTTCAACTCCCAAAATTTGAAACCTCTGCACGGCGCCAGCCTCAGACCGGCACATTCTACAGCCACGCTATGTTTTCCCCCCTTCCCTCTTCTATTACAGCTACCCGTCTTGCGAATCACCTATTCTGCGCTCGTCTCCACGATATTAAAGGGGCAGACTTTTTGTGGAGTGCATGTCCTCTAGCTCATGTGAATGCCGGCGTTTCATGTACTCGGGTAATCAAGCTATCCATAAACGTTGGAGGTGGCCGCAATAAGTTTCCTAGTAAATTGGCGGAAATGAGTACTTTCGCACTTAACTTTCTGAAGTGCAACCACAATGCGTTTGTAAATCGATTGGCGGAAATGAGTATTTTCGCACTTAACTTCCTTAAGTCTTCAGAAAGGCGGCGCCCTGTGGTGTCTTCTGAACTGGCACTATCGTGCTTATACAAACAGCCCCATCGATTTCAATGCGTGATTCGAAAATCGCATAAGGGGCAAGGCAAAATTGCATTATTTATTGCTTTAGCTGGGGACAAATCTTCACATACTCCTTTCTTTTCATTTCAAGTACGTTGCCGTGCGGCTCACTGTCACGGCTGCCAGCACTCGTTTTGGCAGCATATTTAAAACCAACTGCACTAAAAAAATTTGACCTCTTAAAAACCCGATTTCTGTAGTTTGCCCAAAAAAACTGCAAGATTCAAAATGTGACTGCTGAAATACGCGCATGCACGGCCCAAAGGACCAGCAAAAATCGGCGATTTTTTCGCCGACAAGGGCCGCGGCCATTACGGTCAAGTTGAAGTGAAGTTGCAGACGGCGAGCGAGCGTCCCGGCCGGCTGGAGCGCGCCCTGCGTAGCTCGACCGGTTCTCGTGGCTGGCCGGAGGACCAAGCACCCCCACCCCTTCCCTCAATGTCACTTCCGCTTCATGGCATCTTGCGCGGTCCGCCGGCAGGTGCAGCGTCGTCTGCAACGGAGCTATTTTAGACGTCTCCAAACACTCACGCAACCACCGGACGTCCGTCGGCCGTCCACACATTCCGGCTCTAGCGGACATCCGCAGGACGTCCGTTTCAGGGCCGACGGACGTGCCATGTACGTCGGTGGGACGTCCGGATTTAACACTAACGTGCGTTCAGTCGCACGTCCGAAATTGGATTTATTTTGGATGTTCAGCGAAAATTTCCAGAATCACGTAACGAGAAGATTATATTCCTAGAACGAATACTACACTGCACAAGACCGAGGCACTACCAGGCAGACACGCATGCATGAACACAGTGAACTTGCTTCACGTGTTTCGTGAGCGGTTCTCAATGATACATCCTTCCACAAAGAGGTGGTCGTTGTCGGTGAGGTGCTTCAAAAAGTAAAAAAAAACAACAACATTAGGCTTAATTCTACAAATATGCAGATGAAAGGGTGTTGATGTAAAAAATTTTAATTGAAAAGCAAAGTAGCTGTTTCGTTTTTGCTTTTATATTCAAGCCATCATTTGATGCTTTGTAGTAACTTTGTACGTCTAGTGGCCGGATTTGTACATCCGTTTCTGGATGTCCACTGTACGTCCGAAAATGTAGATCCAAACATGGACGTACACTGTACGTACAGTGGCCGTCCAAACTGGGCATTGGATGTTCGGCTGTATTTCGGACGTCTCACGGACGTCCGTGGTTGCTTGGGCAAAACATTTCACGGGGCTACGAGGTGCGCCCCCGTTGGATTGTGGTACGTAGTGTACACTCAAAAAAAAAAAAAAATTGGCCGAGGTGAAATTTCAGCTGGGCTTTAACCGCTTTTAGTCGTTCTAGGGCCCTATCTGATGGGAAAACCGTTTCGATTCAAGGTGTTGTAACTGATGCCATTTCATTTGGGATAGAGAGCATGTACTCCACAAAAATTGGTTGTCTGTCCCTTTAGACCCTCTTCCTCACACCTCACCGAAGCAGTGGGAGGCCGTGCTGGCCAGCTTGACGTCGGAGCTTCAACAAGCTCTGGTGAACCGCGGGCCCTTACATCAGCGCTGAGCTGCGGACTCCTCGACTTCGGATGCTGACCACAGCCCCTTTCCCTTACTCTTCCTGCTCAATTAAACGTATGATTTGTCTATTGCTAAAGCAGTAATGTGCGGCCGTTTGATTAAAACGCGCACAATTCAGTTGCGAAACCCGTCGAAATCGCCCTTCGTGGGGCTCTCGCAATCAGGCACCTAGGATTCGACAAGCGGCTCTTCAGTGTCATCATCCCACTGAGAGACTGATGCATTTAGCTTGGTAAATGACGTGGCATTCAACGCACTAAGACGTCACAGGCGCTGTCTTACCCACTTTTTTTTTTTCCTCAGCCACTTTAGGCGTCCTGGGCCTTGACAAACGATCTGCATAGAAAAAGCTCTGAGACATAATCAATGCCATTCTTCCCCTGTTGTTTATACAGGGCGGTCTCTTTCTGCAATTAATTATGAACGAGCCGCTCGCTACCAAAAAATCAATGTTAGTTTCTGCGGCACGTTTACATGCGAGAGTTGGAGCAGCAGTGAAGCTTGTTCAGTGAATGGCCTGTTATTTTTATTTATTTATTTATTTATTAAATACTGCAGGCTTGACAGCCCAAGCAGGAGTGGGCAAGAAGCGTACAAAATACAAGAATACGTGAGTCACAATTGTGTAAGGAATAATAGCAAGGTATAAAGATAAAAAAAAACTGCATTTAACAAGGGCGAGGCATCACAGCTCAGCACAGTGGCATTTGGGCTAAAATATTCTTCGGGGGATTCAACAGAAGAAAGTGCAGAAGCGGGTAACGAATTCCATTCTTCAATAGTTCGGGGAAAAAATGAAAACTTGAAAATGTTAGTCCTAGCAAAAAATGGGGTTAGATATTTGTCATGGGTGTGACGAGTTCTGGTTGAAAGTGGATTTACATCGAGATATGCGTCCCCGAAGTTTGCCCCGAATCGGCGTGTATCGCGGATTTTCTAGCCACAGTACGTAATACGGTCTAGAGCGCTGATGTGTTTCATGACAGACTTATGGGGATGCGTATATCGCCGACCACAGCGGCCGTGTTCGATATGTAAAGGGAGCAAGCTTTATTAATAGTCTTTACTTTGCTCCAACTTTCTAATATGAAACATCACGATGTTTGCGTCGATTGCGTCACCGGGAACCGCGAATTATTTCGTTAAGTCGAGAACTTCGTAAAATCGGGACCGTCGTCTTACGAGCAGTTGATTCCGTAAAATCAAAATCCATGGGGAGGCGCATCTCAGCGCTATGCATGATATCGTAATTGCGCCGGCCGCGGCGCTAATCTGCGAAAATTTAGCAATGCGCTAAAAGTCCGCGGGGAAAATAATAAGCCAGCCGGGACTTGCCGTGAAGTCGTCGCAACCCAGCAGACACGCGTAACAGATCGCTTTTTGTTGTACTTTTTTCCCGCTGAGCGTTCTTGGATCTATCCTTGAACCGCGTAAACCGGGCTTCCTCCAAGAGTCCGTGCGAGGTGGTGTTGAGATTATTTTTCTTGGACGCAGTTCCACACGAAGTGGCATGGATTATAGCGTGCTTTCCCTTCCAAATTTTGGTAAACGTACAGGCCAATACGCCGTCGTCTGCGGCCACGGGACTGCTGAGTTGATCTCATAGAGCTCTGTTACAGCGGAACAGGATGCCTCGTTTTTTTTTTTGTTTTTTTTTAATGGAGTGGCGCAATAATCTTCGTGGTTTTCTGACGAAATACATTCCAAATTCCCCCCCTTTTCACTGCGCCTGTCCCCCGAAATACTTCGTTAAATCGGGAATGGCGCTGAATATATTTCGTTAGTCCGAGTTCATAAAAGCATTGAGCCGTATAGGCACCACCGGGTGAATCCGTATTTGTTCGTTAGATGGGAAATTCGTAAGATCGGGTTTCGTTAGATCGAGTTTTGACTGTACTCATAGGAAATATGTATGCCGCTCCTGCGGTGGCGTGTGCCGATCGTCAGGGTGATGCATCTGCAAACAGCGCAAGCATTTGCAGTGGGCACGTACGCTAGACTCCTCGCACCCTTATTGGCCAGTAAGGGCGCAAGTACCTTGTCCCATCACGTGCACATTTAGCCCGTAAGGGTGTTTGCAGGCAAGGGGTGCTAAGCAAAATTTCAGGGTGCAGGCCGGGCTCGTTGCAAGAATAAAATACATCAGCGCTAATTTTGATATCAGGTATGCGAGCAGCAGTGTATGGAAGCAGGGGCGGATCGATGTTTTTTCGTGGGGGGAGGGGGGTTAGCTTCTATCAGTGATGACGGTGATGATGATGAGGAGGAGGGTTGTAGCCTTTTTATTCACCGAAATTTCCGAAATCCAGAACTACAAAACTACAGAACTACAATTAGAAAAAATCACCTATACTTTTTCTGCGACCTTAGGGGTAATCTTGGGGGTATAAATTCAAGAATAATGTCCTGACCCCCCTCTGGATCCGCCAATGTATGCAAGTCAGTAAGTAGGCTTACAGAAACGTACATATAGGATTAATCTTCATATGCGGGGCCTTAATCAATCAACTACGGAGCATCCATGCAATACCCTCCCAACACCCTATACAGAAGACTAGAGGCGTCAAGTCTATCATTACCCGCTTCCCCCACACAATGAATGAAAAATTACAAACATGGGTGTGGGAAATTCACAGCTGTGTAAAAATTCTGTGTGCGGGAAGGGGGGGGGGGGGGGCATGCACCGTTCTGTGTGATGAGCAGGTAATGATCCAATTCCTCCAGATCATGATTCTCATCAGCGACGAGTGGAACAAACGGGCTGGAAGTTTTTATATTAAGTGGCGGAGGAATAAACATTTATTCAACTGTAAGAGTTCCTTTGTGGGAGGCCTCCTTAGTCCAGGAAGCCTTGGTCCTTGGCTGCCCGGCGGGCCCTGTCCACCAGTCGCTGCTGGTCAAAAGGGAATGAAAAGTTGCTCGGAGGGATGTTTTGTACATGCATGTCTCAGGAACACACTCTTTTTTTTTTTTCGGGTGAACGGATATGGCTTGGATGCTCGAGTCCCGGAGAAGGCGCTCTTCACTCCAACGTTATCAGAGCGGGGTACGTAAAAAAGTAAACCACTTACTACAATTTCTGCGGCTTTCGAAGATCCCCGTTATTTGAGGCAAACAAGGCTGATTTCTGCTCGGATTTTCGACGTCACGTGCTCTTGAACGTGTTTGGGCAGCGGGAAGCGGTGTTATGAGCGGTCTCCCGCCGCAACTATCTATTCCAGCTATACACTGCCCATGAGGTTGGCCGGTTTCGTAAAGGACACATCTCGATTAAGAAAGCTGCAGGGGCTTCTCCTAGTGGCTCTGGCCAGCGGGCGTTGGATGTTGATTGCTTCGGCAAACAAAAACTTGAGGGGAACTAAAAGCGCGCTCTTCCGGATCTTTTTTTAAAAAGAATTCAACGGCCTTGGGCGGAAGAGAGCTCGCTCAGAAAATGTGTACGCCCTCCGTAGCTGCGGTCTCCGCGCTGTTGACTCTTCAGAGAGACGCCGGCGCTCTTAACGCGAGCTGCGCCGGCCTTGTGCGCGTCGCCACAAAGGGATCGCACAAAGACGACGAATAAAAGGTTAAATGAGTGCTTTAAGCGTGTGCCCCCTATAGTATGATGAATACGACCACAGAGGGAGGGGGTCCTAACGACGGCCGAGCGAGGTTTGAAGACGCTATAAGGGACATCTCGTTCAGTCTCTGCTGGGAGCGCTTTGTCGAAGAAGCCCTCTTTTCAAGAGCGTGCGCGAGAAAATCGATATCGCTGGCTGAAGTTCGTGTTATTATATTAAGTTTTTTGCAACAGCAGGGAACGGCCGCTGCGGGAACAGTAGCGGCGGCCTTTTACTGATCAAAGCAGGCGCGGAGCTGTACAAACCCATGCACTCATCAGAGCTGCATCCTCTTGAAGTCTGTTCTCTGCGTTGACGGTCTATTTGTGAGATCTCAAAACTAGAAACGGAAATGGTCTCGTAGTGTTGAACTTGGCGTAAAATTCGAATTTCGCCGCAACGTCCGGAAGCCTGCGGAGGATCTCCTTTTCTCGAGTATGTGCGGTTGTTCGTGGTTCAACATTAATTATGTAAGTGCGGAAAGAATAAGAAAGCAGGATGCTTAATTTCAAGGTCCTAGAAACTAAAACGCCGGCATTTAATCCAACCCCCACCCCCCAAAAAAGAGAAAAAGACTCGGTGAAAGTTTTTACAGCTGTCTCGCATTCATCCGCATCTGTCCATGGATTGTCGCTTTCTTAGTCGCCAGTATGCACACATTTGGCCAAAACAATGTTTGGCTTCTCTAAAAAAGTAGTTCTGGTTTCAGATTGCGTCTGGCGAAACGAGGATCTGTGCGTTGTGGCTTCGGGACGCTGTGCGCGTTGACGGAAGCAGGCGGGGTCGGACAAACAACGGGAAAACCTTGCGTGGCTCCTTGGCGCAGACAAATCAACGGTGTATGAAAAAAAAAAACGGGAGAGGAGGGCTGCGATATTTTGCTGGTCATTGTCGTACAGGCCACATAATTTTCCAGGCAGTGAAGGTTTTGATTTTGTGCGAGTGTATCGATAGTAACTAGAATAGCCTCTATTTAGTTCACTGCAGTATCGCAGTCTCTCTTAGCCCTTAGATGCCCAAAACTTTATTCTTTTGCTTAATATTCCGAAAAAACTTTTAGCATCTAAACGAACTTCCGACATCACAAATATGAATACAGAAAAAAATTTTGGTTTATTATGACGGACACAATGGCCCATTGCGAACTGGGAAACGTATACTAAGCACCATGGCTGCCCATATATCAATCGCACAAGAAAGCTACCTTAGTCAGCATGATTTATGGTTCAAGTGACGACAATAACGTAAAGTTTGTATTGCTATCATTTGTAATAACAGCGAAATTGCACAATTTTGCTTACCTGTCACTAGCCCATGCTCGATGCGAGTTGAAGCGCATCAACAAGACTTTTTTTAGCACACGGACGTACGTGCGGCCCTCTCTCTCTTTTTTTTTTAATTTTTGAAAGTCCCGGCACGTTTGTCTGTCAACAGATGTTGTTAAATGTCGAAAGAACCGTAAAATGCGAGATAAAAAAATTGTTTGATTTGTTGCTCCTGAGCAACACTTGACATCAAAGGGTTAGAGCACTGGTTTTCAGAGAGGGCTATAGTTTGGGCTTGTTAGAACGGCATTTAGCGAGAAAAACCGCGCTGGCAAAGACGAAGACTGGACTGGAGAAACGTTTATTTATCTTCTTCCCGTGTGGTTGGGCGGCACTCCACCGGGGTCTTTTGCCGTGTGCTACAGCTCCCGACAGGGTTCGGCAGGGGTGGTACGTACCCTCGATCCAGGGCTTTATCGTCTTCTGCTGCCTTTTATGCTCGCTGAACCGGCCCGATCTGCTCTTCACAGTGGCCGCTGGCCAACAGTATCTCCCATTGTTCCGCACTAGGGCTTATCATTTTGGGGACAGCCGTTGTGTCTTGGCGTTCCTTCCGGGGTGGTATAGAGTGGGTTTCCGATTGCGCAATGAGCACACGTCTGCATATTGACTCGGAGCAAATGCGAAGAGTACGAGCGCACGCGGGGCGCTGTTTCCTCCTCTTTATAGACTTTGTCCTTACAGATATACCTTTTTACAGGTTTCCTCCTTGTAGATTTACCTCTTTATAGAGGGTATTCGTTGAAAAGCGGTCAATTTCTTCGCTTGGCAACACTGGAAACGGCCACAGACATGGCCAATGCGCCACGGACATGGACAAGTACCGCCATCCCGCGGAGCCCGACGTAACGAGTGACGACGCACTCACACGGTTGCATGGACCTCTTTGCATGATTTACTTCTTACAGGTTTCCTCTCTACGTATGTACCTCTTCATAGGTTTCCTTTTTACATATCAACATCTTTACAGGTTTCCTGTTTACAGATTTGCCTCTTTATAATGTTTGCCTTTGCAAATATATTTTAATAGGTTTCTTCTTTACAGATGTACAGCCACGATGAAAAGTTTACGGACCAGGGAAATCACAATTTTAGGTTATTTCTCTTCCTATGCAGCCCGACAAACTGTCGAATGAATGCGAGATGTTATATTAAGTACTGAACTAATGAAAACTGCCGCACATAGTACCCCGGGATGCCGTGCGGCAGAGAAATAACTAAAAATTGCTGCTTTCGTGGTCCGTAAACTTCAGCTCTTGGGTTTACCTATTTATAGGTTTCCTCTTTACAGATATGCCTCTGCGAACAGCAGGAGTAAAATGCAGACCAAGGCGCGCGCTTCGCAGACTGTCGACTTTTCAAGAGACACTTTTCTGAGTTTGTTGCGCTTTCCTCGAAACGTACTCGATGTTTTGAGCTGGAAACGCGAACCTATAATATATGTGGTTGTTTCATGTGTACGATTCCTAAGTCACGTCTAAATGAAAGCAAATATCTCCTGGCAGCGTATACGTTAAAGGCGATAAATAAAAAAATGGCATGATGATTTTATCTATCGCATCGGTTAAGTTTCTTCGTCTACCGTAGCCTGGACGTTCCAGTTGGAGCTGTGCAGCCTTAAAGTGCTGGAGATTAGAAGTGGATATATACAGCTAGTGAGATTTCGCTAAGATAAACGAAAAAGAAATCGCAGGGTCCTCTAGGGCCGGTAACGATAGATTGTTCCATTTCTGACCTGTCATGATAAAAATGAATGAAAGTGCTGTGTCGTTTTTCAGATTTGTGTTTCAATATTTTGTTAGTTTCAATGGTGTACGGGGCCGTGGCAAAGATGGGGGCTCAGGGAGTAGGGATACGTTTGGTTTATTCCAAATGCACGAAGTAAGAGAATATTGGTTTGGTCCAAGTTTTGGCCATGTTAGGTTTCTCGTAGCCTGCCGGTATACTACTAAGGCATGACCCAGTATATTAAAACGAACCATCCTCAACGTCGACAGAACGGAAGTGCTCGGGACGAGCTGTTGCAATATTAAAAATTGTTTCATGTTTTCCGGCTAATAAAAAAAAAAACCCAAACAGGTCGCATTTGTTCAACGGTTGAGCGATTTAATGTGCTGTCGGGCGCGGAGATGCTAGTAGATCGTACGCCGGTGATGAGATTTTTTTTTTTTGTTATCTCGGAATTGTTTCCCGTCACACTCGCAAACGTAGGCGATAATTGCGACTCCGTACTGATTAAAAACCTGTGTCGCTACGCCATAGATACTTAAGAGCAGCGAAAGTGCTTCCCTTGCGTTGGCTGGAGATAGCCCGCCTTGATAAAGCCTGAAAGCAAGGCGGGTACTGAACGGCATTCAGATAAGAGTATGTAATAGTCGGACACTACATGATAAGAACAAAAGACCGCGAGGACTATTGCCGTCAAGAGATGCCTAAGGGCGATGGATCAATTTTCAGCACCATTTACGTGTCGACAACGGCACGAACATTTCTTTCTTCCTGTTTCTTTCTTTCTTCAAATTTCTTTATGGAATTACCTGCCTCTTTCTGTACAAAACATTATCTACATTGCCATAATTCAAAAAGTCGCCTAATTTTCTTCTGTAAAATTTTAGCTGCCTGTTTTTTTTTTATTTCTTGGGGTATAATTGAGATACACGTATTTTAGATTGCCTATGTCCGCCGTTAACTACTATCATTAAATATTTTCCCTTTTTTTCTTTTTTTCCTACTTTCTTTGCGTTGATTTTGGTTGCCTGTCGTATCCCTTAGCTTATATTTGATTAGTCATACCAAAAAAATGGTATATTTGATTGCCATTCACTCGTACTACGTGTTGCTTGTTTGCTTGATCTAATTTATTGTTTGCTATTATTCATCGAGGGTCCTGTTACAGTTTTTTTTAACTATGGCACACTCGTCTGTATAATATTATTACTGTACCTCTCTTCCGGGGAATCAGTAATAAACTGAAACGGAAACCAACAGCGGTCGTTTTGACCCCAGACCTGCTAACCTTTGATGTCAATTAGGCGTCTGACTCACTAAGCGCAATCACTCTTAATTCCCGAGACGAAGCCTTCCGTATTCGGAATGACGGCGCGCAGATGTGCCCGTTCCACCGCATTTGATCCTGCCTCGTTTTCTTGCTATGTAGCAGGCAGCCGCCACGCAGCTGGGAACGCTCCACCGACGGGCGACGTAATGCAAGGCGGCGCGTGACGTCATCCCTGTCGTTGTCCGAGGACACGTAGACAGCTGCCCGCCAGCGGCGCGTCGAGCGATCGCGGCGGACGTAAACGAGGTCGCGAGCGCCGACGCGTCTCGCACGTGCGATTCCCGTTACTCCGTGCTCGTGCGGCCCGTTGGTCTAGGGGTATGATTCTCGCTTTGGGTGCGAGAGGTCCCGGGTTCAAATCCCGGACGGGCCCGTTTGTTTTTTATTTTCTTTTTTGTTTTGTAGTGGCTGAGCGGATTTGCGACATAATGATGCAGACGACTGGTGTGGCTAGGGACGGGCAGCACTTGAGTGACCGGCCTCTGATAGCGGGAAAGGGGGAGCAAAGCGTGTTTTTCCCCCGGTGAACTTTCGAAAGCAGAGTGAGTGAGTGAGTTGTTAGTGAAGAGCCCGGATCTTGCCTTGCAGAGAGCTCTGGCAAATTACGCCACCGTAGCAGCACCAAGCTATAGCTGCGTCCCGGTACACACCCTCTCGAGCTATGCCAAATCGAAGGTCTACGAGTTGGTGGAGAACTGCACAAGGAAAAAGCACACAACGAGTATAAGATGTGACTCGAAAGCATGAGTACAATTGAGGTTGTTATCAGGCCGCAGGTGGAGCACAGTTGACAGGAATAGATCTAGAGAGCGAAACAAAGTCGACTAAAAGGGAGCTGGAGCATCGTGCCGAGAAGCTTTCGTGTCTCTGACGACCGTGATTTACTCAGATGTGCTAATAATTTCAGTAAAGCTTCGTGTCAGGATAGTTGGTATAGCATCTTTGGGGGATTGCGCTAGAACCTGTTAAGACACAGACAAGACAATTGAGGTGACGTACACTTTGACGCGAAGACGGCGCCGTCTTCGCGTCAAAGTATACATTTATTTGTCTTGTCTGTCTCTGTAACAAGTTCCAGCGTAATCCCCTAACTGCGCTTATAGTAGCAGGTATTTACTAATAGTAGACAATTACTAATAGAGTGTCTAAATAAATAGAAAAATCAATAACATAATGACGAGCAAGCGACAAAAGTAGCAGTATACAGGATATACATACCAGAAATTTAACAAAATCGAAGAATTCATTTTTCAGGCAGGACAGAAGTTGAGGATGAGAAGTTGAGGAGTTGATGATGGTTAGGAGCAGCTTTGGGTTACATATTTTGGCCTAGTTAGAGGGGCACCAGAAAGAGTTGATTGGTTGGTATGTTGGTTGGTTGGTGGTGTTGGAAACATGGCTCAATTTCTTGATAAATATGTTCGAGTATGTTCGGCCGAGTTTCCTGGCGCTTTTTTTTCCTCGCGGGCAGATTAAAATTTAAAGTACGGCGTCCGTCGCACCACCCTCGCCGCCGATTTGGTGTCGTCATCTGTGACGACACAGCAGCAAGCTCGCACGGCGGCATTTAAGAGACTGCGAGCATGTTTAACTTAACAGGAGGTCAGTATTAACAAAGGAATAGACGAGGATCACGCTTTTGGACAGGCTGCAGACCCGTGTGATGCGGTAGTTTTTGAGGCTGCCCCAATTGGCTCGTTACATTTTTTTTGTACTTCCGAACGCTATACGTAAACTACAACTCCGGACATCCACTTAGTATGTAGTGACATAATATCTTACATGTGTTGAACTACACGATGCAGGTACAAAGAAAACCTCGACAAATGCGATTCACTGTCGTCCCGTCAAGTATTTAGTCCTACACCGATGAAATGCCTTCGTAAGCAGCAAATACAGCTTCCTTCCCAACGTATAATGCAATACCGACTGCGGCATTTTGCATTGAGTGAAAGACCAGACATATAGATAACTACCGCTCGCTTATATGTACAACCGCCGAATTTGGATTAATAAAATTTTAATAAATTCAGCTACCCACCCTGATTCACGGTCGATAAGTACGCTCGCGAATTAGGCCTGAATAGCGCATACAGCAAGCACCTGCTGCAAAGCGCGAAGTTTATCGGCGCACGACCGCAGCGGGGATCCATTTCCTCCCTCACCAATCTTTCAACCCTTCTCGAGTTTCTTCTGCGCCATTCGTTTCGCCGTGCGCACTTCTTTTTCCTTCTACGAGCCTTTGGCAACAGGGAACAAATGTCCAGCACACGCCTCGTGCTCAACAAATCACCTGCACACGTCCCGGAGGTCAGTGACTGACCGAATGAAGGACACCCTGGCCCTTTTGTGGCGTCGCAGTGCTGTCTTTTTTATCTTCTGAGTTGGATGGCTGTGCACGAGGCGCTAACAAAGGCGGCGTGGTCGCTCTAGAGACGGACAGAGGAGGAACAAAGACCGATAATCCTTCGCGCACGTGGGCTGATTAGGTCGTCGTGCAGTGATTGCGCTAAGTGATGAGAGTTCCGATCGTTCCTCTAAACACGACAACGAAGTGCGCTTTGTTTTTGTGGATTACGTCCGCGTGGTTATTTCTGGAAGGAAGATGGAAGCAGTTGCGAGGAAGAAATCGAAGAAATCGGCAAGCCAGTGGGGTCTCAACAACGCAGTAAATTTGGCTGGGAGTGGACGTGAGCGGGAAAAATATGTGGGCTTGCGTTGCTGCCGCAAAGCTTGCGGAAGCTCAGGCAAACAAGATTTTTCTTCAGAGCGGTACGCGGGGATAGAGCGCATACAGTCTTCTGATTGATTAATTTATTTAATATCAAATAATGACATGATAACTTATAAGCACGAATTTCAGTCACAGTGCCTTGTAATTGCATGCCGGCCGACGCAGCTATCTTAACTGCGGGAACCAAAATTTCAGTTTTTTGCGCGTTCGGGTTTATCGTCGTTGGTAACTTTCCAGTGATCGCAACGTGATAGCACCTGAGGCTGTTTGGGAAGCTTGAGTTATGCAAATATCAAATTTTGCTTGCGCAGCGTAAGAGAGAAAAAAATTAGCAGACAAAAATAGAAGTCGTTTCGCAATCTATGTGCTCGTTCGCCAACTCGCCAACATTTCCAGCTCCCTAAAATAACCCCACCTCCTAGGCAGCGACATTTTCACGGCAACTGAAATGCCATACCAGCTCACGACTTTATTTCGCAAACCTGCTCCGACAATTACGGAACATCGGTCTCGACCGTGGCGGCTTCTTTTAAGGCGGAGGCGTAAAGCGAAAACGCCCTTGCGATAAGCTTCCGGCGCACGTTAAAAATCCGCGCACTACTTTCCCAAGGGTTCGCTTCGGCGCGTTAAAAAAAGTACTAAAACAAACGGGCCCGTCCGGGATTTGAACCCGGGACCTCTCGCACCCAAAGCGAGAACCATACCCCTAGACCAACGGGCCAGATGGTTCTACGGAGAGCACGAAGACGCGGGAATCGCACGCGCGCGCAGAGATGCACCTGTGACCTAGTTTACGTCTGCCGAGTGCGACGCCGGCGCCCGCATACGAAGTGCACTGCTCGAGGTAGGTGAGGGCTGTGAATGCAGTTATGTAAATGAAGCGCACTTGGCTGCGCGTCACAAAACACGGCGCACGTACGTTCGGTTTGTATTTGTAAACTTGCACCGCCGCGACTTCCGCCAGAAGCCCTCATTCCCACAGCCGTTTTTCACCCCGTCACGTCACCGTCACGTCACCGTCTTCCGTCATGGGCGCCGTTTTTCGGCCGATTTCTCGCCGAAAACGGTGCGACGGTGACGGGAGGCCGACCATGCCCCGCGATAAACCAGCTAATCAGAAAACAACTTTTTACGGCTAAATTTAGCGAAAAGTGAGCACAAACCATTTTCTTTACTTTTCAGATTAAAAACGCTCAATTCTAGGCTAAACTGATCACTAGGCAGAAGACCCTGTAATCTGACGGAGAGCTCCAGTACGAACGCTACTCGTTTACGTCTCCGTCGCGGTTTCTTGACGTGACGGAGAAGGTGACGGCTGTGTGAATGAGGGCGAAGCCGTGAATTGCGCGCTGCAGAGAGACTGCCAATAATAATACTGTACCGGGGCTGCACATCACACGAACCATGTAGCGATGAAGCGATGTATTTACGTAATGGGAAGCGCTATGTACATGCAGCCATAACTGAGCCCGGGCTGGCTTTTCCCAGCACAGAGTCACACAGCTTCTTCCTTGTCGCCATCCTCGTTGGTGGTGGCCATGGCGCCACGGGGACTGTCCACCACGTCCCGTGACAATATGAATGAAGGCGAGGCAGGAATAACGCAGAACAGAATTGAAGAGGCCACGAATACAATATACAAGTTTGTTTCACGAAAAAATACCGCTTTGTTCTGACAGCACATATAGCAATTTTATCTCCAACACTAAAGAAATAATAGAGATATTAAACAAAGCACGTGAAGCAGTGGTGACGCAACAGTTACTTTTTGACGATTTCTCTATGTCGTCACAGAGTCTCCCTTGTTCGTTGACGGCGGCCTACCTAAGTCACCGCCAAGGAACATGAGTAAGCGATATGACGTCTTTTGTTCCGTTTGATCGTATCACTCTAATGCTTAACACTGGCACAGTCAAACCCGGTTATAGCGAACTGCAATATGCGCCACGATTAGTTCGATGTAGCCGAACCCGCCTATAACGAGTTTATTGTTACGAGTTCGCAATGCGCGGGAATCACCCCCCCCCCCCCCCTCCATCCCCGCATGCAGAAACGAACAAAATAAATTATGTCATTACCATACACAAACAAAACCATCGATTTATGGTAAACAATAAAGCCACTTTCCGCCTTAACTGCGTACTCCAAAAAAAAAAAGCGGTGATTTTTGTTTTCCCTTTCGTTTCGGCAGTGTCAACTAGCACAGCATTCTTTACACGAGACATTGTTTGCACCAGTTCGAGTCCGTGTCCTCCAATATCGAAGAAATATTGGCGGAGGACATCGACTCCCGAAAGCACTTCATTAAGCGTCGGACGGCTTTCACTCGCGACATCCTCTGCCTCCTTGGTGCTTTTCATCAGCATTACGACGGTGCTGCTGACGGTGCCCGCGTTCGAGGGGCTTTACAGTGACGGCGACGTCCGTCGTCGACACTCGGGAAATCTTCGAAGGACACTCCTTCCGGCACAGCATCGGGAAGGTTGCCGAGTTGCCGTCTTGGTCCGGACTCACTGACTGGGCGGGTTCCGTCGTCAGTTCCGCGCGTCGGAAACAGTTACGGAAAGCGTCGTGTCGCTCCAGGCGGAATGTCTCAGTCGCGGCATTTGCTCAGTGGTCGCGGCCAATCAACACCTCAACCGCCGCTCCGAGACCATGCATTTTGCCGACCATTCTAGGCACGCCGAGTTCGATATATAAGATGTGAACTTCGTTATAAGGAATATGTTTCGCGTGTATTTCCGTAAGTGATTTATTTTTGTTCGATATATAGCATAATTCGCTCTATCCGGGTTCGTTATAGTCGGGTTTGACTGTAATTATGTTTTTAGTGCGGGGCAATATTACGTCACTGTAGCGGGAAATTTGAAAAGGATCTGATATTGCGTGAGTTTTGTACGGTTAAAAAATGGGCGCAGCTTGCTCTATAGTAGGGGCATTTTTTTACCTGAACTGGTGCAGATTAGTGCAGTGTCGTGCAGACCAGTGCAGAGTGCTACTAGGGATATCAATTAGTAAAAAAAATGAACATACATGCACCAGTGCAGCCAGTTCAGGTAAAAAAAATGCCTCTAGTGGCTCAAGGCTGGAGAAACAGGAGAGATGGGGCCGAGCTTCTCCCCACACTCACACTCACAACTTGTTCCCCGCTGGGTACGTGCTGACGTAGCGCGGCGGTAACGCACTCGACGCGTATGCTCTGGAGACCCGAGTATAATTTTCATGCGGGAACTCAAATGTGCCCGATGTTCTTTCATTTAATTTGTCGAAATTCATAGTTGGGGCGACTTTTTTATTCTGGCTCTCGGGTCGTGGAACGACGACGACGGCGATGATGATGATGATGGAGATTATCGTGACCGTCGCTGATGATAGTGTACAGATGAAGCACAGGTAACAACAACAAGAGCGCTGCCTGCGTAACCAAAAGTGCTACCCATAATAGAGCTTTAGCATTCCGCCTGTTCCGTCCTTTCCGTCGGTACCGCATTTACCGGAACCTGACTGCGCCTGCGCGCGCCGGCACGGCGAGGAGGACATCTTCCACCATAACGAATGCGCGGAACTAATCCACCCTACCCGAACGAATGCGCAAGTTCCCAGTCGGGTGCCGGTAAACACGGTGCGAACGGAAAGGACGCAACAGGCGGAACGCTAAAGCCCTCTAATATGTTCCCCCTCTGCGGACGAGAGCGGCTGCCGGGACGCGGGGTCGAGATACGTGTACCACGGCCGCTGGATGAAAGGCGCGCTGACACCTTGGGTACGCTCTCATCCAGCGGCCGTGCGTGTACTATTGCCGTTCCACGCGGACGACGGTCTGTTGACGGCGAAACTGGGCTAGCAAGATAATTGACTGGCAAAGTCTCGATCCTCGAGGATTTCACATATGGAGCAAGCAAACGGTAGAGAAACTTTTCGCAGAGGCCGCACTTTAGCACAAATTCTGTCATTTTTGTACGTGTTTTTTACACAGGGGTAGCCATTTTGTGCACCGAAAAACAAAGCCGCGCACAATGGAGCACCTAACGCGTTCGCCTTATAAATTATGAAAATACCTGGCTTTGTGAAGCTGGAAGTGTTGTAATCGCAGGCTCGTAAATTCACTTGGATAAGTCCTGCGCGTTTACTTCACCTGCACTCAACAGCACGGCGGAGACTCCGGAGAGAAGTCTGTGTGGAGATGGTGAATGCCAAAAAGATAAGCGACGGTTAATGGTTCGCATTCAAATTTTCATGACAGAACGGCCTGAAAACTGCTGCTCGTGACGCAAGGCTGCTGAGAACCACCACCGAAGCAACCCTTTCAGGATTTAAAAGAGCATTACCGAAATTGAATTCCCCAACTCCATTATTCATGTTAAGCAGTGGTGTTCTTCTTTTTAATAAAAAAAAAACGAATAAGCCCTTGATTGCCTTTTTGTAAAGGGTCGTCATTTCTACTCGCTCTTCATTGGACTCCTCGAGCGCTTCCACTGTGCTGATGCCGTGGAGCGAGCTGCATTAAAAAAATGGACCGCGTAAATCTCTCCGTTTTCTTAGTCGTGTTCATTTTTCAGCCTGGTGGCTGGAAAGATATAACTATCCATTGATTAGGAAAGACGCACGTGCGAAGTAGAACGGCCCCACATTTCTCGCGAGCGCATGCTAATACAAGTTCTAGATTTTTTTTTTTGGAACCTCGTTTTCTCAAAACTTTCCGAAGCTCCAGTTTTCGAAGACGTTGGCGTAGCCATTAGCCGAGCCAAGTGATGTGCGGCTACTTCAGAAACTGCTGTTGCGTTACAGCTTTATTCTTGACGACGACAAAAACGGTTACCGAGAAATTACGATTACCTCCCGGCCCACACGGGCGCTCACAGGATGTTTTCCCGGCTGCATAAGGCACTAAATATTATTCGGCAGGGAAGCGGAAGGGTGGCCGAACAAGTACGTGGATGGTCGCACGGTCCCTCGGCCGCGCCATGGGGAGAGTGGGAGTGTTCAGACATTTCTAGGGGCACTTAAATCTGCTTACGATCTGTGAAGGCGAAAGTCCTGGTGATAATTATCAACTGCTTCGTCATTGCTCCATCGTATTTATGTCTCCTTCTGCGCTTTCGTGTTCTATAGTGCCCCCAGCGCTTGTCCGAATGCAAACGATGCTTTATTCACTGAGAAATTAATAAGCTAAAATTTTGATTCTCGCGCCAAAGCGTGTGTTTCAGCGACGTTTGCAATGACATCACAGGAGCAGGTCGTCCAGCTAAACTTGGTGCGGAGCGGAGACTTTTTTACTGTTAGTCAACCCAGATGGCGCCACCACACCCCGGCAAGCCGTTTTCTGCCTTTGGTTTGTTTGTGACCGTATTTAAACCTGGATTGTTTTTGTTGATGGAGGAAATAATCGTTTCATGAAACGTAGTGCTCGCTCGACAAATATGGTCAGGTAAGACACCGGCCGGTGTCGTCTGAGACAAACCCAAAGCCCCACAGTGCTGTGCATCTAAAACAAGCAGTGCGCGCAGTACCAACAGCAGTACGCATCGGTACTTCTATGTTTACGTGTTTGTTTGTAACTTTAATTGGTCACCTCACCATTCTTACTGATATAAAAAGAATGTGCCCTACATTTAAGCGCAAATAGCTTGTTCGGCAGGTTTATAAGCTCTGCCTAATCTGCGTTTGCTTCCGCCGGCCGCCGCCAATCGCAGAGCTGGTTGGTATGACATCATAGGTTCTGTTCCGAGAAATGAGCTAGTGGGTCGCATGCCATTCCCTTTTTTCCTAATTATACAGCTTATTTGAGCGAAGTTTACGTTAACAGGGGTGTTAGAATGATTCTAACGAGGCAATCTTTTGAATGAACCAAACTTGCATTTTGTCTTAATGGCCCGTTTAAAGAATCAGAGCTCTGCGTGGCTAGTGAGCACCTGTTCTACTCACTTGCCGGCATGCTCATATGTCACGCGGCACACGCTGTTCTGCTACGTTTAAATATTATAGTTGTCCAAATTTTGTGAAGCGGGCGCATTGCCCCTTAAAGCTCCCGATTTTCGGCCAATCTCCTGAGTGGGGGATGTGCCACGGAGAAAGGAACAACTGTTGTTCTACCGTTCTACCGCTGGCAGCGTGCGGAGATTGCGCGAAGCGTGGCGTACTCTTACTTTGGGGACCGGGTCTCAATTCCGATACGATCTCGAATAATATGTGTTTTTGAGTGCGGATCACTTTAGTGGCCCGGCTTGTCGCCGTAGCTCGTCCGGGGTCACGGCGTCACGGCGTCACGCCCCCAAACAGAGGCTTGGAAAACATCGCCGCCTTCCCTGGTAGGGATCGAACAGTGGGTCCTTCCCGTTACGAAGCTGATGTCAATCCCAGTGCACCACGTAGGCACACACGTTCCATATACGCAAAGTGTTGGGGGGTGACCTTTCCGCTGCGCCGTTGCCACGGCGACTTCCTTCGCTAGGCTGCGAATAAGAACAGAATAATACAAAATAAGGAAAACATCATAAATTAACGCGTTAATTACCCCAAATTAAACAAAACTAAATTCACGGTCTCTTTACAGGTCTTCTCGGGGGCTGCGGCGCCCTCTCTCGACTCCTTTCGTTATCGACGCCAGGCTGCCTCTGAAACTAGTCAATAGAGGGCGCCACAGTCCCTCTGGCGAATCCAAAACAGCCAAGGTAACCAAAAAAGAGGCAAGGCGGATTGAAACGAATAAATGGAGAGAAAAAATGGAAGCTAAAATGTCGTTAGAGATGTACAGGGCTGAGAAATTGAGCATCAGAAAGGAAAATTTCTACAATAATTCCCAGGGCAGTGCTTTGCTTTTTGAGGCTAGAGCAGGTTGCTTGCGAACTAAGAGCTTTGTGGGGATGTATTCACAAAATGATGGGGTATGCGTGGTCTGAGGAAAAGAAACAGAAACTATGCGGCACATTGTGTTAGAATGCGAGGGTGTCCATCCAAATCTACACGAGGGAAATATTCGGCTTCCAGAAGCCCAAGGATTTAAGGGTAGCACAGAAGAAGTTAACTTCAAGGCTGTCGAGGGGACGAAAAGAAGATTAGAATGCTGGTGGACGAAAAGCAGAGAGGGGAATATTGCGTAGGACAGTCACCACCTGTAACAGAAAACAAAGTATTTTGTGCCTAATAAGCTTTTTGTGCCTGCCCTAAGCAGCGCTATTATTAAACCAAGAGTGTAAAACATAGGTATATTAGTCTTTTTTGGTAAGATGACATGTCATCACCCCGATACAAAGGAGAAACCAATAGCAATCATCATCATCATCATCGAATCCCTGCTCCGAGCTTTCACGTTGGGGGAACTGCTTTATTTGTTCTTATTTACTCTTTACTCCGGTGAACATTTTCTTGACCGGACAACAACAATCACAGTTTGGGGCACTTAAAGAAAGGGACACTGCAACACTTTGTTTCAACGTTTTTCGAAATCTTAAATACTTTGAGAACGTAGTCAACAAACACAGCTGCTGGAGTTCTTAGATTGGGGGGTCGCAAAGCACCTCGACCAAAAATTGCTGCTCTGTGCCCATCAGATAACTTTCAAACTCGCTCAAAAGATTTCTCTCTCTTTCCAGGTCTTGGCGTTCTCCGACCGCCGGAGTTGCGTCAATTCAGCGTTTTAGCGGCTATTGGCCAGCTGTCCTCCAGTTGCAGCAATGAACGCATTCTATGGTCATCTTTAAAAAGAAAACCATAAAAGCAAAGCAGAAATGGAAGGCGTATCGCCTGCGGCGAGCACATCACGCGGTGCCGCTCTGTGCTGGCGATAACTAGCTTTCTCAATGCTTCCAGACGCGGCGGAAAGAGTGAAAGAGTTTGTCGGAAGTGTTGCAGGGTCCCTTTAATGCTTTCGCCTTACATTTCACGAGGAGAAAAGCTTCAGGAAAGGCGGGAGCGCAGATTTCATGAGAGAGGTAACTGAGAGGCGGTCCGCGCAATGCTTGAGAAGCAACTTTATTAACTGCCCTTGCCCGTTTCCTTTAAACTGAAACGGAGTAGCGTCTTTCCAGCACTAATCTAAAAGTGTCGGACTCAGTGTTGTACACGTTCGTCTAAAACAGGAACGAAATCTCCTTCCTCGTTCCTTCCAAATTTTGAAACGAGTTCCCGTTACAAGTTCCTTAATTGCGAAAGGAACGCGTTCCAGTTCCACTTCGAACACTGGAACGTGTCGTTACATTTACGTTACATTTCATTTTTTAAATTTAAAATATGGTGTCGGATTCCTGAGGCAAAATTAAGTGAGAAATTTAAAACTCACATCGAACTACGTATTTTATAGTAATATGAACACCGGGGGCAGCAGTTTATCTGGAGATTAAAAAGAATCCAAAGAAACGCTCCTAGAAGATTTTTTTTTTCAGGGAGCACCGGACAAAGTCGAGACATGTCTAACTGCGATTTTGGTGCTCGTCAATTATAGGTGCAACACATGTGAAACTTTCCACTTCGGTCTTACAAATGCGCAGTAAGGTTACTGCGCTTCAGATATGCAAATATAAAGTTACTCACATGCAGGAACGTAATTAAATAAGAAACCGCATTGAAAAGAACAATGCATAGGCCTTCAATGAATGCTGATTTACATCTGGAACAATATTACAGTTGATTTAAAATACCATACACGCCCCTTTGCAGGGAATTGAGTAAGGGGGTTACAAAGGTGAAGCTTTGCGGATCATACAGCACAAGTTTGCGAGTAACAAAACACAGCAGAACAAGTAATCACTACGAGGTTCGCAATCCAAGTTCTGGTCCGAAGAAGATAACAAGAAAAAAAAAAAAAACCCAACAGCGTAGTCACACATGAAATCTATAGAATTACAAAGTATGCCGAACACAATCAGGGTAGTAGATTAAGGACACAACCAAAGATAGCCAAGTATGTGGACGCGACGCACCAATCAGTTGCGGTAGTTAGAAATACGCATAGGGGAAAAGCACAGGAATTAACACGGAGCCTAATCACCTGCATAAAAAGATTTACACTATGAAAAATATAGTCGACACAAAGTGCGACACTATAAAGTAAAAAAACAACAATAAATAAATAAAAATAATTAGAAAAGAAGAAAACACGTGCCATGGTACAAAAACGAAGATTCTGTTGGTTCTTCAAGATGAAAAAAGTTAAGTACATAACAAATTTATAGGATGTGGCAAAAGAGAAAAAAATGTAGAATGAATGAAAAAATGGGAAAACAATTAGGGGGAAAAATTGCCGAATGCATAGTTGCAACTAATTACTAGAGTCCCTTGTTTGAACTCAGCAAGTGTTGCATCTCGATGTTGGAGTCAGACCGACGAACCCCTTTTTTCGTCAACACTTGGTTGGCAATGTTGAGGAGCCGTTCAAAGGAAGCGCTTGAGGGTAATTGGCCAGCTTGTAGGAACAGAAACACAGTAGCGACTTGTGGAGTTTTGCACTCGAGCCTTGGCATTTAAAAACAGCAACTCCTAGCGATGTAACGTTTGCCCAAAAGGCAGGAAAGCCGTTCCTTGGCGCCTTTGTAAACCTGGACGATTTCCGGTTAAGCGTCCCCCCGGACCTTAATGAGAACGGGTGGCGGGCGCCCAAAAAGGAAGTGAGTGGGGGAGGGCTTTTGGCGTCGTGGGGTAAAACCTGGTCGGACTTCAATTTTCATCAAGCGCTGCTCCGGGGAGGCTACTACTCGAGTATAATAGGGCTGAGGGGCCCCACCCCCAAGTAAAGGAGACCGTGGAAGTGGCCGGGAGGGCCCCTTTTGTGGGGGTGGACGTGAGGGTGAAAACTGGCCCCACGCAAGTTTTCTAGTTCACCGCATTGCGGGGTTTCGGGAAGGCGGCGGAAGCGCTGCGGGAGGAGAGAAGTTGCGGAAGTGCCAATTCGAAGCTGGCGAAAAAAAAAAAAAAAATGGCTCCAATCCACGCTGTGAAGGTGGTTGGAAAGCAAAGCTTTGAACGACACCCACCATAATTGCCCATGCGACGTCACCTGAATTCACACTCGTGGCTCTACAAAGAGTGAAACCAGAGATTCTGCCAGCCGTTACCTGGCATTCGCGGGGGCGGCGTTCCGAACGCAGCAACAGCGTCGGCCACGGCCGGGCTAGAGCGGCGGACGCCGCCGCTAATGCGCGGCCGTGAGTCGGGAGAAAGAAAACGGAGAGGAGCGTATTTCGGAGGGTGAGACAGCGGAACCTAGCCATCCTGCTGTGCTAGCTTGGGGCTGCACCACTGCGCGACACAAGCGCCGATAGCGAAACAATTTGGCATGTGAGCTGCTGACTAGCCCCGCCCTGGAAGACCGACTTCGGCTGATCCACAGGGGCCAGGAGGCTCGGGAAGCATATGGGAACCTGTGAATAAGGAGCCACTCCGACTGAGCTAAAATAGCTCCATCACAACCCTTGTGCTAACAATAAAGTTTACTCTCTCTCTCTCTCTCTCTCTTAGTGATTCCCATTTATACCGATTTAAACTAGTTAGCTAATTAAGTTTCAGAGTTGCGAGAAAGCTGAGGGAACTTTTATAATCGCTGTTTAACAGCACCAGTTGCTACTTTCGCCTTTTGGAATACCTCTTAAAACACAACCGAATTGGTATTCACCAATTTAGAAAACGGAGTCCCATGCGTGGCAAGCAGTGTGCAAAAGGCAGCGTTTCTCTAGCGGTTTGTACATTTTGTTTTTCCGCCCTGCAAACCAATCCTTAACGTATCTTTGCCGTGCGACCACTTAATTCCGTCGGGTGCGGGTTGCCCTGGAGGTGCTGTCAAACAAGTTAATCAAGCCGTGCGAAGGCAGCGCGCAATGAACGCGAAGCTGCACCGAAACAGGCCCAAAACAACCGTCGCTAAAGCAGACGACAAAGCCCTACCGCCGCCGCCGCCGCCGGCGAACAGGCACATCCGCGTGGGGAACTCTGGGTAAATTCGCCGCGCCATCTACAGTGTGCTCCGTGAGTGAAACCCGCCGCCCCACCTCCCCCGCCGCCGCCTCCGCCTCCGCCGCGTTGAGAGTTTGTTGTTCCGCACGCCACGAAAGAGCCGTTGGCTGGTAGAGCTAGAAAGCTATGCTTTAAAATGCGACTCTTGACGAGCCATGGGGTGTAATGTCCGGGGTGGGGATAGGGGGCACCCAGAAGGCATATCATCATAATTATCGCCGCTACCACCACCACCATCATCATCATAACAACCAACAATCAACAGCTTATTTCTGGGCATTGCGGAACTAAGGCTTCTCCCAAAGAGTTCCAGTCTCTTGCAGTGAGCTTTCCAACTTACCTTTCTTTGGTTCATGCCTACATCGCCCCTCGTCTCACCCTATTTCGTTTGCCGTCCCTCGGTAGCGATTCCCTTGCGCAACACAATATAGTTCGCTTGATTTGAACTCGCATGTCTTCTATCCCACTTTGTTCTCTAATCTACGCAGCTGTTTTCTTATCCCCGTACGTTACGTCCCCTAGCATTGTTCTTTCCGCGGATGGCGGCGCCGACCTCAGGTTTCTTTCAAGTTGCTTACTGAGACCCCGACTGACGTGCCCCATGTGACATCACCGTAAGTACACCTTGATTGCATACCAGCCTTTTTAGTAACGGTGGTAGCTTACCGCCTAAAATTTCGGAACACTTACCGAATAAGCTCAGCGCGTATTAATTCTGCGCGCAATTTCTTCCTCACGATTTAGGGTCGATGACGTGGGTGTTGTCGATCGCTGAATAGAACGTTGAGTCGACGTTGATGGAAGCCTGAAGTTTTGCTGATTCGGGTGAATGTTACTCCCGTAATTAACATGGTTGAGATAGCAGTGTTATAAAAATACAACTGTTTAGCTCTTCGGAATTACTTTTCTACCTGATATTTGCGTTGACTCTCCATACAGCTTTTTTTTTTTTTGAGTACTTGCTGTCTAACCGTTTCTGTCGGTTTACTCTCTTTGTCTTACCCGTAATCGTTTACTCGGGGCAGGACATCAATTTTACCCCAAAATCGTAACGAGTAGAAAGGGGGGTTGGCAGAAGAATTACACCTACAAACATATGAGAGTGAGGGAAAGGGTGAAGGGAAGGGGAAGCTGGAGGGTACGTGGGTGAAGCGGATAAGTTCATCAATAGAAATCCGCCACAGAACCGGAAGTGTGGTAATAGCATCACATTGACAGTCATTCTAGATGGGTTCTGCGTGATTTTTCATGCTATAAGCATTGTTAGGCTATCAACCAGTTTACGGACGCCGGTTTGTGTCTAACTGTATTTGGTCTGTTTGTATCTGTCTAACCATTTCCCGCAAACCGGCGTCATTGGACCTTCCAACCAAGATTGGCTGGTGGGAGAAGATGGAGAAGAAGCGGAAAGAGAGGGGAGGGACAGCTTGACCTTCAAGCCGAGGGATGTGTAGAGGAGGGTATTTAGGGGTGGGGAAAATTAGTTTCGAGTGCGTTGTTCGCGTGCTTTGCTTCAGCAGTTCTGTGCGCGGGTGTGCGTGTGTCTGTATGTACACACGCTTGCCTAGATGCTTATTAATACCATGTTTCATGTTATCGACGCAATCCTTGGAGCGAAGAATCGACTGCCAATTTTCCTGCGCGCATTCATTTCAATACGATTTCACCCGCGTCTTTTTTCACTGCCGGAACTCCAACAGCCTCAGTGTCCGTGCTGTTAGATATGTTCCATGCGGTGGTAAGGTACGTCACTGTCGCACTACTGGTGCAAAGAATTTTCCCCTGTTCCGGCTGTATCCGCGAAGATGCTGCGGGTTACATTGACGTTTTCATCATTCAAATTGTAAGGGTCTCCTCAGGCGCAATGCCCAGTTTCTTTGCTCCGAAACTCTTCTAACCTTATTCCACAAGATGACTAAAAAACCCGATCGTTTGCTTTAACCGAGCGAACTGCGCTCGTTCGCATTGTTTGTTCGCTCCCTGCTACGACACTGAGCTCACCCGCATCGAAGAAAGCGCCCTTTGATCGCCAAAATTGAAACTGTACAACTACTACAACTCGTGCTCTCCTTGTAGTCTGCTTAACTCAATGTCGAAAAATGGTAACCGATGAATAAAATAAGCAGGAAAGCACACACTTTTGCCTAAAATTGATTGACTGTTGAAAGGTGGGCTGGCCTTTTTTTCCAATGCGGCGGCTCCGAACAAGACCGTAGCGTAACAGCTGGGATGGGGTGGAAACCTTGCGGAGGGAAAATTGCAGCCTTTCTCTTTGAGATGTGCGGTAAAGGAGACAATGTGAAACCGACCATGTTTTAGCGCAGGGAAGCACCACTAAGGTACCAGTGAAGTAGTTTTAGAAGCCTGTAAATTTGAACGTGCTCTTGGAAACTGTCCCTTCATCTGGATTCGAACCGTGATTCCATGAGACAAAACGATCAAGATGATGGTGATGTTGATGCCAGAGCGTCTGGTCGTGCGTACTTACGTACATTCACTAACCAAGCTCGTATAGTCATCATCACCGCCAGCTTTCAATGTTTGTTAATGCTGACAATGATTATATCGCAGTGAAGATAGTTTAAGACCTGTGTACCTACGGCCAAGGTTTCGCTTGCAGTCTAGCACACACTACATCCTGCAATAATAAAAAAAAACAACTAGAACAGATTAAACTGCTTCGACTTCTAATAGAACTTCAAGAATGAACGACAACTATGTCTCCTCAAAGTGGCAGAGTAGCCGCGCAGTTACTTACAATTTCGATTCTTCGTACTCGGAGTGTCGCGATGGACATGCCGTCTAGAAAGCGCGTGGTTCAGCGTATTAAAGTACAGCGGGCCTCTGTTTCGAATGTGGCAGATTGTCTGGCCTTTGGTTTTACGGCGTCGTATTTCAGTAGACATTTGTCCTCGAATAATCAAGTCGTCGCACAGCTCGTAACACTCCTCGTCGAAGTCCCAGCTACACACTCCTCTTCGCTCGGTTCGTCACGCTCTGCGTACGAATAATCGCCGTACGCCGCGCTAGGCGCCAGTGTCGCTCTCCTTGCAGAGCACGCACTGTTCGGCAGTACCACCGCCCGACTTGCCAACGCTCAGCAACGTTTCAACGGCACCAGTAAAGCAGACTCGGAGCGGGTTGTGTTCTCCGGATGGGCCATCGTCTCCGCCGAAAATCTTCACACCTGAAAGACAGTTAACGTATCGATTCTGCCTTGATTTTTTGCCCGACTTTGACAGCCACGGTAGTGCTGTCTGATGGACAGACGGACATTATATAAGTAGGAGCTTTGAATTACGAACTCGGGGAACCGAAAATTGGGCGTTATTTCAAAGGTTACAGGTTAGCGAGAAAACCAGTTTTTATTGCGTCCTTCAAAAATTAGTGTTTTGCTTTAACAGTGAAAAAGTAATAATCCGCGGGGTTATTATTCTTTTCAAAATAACTCTTTTTTACAACGTTCATCAACGAAACAGGTAACGCACCATGTTCACCAACGAATGTCCAGCGATGAATCGTCTTGGACTGGAACAAATTTTCCACACTGCGACGTTTTCCGAGAAAGTTTTGTATGCTTTTCTTCGCAGCCATAAGGTGGCTGTATTTCAAGTGGTTGTCACGTTTACTTCCGGCGAAAGTTACTCCGCCTTGGGCATTAATTCCCCTAAACTGGCTGACTAACGAACCAGTAAGAGCGCGAAAACGAAGTTTTCGAGCTCGTTTAATCTCAGTTGGTATCTTGGACAAGTCGGTTATTTCGTCATACTGGCTGGGACTACGACCGCTTCTGCTACTTTTTAGTGCCGCTCCGATTAGTAACTCAGAATCAATAGCGGCCCCGTTTGCTGCAGCACGCTGCAGAAACGGGCTGTATTAGAGCTAGGCCTATTATCTTTAAACACGCACACGCAAAACCAATTTCCAAACGTGTTTTTTTTTTTGTAGGGGCTGCCGCCATAATGAAAAAAAAAAGAAAAAGGAAAACTCAGGTGGTTCATTACGCCGATGTTTTCAGTCTATAAGTACGTTTGCGAACTATTGCGGGTTTTCTGTATTCAGCTAACTCAGGAAAGTAGCTTCAGGTGAAAGACCCTCTCCGTAGCCATAAATATGTTTGGTGAAAGCAAATACCTGGGCGAAATTGGTATCGCCGAATTTCTGCGGTCGCACTACAGCCGGGTTGCAAATACCAGAAAATATACCGAATTTTACCGCATACAGCCCGCATAATAACAAGCAAACAAGTATAGCACTATTGCACGGAACAAATCTCAACAATTACATTTTGATTCTCTTGTTTTTCAGGCGCCTTTTTTTTTTTTTTCGAGGGGAGGGAGTGGAGCCAATATATGAAACTCATCCCTCCCCCCTCCCCTCCTATGGCGGTAGTGAACCCGACTGGGTTAGCTAGAGATATGCGTTCCCAAATTTTGCCACCGAAATGGCCAACATGCATTGCGGACAAACAAGTGCAGAAAATTCACTTTGGAGTCTAAAAATAACGAAAGATTTTGCAGGTTCAGGTGCAGTTTTTCGTGCCTTCCCATTAATTTGAAGATCAATCGCTCCATGATTCCGGAGCGTTCAACTGAGCTCCCTCGTACAGTTAGCAATGAACGTAAAACATTGCTTCCGTGTTCAATATTATGTGTAGAAGTTCTGTGTTAGTTATACCAGGTTTCTACAGAGTTTAAAGCCATCAGGCTGGGATCGATCCATGGGAATCAGCCATTTGATCACTGATTTCACAAAAACCGTAGTGATTTCTGCAAAGTTCTCTGGCTCAGTTTGTATTGCAAATAAAATGTTGCTGAATTACAAATACATCCTTTATACAGCGGTATTACTATATAGGTTCTTGGAAATAGCCCCTAATGTCGGATAAAACTGAGTATGTGGACGTCATTATAAATAGCAACAAAACAGCCGTAAAAGACGGAACAAAGGAACAAGCGCAAACACTGCGTTTGCCTGTTCTTTTGTCCTATCTTTGGACCTCCTTAGTTCTTCTTAAACTAATAGCGTGTTACGAATTACGGTGCCATTATTGTGACACGTACGGAAGGCAGTTTGAGCAGAAGTTACTCAACACTCTATTTTGGCAAGACAGAGAAACCCGCGGGCGCCGTAGTGACGCCTGTTAGTCAACTGTGTCTTAACGCTTTCTCAGTGAAAGCAAATAAATTTCATCATGTAAAGCGTTCGTATAAGGACAGGGGATGTTTTAGCGCTTTTCGTTATTGATTATTTGCGACTACGGTCTAAACGAATCCGTTTAGCGCAGCCTGATCGAGCGTGTACACTCCAAGAAATCGCCGCAAGTGGGCTTCGCCACAATGCTCCCTCCAGAAGCACCAATCAACGTGGCAAGTGCTGCGAGTTCGACGAATGACGAGGCCCAGGATACGATTAGAGTAAAAAAAAAAAAATAGAATCTGCGCTGGGACAACGGCGCCAGGCGTGCAGCGATACCCTCGCTTCGATTTGAGTTCGCCGACCTGGCCTGTGCCTTTTTATTTCTCCGTCATGGTGGATGCGAGTCTTCGAAGGGTAGGAAAGGGGATGCGCTCGTAGAATGCGATCGCCTTGGGACGGGGTGGCTGTGATCGCACAGCCGCCACATCGGGGACCCCCTCGTTTCCGGTCTGCCGCGAGTGTTCAATTGTCCACAGTACTGTTAGCTCCTCGCCCCCTTCTTCAGCCGGTTTACGGCTCAGAGTTACCACGTCGTAGCCCTAAGGGAAAGGCCCTTTCCCAGCAGGCCTGCGCGCTCGCTGATTTCACTGATCACCATTTCCAGGAACGTCCTATTCGCCTATTCCACGCCTATCAGCGCTGCTATAACCTCCAATTCGGCAAAGTCTGCCTGGATTTCTCTGTCTCCTTTTGGCAACCTTGGAGGCCTAAATCGATTAAGGCGCAGTTGTATACTTGGGTCGTTGAGCTCGAAATGTGTTGTTTTGCTCTCTTTCGCTTTTGGTCCGTCGCCACGGGCTCTGCCCACATTTACGTTCACACCTCGAAAACGAATAAAAAGAGCTGTCCGTGGCAGTGCCCGCCGCTTCCCGCGTTGTTTCCAGTCTGGCTGCATCGTAAACACCGGGGCGGCTGGCCATTTCCAGATTGTGCCGCGGTCGACGAGCAGCCTTCTTCTGCATTGCAAAGCGAGCGTCGCTCAGTTCTTGCGGGCCTTTCCTTGAGGACATTCCCTCCCACGGCCATCGCCGTAACCAGGATGGTCGGGCTCTCCGCGACACTTCTTGGTGCGTCTCATCAAGAATGCCTCTTTTATATACGGCAGCCTCTTTTATTTTGACTGTTTACTAGTACTACTTACTATCTGCTGACTTTTTATGCTCTAGGCCGCGGTTCTTCTCCTTCCTTCTTTTTTTAAGTTTTGGGCACCATTTCGGCAGTTCTCAATTTCTATGCATTCGAGAGGCGAGGCACGTCTCCGCTTAGCTTTGCATTACAGTGGGCGCAGCCAAGCCCTCCCGTATTTATCAAGGCCTCGTGTGCCGCCTTGGCGCCGTTCGCGTTTAAAAGCAGTAGCGGCGAGCGGGCCACAAGGAAGACCAAGAAAAAGGCAGTAGGCGAAGCGGCTGCGAAAAAGAGTGTAAAAAAAAGCAAGTCCGCGGAACGGCAATAATGGAAACGCTGTTCAAACTGAGGACATTGTGAGATTATGTAATTTTCATTCCAAGTTAGGACGGAGGTTTTTTGCGCCAAAGCTGGAATGCGCTATAATGCGCGCCGCGAAGGGTTATGGGCCAAAACTTGGGGAGGTCTTTAACGTGCATTAAAATCCCCCACAGCACTCAATTTTTATTGCTCGCCTTCACGAGAGTAACAGCCGCCGCAGCCGTTAATCATTCTGCAGTGACCTCAAGAGCGCGACGGCTCGGCCACTGAGCCACAGCGGCGGTGGGACCGAGGGTATAGAACTGACCAACGTAAACTAACGAAACGTAAGAATGGAAACCTGCGGAGGAGGAAGAATATGTGTTCGTGATGCATGTCAATCCTGGCGGAGAGCGTTATTTTACGGCCCCATGCATTCTCTCTTCATCAGCCAAAGATGGTCCCAGGTTCCGAGCTGGTCAGTGCTCTCTCCCAGTGCTCGGGGGAGAGGAAAGGGAGAGGGAGGAGAGAGACGTACGGGGAGGGTTATGATTAAAGCCCCGGATGATCCTTCTAACACCCCCCTCTCTCTTTTGTCTTAATAAAGCGCCACGATACCACCTTCTTTTGTTTGAAGGGTGTGGGTTTGGAAACACAATTGTATACGTTGTGCTTACGCAGTGAAGTGCCCGCATTGTGCATACATTCGCCCTGAAACTAAAAGAGGGCTCTTATTTCTCGTTAACGGTAAGCTTTACAAAAATAATTTACACTAATTGTTGCGCGGAAATATAGCATATAGCAGATTACAGATATAGGCACGGCTGATGTTTATGTGACGCTCTCTTGCCAACGTGACTGTGTGATATCGAAAAATGAAAGTATAATATTCCTCACCATATTCATCATCATCATCATTGAGAAAGGAGGCCTACCCACAAGATAAAGATGTTTTTAATTCTGAGGCAAAAGAAAAATAAAAATAAAACAAAGCAACGCTGTTTTCATTTGGTGTATCCCTTACTTGTACCACCTTTATTTCCCCGCTCGCTTTCTATTCTGGTGACTTTGGAGGTTCTTTACCCCAGGACCCAGAACAGAGAAACTGACCGACCATAAAATGATGTGCCTATTCCAGCCTGAAGATGGGGTAGCCAGTCCGGAATACATTCAATCCCTACTAAATATCATTATTTTGTGTTCTTAAGTGGATAAGAGGACACAGTCGGCAAGGCAACTCAGGTACTCGGGGTATCTGTGTCGCGCGGAAACGTGAAGTCAGATGTGCTCGCAAATACTTTTGAAGCACCCGTACTCGCTCATCAACCTGACCCCTTCATAGAAAACATAATACGCGACGGCCCAGCTTAGAATAGGTCGTGTGGACGTGGTTTGGCATGCAATTAAGGAAAACGTGTGGGAATGCGGTATGACGAAGCATTGCAGAAATTGCCCCAACATTCACACATTCACCTAGCTGTAGAGGATGCGCAACAGTGAACGTTTTTAATGTTCAGAAAGCATGCAGTTATTGACGAAACACTGGCGTGGGCAAAGCCGAGCTGATTGGGTGCATTGCTAAGAAAGATGTATGGCCGCTAGTATAGGCGTCACGGCATCGAACATAACCGGCCAGTGGTCTCCGTAGGGGCTGCAATGGGCCGATCTCTTTTTACAGCGATGTAGAGTAGATACAGTCAAACCCGATTATAACGAACCCGGATAGAGCGAATTACGCTATATATCGAACAAAAATAAATAAGTTACGCAAATACACGCGAAGCATATTCCTTATACCGAAGTTCACATCGGATATATCGAACTCGGAGTGCCTACAATTACCACCGAAATGCGTGGTCTCGGAGTGGCGACTGAAATGCTGATTGAGTGCGATTGAGATGTTGAGCCTCTCATGGGGTGTTGATCCTCGACACCTTCCGCAACTGTTTCCAACGCACGAGATTCACGACGGAGCCCTTCTAGTCAGCGAGTTTGGACCAAGACGGCATCAACGGCGAACTGCGCGAAGAGCTCGCCAACGTTCCAGAGGCTGTGACGGAAGGAGCGTCCTTCGAGGATTTCCTGAGTGTTGACGAAGATGTTGCCGTCAGCCCCTCGCACGGACACACCGTCGCCGATGTCATGGCAGCTGGTGCTGCTGAAAGCACTGAAGAACTGAGGATGTCACAACGTAAAGCCGTCCGACGCTTTATGAAGTGCTTTTACCAGTCGATGTGCGCCGCCAATATTGTTTCGATATTGTAGGACACGGACTTGAACTGGTGCAAACGATGTCTCGTGTAAAGAATGCGGTGCTAGTTGGTGCCGCCAAAACGAAAGCGAAAACAAAAATCACCATTTCTTGCGAAGTAGGCAATTGAAGACGGAAAGTAGCTTTATTGCATACAATAAACGGCATTGTTTGTGTTAGGTAATGGCGTACTTTATGTGTTCGTTTCGTTATGTGGGAATGGCAGGGGGGGGGGGGGGAGCGTATTGCAAACTGTAACAAAAAAATTCGCAGCGCAAGAAATGCAGTATTGGCAGTGAAACATTCGACTTATCCACTTTCACTTGTACTTGCTGTTTTGCTTTGTATTCATTCATTCATTCATTCATTCATTCACTTCATTCATCTTGCATATTCCATTCATGCTGTTTTGCCTTATTCTCCAAGGTTGATATTTTTAGCATTCCTTCTGTCAAAACTATTGTAGACTGGAATAACCTGACCGCGAGTTTGTGGACCAAATACACGATACTTTGTGAACACTTGGAAATATTTTAAAATATGGTTCTTTTCTTGTTCTTCGTTTGCACTGTGACGAATTTATTGCTGTGATGTGTTAGGTCTTGCCACACCTGTAACAGCCCGTAAGGGCTAACAGCTGAATACATATATAATTGCATTCATTCACAAATCTCCTCGTTGAGCCAATGCAGTCAGTGCAGAATCAGACACCTTCCTGTGCCGACGCGCTACCTTAAAGACTTGCGGTCTGATTTTTTTCATCTAAAAAATGCCTGGGACGAATTTATTCTTAAGGGGTGTGACACACCTAGAAAGCGCGGTAACGTGAGGCCACGCGCTCACAAGTTTGGTTCATTCGAAAGACTGCCTCGTTAGAATCATACTGACGCCACTTTGAACGTAAACTTCGCTCAACTACGCTCCTATAGTTAGGAAAAAAGCGAATGGCCATGCGACTCATAAGTTCATTGCCCACACTATATCCCGTGACGTAATATGCACAGCTGTGCGATTGGCTGAGGCCGGCAAAAGGAAAGTGCAAGTTAGGCAGAACTTATAAGCTTGTAGAACGAGCTATTTTCGCTTAAGTGTAATGCATATTCATTTTATCGCAGTAAGTATGGTGAGGTAAAACAATGGCAGCTACGTAAGTACACGTAAATATAGCATACCAGTGCTGTTGGAACTGCGCGCACTATGCTTGTTATAGCTGCACAATAGTGTGTCGCTTTGCGGTTGTCTGACACGGCACTTGCGTCGCGTAAGCGACATTGTCTTACGTGACGTTGTTCGTCGAGGATACTCCGATGTTTCACGAAAATGGTATACCTACAGTAACAAAAACAAGTCAGGGGTCCAAATACGGTCAGAAACAAAACCAAGGTGGACAGCGGTCCCTGCGCAGTATGGTGGCGCCATCTAGGAGGACTGACGGTGAAGAAGGCATTCCACGGTCCACTGCAGGCTAAACAGAGCACTAACGTTCGCTTGAGGACCTGTCCTAGTTACATCATTGCAGACGGCACGAAACACATGATTTGGCTGGAGAATCAAAATTCTATCTTGAATTGATTAATTTCTCAGTAAATAAAGCATCGTTTGCTGCCGGACAAGTGCTGAGGGCACTAAAAACACCAAACCTGTCGAAGAAAACAAACTTCTATTTTGTCTGCGTGGGCACTTTAAGTGTCCCTGAAGGGCATTACGAGGGTGGAGGGAGAAGTCGAACAAAGCGTACACAAAGGCAGTGGCCAATAAAAGATATCAAAGAAGAATAATTCAATAAGTGTGATTTCAGTGCAATAATAATTAATAAAAACTGGTTGCCTGATAACTAACGCACATAAACTAAGACTAAGGTTTTGAAATGTGTTTCGAGCAACTCTTTAAACTTGCGTTGTGCTGCTGAGTCCAAACACCCGGGTTCGGTCGTGGCCGCGCTGGCTGCTTTTGTGATGGAGGTGAAAAGCGAAAGAGACCGTGTGTCGAGATTTCAACGCACGTTGAAGATCACCAGTTGGTCAAAATTAATCCGGAGCCCTCTACCACGGCGCGCTTCATATCCCAGGTGTAGCTTGGGCGCGTTAAACCCCCAAAATTTGAATTCTTGTTCTGCTAGAAGTTGTGCCGCACAGAACAGGAGTACGTACACGTGTTGGCCGCCGATACCTATTGTCCACCAACTTAAGTTAATACAACGTTTGGGATTGTGCGGCAGTCATACGGCGCTACTGATAATCCACCTGATCCCTAGTCTTTCACCCCGTTAAACGAGCTTACTTTTTAGCTGTTTTATGCTTGGATACACCAAGATTTCACTGACGTCATATCGGTCACGGAAATGACTCCAGTAGAACGAAGCAAGCGGCCTGTAAAGGGTGCACCCCTGCACACTTGGTCTTCTTGCGGGGAAGCAACCTTTAGTACTAAAGATCATGTTATACTTAGGGTTGTTCGTTTTCGGGTTTTATATTGTAACACGAAAGTGTTTTATGCCGGAATACACCAAGATTTCACTGACGTCATATATCCGTCACAGAAATGACGCCAGTACACCTTTGCCAAAGCGACCCGTCAACAGGACGTCGCCGACCAAGCGCACCCGAAAGACTGCCGCCGGCCCGCAAATCAGGCTCATTTCACTGCAGATTTCGCTGCATATTTCACTTTCGTGTTTTACCGATTCCTATGGCCTTGCCTTACCACCAAAATGAGGAAACTGTTCAGCAGACCTGTCGATGCTTAAATGTGAGCTAGTTGGTTGGAGCAATGAAACATGGTAAAAACAGCGCAGCTAGAGACAGGACGCAAAGGAAGGAAGGAAGACAGTCTGTAGCTACGCTGTTTTTACCATGTTTCATTGCTACAACCAACTAGCCCACATTCACGCATCGACAAGTATTCTTTCTAGTACATCGGGTCCTGTGCTTCCCCCTGTTTTATTTTCCAACCCTTCTATATCTCGAATTAATCTCATGACCATCCCGAAATGCCGTGCAAGCAGCTGCTCTTTCGCCTTACGACACCGAATCACCTCTCCGAAGGTTGAAGCGCTTAAAGAAAACGGCAAAAAAAAAAGCGCTACTCCTTTGTCTTTCTTCCTTCGCGTCTTGTCTCTAGCTGCGCTGTTTTTACCATGTTTAATTGCTCACCAGAACTAATTAGAGCGCCTCTTTCAACTTCCGGAACTCGGCCAAGAGGATAACCCAGAGTAAATGTTTCGGACGCTCTGCAGGAAAGATTAAATGACGTACAAACCGCACTTCAACGATGCATACTCGTACCACAGAGCATACGTCGAGGGCAAAAGCAACGGCACGATAATTTGCTACATAGCTGGATACGTAGGGGAACAGGCTTGAAAGCTAATCGGTTCCAGGGACGATCTTTGGCACTCGCAACCGACCGTTGTCTCGAAATAGCCACAATGGGGCCGTGAACGCAAGGGAGATAGTCGCGAACAAGTGGTTTGTTCAGCGTTACACCAGCGACGAGATAGAAGTGCGAGCTATGCTTTCTATTTTCTTCTCTCTCTCTCTCTCTCTCTGGGAAGACAGCGGGTGGTAATTGGCGTAATTCAACCGATCAGCGTTGCAACTCCCCAGAAGCGAACTTCGGGACCCGGATCACCGCAGCGTATATATAAAGGCCTAAAACATTCGTGGTCGAACAGTTCCGATGACTGGCTCTCAAGACAGCCCACAGTTCGGCCCCCTAATTGCGTTTTCCTTGAAACGGTCGCCTAATTGCGCTCGGAGCTTTGCTAAGGCATCATCAGACTCGAGACGTGGTGCGGGAGCCCTGGAAGATAGGGTTTCCGCACCCGTAATGACGTAACGGGAGACGTCAGCTCTACATGCAGAGAAAACTCGGTGGAATGTTAGAGCATCAAAGGTTGACCAATACGTTGTTAAACGAGGTTTATAGGGTTCGCAATGTCGCTCCCAATCGTTCAGCCTATTTTAGCGCGAAAGACGCAGCTAAAGGCATTGTCGAAGTAGGAGATTGAGCCAGGTGAATCACCGGTACACTGCCTATATTGGCGAAGAGGCAAGCTGATAAACGTGCCAATTAAGTGCATTTACTAATGAGGATACGTGGGCGCGAATTTTCTCAGATGAGCAACATTGCTTTAAACACAACAGAGAACTCCATCAAAGCGGCATGGCAGAATCCCAGTACCTCCGCCCTGAACGATAAAATTAGTGGAACAGACAGAAGGAGGTTCAACCGATTGCACATACCTTCTAAGTATCTCCGTCGTATGGAGGAGAAGCGCTGGCAGGAAAGAAAGAAATGGTCAACCGCTTCTGGTTCGTTGCAGAATGATCATAGAGGAGAAGGGGCCGGATTAGAGCGGCGCAAGTAATAACTTAAAATTGGGCGCTCGACAGCGAAACCTAGTCAGGGTGTCTTCGCAAGCTCGCGACTGGCTTATGCTGCACTTCCACGTAAACTGAAGGGGTTCGAGCTCTGAGTCTGCGTGAGCGGAATCGGGCGTGCTTTGTAGTAGGAAAAATCTACGAAAGCGAGTCGAAGTTATGAAGTCAGTGGGCGGCATGAACCTCCGCTACTAGACTGCCCATTGTAATTTCCGCCAGAACATCGGCCGATTTATCAATTAAGCTAGATAACTGCGTGTCCTGGCACCCAAACTAAACGGATTTCTAGTAAAGAGGAATGCGATAAAGAAGCAAAAGCTCGACGTAAGGCAGGTGTGGTCGTGGAAGTAAGGGCAGTGCAAACAGAAAACGAACTCATAAGAACTGTTGCCTGTGGTTCAGACGAATAAAGCTTAGGGCTAAAACAGTTGCTAGAAGTTCTGCGTTGGAAGAAGTAATAAAGTTAGGTGGTCGGAGAGAAAAGGCCCAATCTACACCGAGAGAAAAAATACCCACGCCTGTCTTCTCCTTTCGGACAGAGGCGTGGGAGGGGAAACCGCTAAGGTTTCCCTGCCAAGGGAGGCCTGCCTAAGGGAGGCCTGCCGAGAGATTCAGTGGGAGTAATTTAGCACTCGTGGGGAAAATGTCGTCGAAAACAATGTATAAAGATCACATTGTGTGAGGTACGCAAGCTGACAAGAGGGCCCTATTTGATGGGCCAGGTAGAGACTGTATACGAAGACCGCCTGTGGGCGTTTGAACTACAGCCATGGATTGAATTGGATTGGGAAAACTTTATTGGGGCCTGTGAATAAAGTTTTCCCGTATGGCTATTCAAGGTGGGCCTCGTGCGATCGCCTCTGTGTTCGTCATGTGCAGTGATAGGGGATGTGCACCACTACGTAATGTGTTGCCCAGAGCATGATGTCGAGCGGACTGCAATGCTCTCAGCGATTCGAAAGCTGGCAGCCCCACACAGCACTCTGGACCACATCGTCTTTCCAAGGGGAATGAATGAAACCACGTTTATTCTACATTATAATGTGCCGAGGGCACTGCGGTGGAAAGGACTACGGTGTTATAGAAGAGGGAGAGGGTTGGGCTGCCTCCATTTTTTTAACGGACGCATTGGAGGCCGCTAAGTGGGGGCCGCTTGAATCTTGTGGCTGTCGAGGAGCCGATCACCAACCGGTGGCGCCGCCGGGTCTTGAAGGAACAGGAGGAGTGCTCGCCAGAGCTCGGTGGCTCGATCCGGAGGCTTGGGATCCGGACAGGCCCATGTCCGAAGAGAAGAAGGCCGGGGTCCCCGTTTTATGGTGGCCAGGGCACGAAGCCTAGCTGGAATGTAGAGGGGGCACCTCCAACACAGGTGGTCGAGATCAGCGCGGCAGTTGCACGTGGAGCAGGTGCCAGTTACAGGCTGGTGGTGTGTCACCTCTGTGGAAACGGTTCAGCAAAAAAGGAGTAAGGAGTTGTGCCTGCCTGAATTCTTCGAAGGCAGGACAGACTCTCGCCGTGTGAATATCTTCGAGGGAGCGGTGGTATCAAGAGTGGATTGCCAACTGCTGTGAGGTGGGCCGCACGTTGTTGTTTTGTCAAATACTTGTCTGCCATCGGATCTGCTAGCTCGCGTGGGGGTAGCTAGGAGAGGAAAAGGAGTATTAGGAGGCTCTGGCTAACGCGGTGTAAAGGTGAGCGCGTGCTGATCTATGAGCCTTCTCGTTTCCGGGGATACCGCAATGCGCGGGAACCCAGAGGATGGTAACATCGTGACCGCGTTCACGGAGTAGGCACGCCTGGTGTCGGATATTCTGCAGCACATGACATTAGCGCATGCTCGATGGGCAGCCTGAGAATCAGTGTACACACGATGGTGAACGGGGTCAGTTTCAGATGAAGTTTCGAGGGCCCACTCCAAATAACCTAGAATGGCCATTAACTCTGCGCGGGTGCTGTACATCGCCTCTGTTGATACATGATGGCGTCGGTTCTGGCACCCATTTGTCTGGTCGTACCACGCAGTGGCATAGCAAGTGTTGCTGGTACCATCTACCGGAAGTGCAGCGTCCGTGTATACGATGCGTTCAGTCAAGGGGAGGGAGCTCGTAGCCTTAGCATGCCTCTTGGCATAGGCAAGGCGCCGCACTCGCTGAGTAGGTCCATATTAAGCGGAAGTGGCTTGCCATCGGTGAGTGCAGTGACTTCCCACGGCGGTGTTTTGTTGGGCAGAGTGGGCAATGTGTGGATGCCATACCCGAGGAGCATGAGCGTGTACCGCCCGGCATTTGTCGCGCGAAGCCTTGTATCCTGTGTGCGGATGTGCATGTCGACGAGCTCAGAAAGGTTGTTGAGCTTGCTACAGATCTTGAGCGCATCGAGGCGTGTGTACCTTGGAAGGCCAGTAACAATGCGTTTGGCCTCGTTAAGTGGCCGATCGAGCGCGAGCATTTGCGTGCGGTTGACCGGATGATACGGCAGTCTATACATGATACGGGAAACGAGAAAAGCTTGAGCAAACTGTCGCATTTCACGTTCGTTTACTCCACGAGTGCGGTTAGAGATTCTGCGTAAAGCGTGCAGGATTTGTTTGCTGGTCCTCGTAACCCGTTTGAACCAAGTGCTCGCTGTGCAGTTCTCGTCAAGGTGCATACCGAGTATCCGGATAGTAGATTTCCGAGTGAGGGGTCGATCACCGATGTAAAGTTTAAAAGACCGTTTTTCTTCCTGTTTGAGAGGGGTGTGTCGGCCACCATGAATGACGACGAACTCGGTTTTGTCTGGGGCGGTATGTAAACCTGTTTCTGTCGCGTAGTCGTGAATAATGTTGAGGGCTCTTTGTAAGACGTCCTCCTGCTCACCGATGGATCCTTGATGCGTCCACACAGTGACATCGTCAGAATACACCGCGTGTTTCAGTCCCGGTACGTCCGCAAGGCGTCTTGGCAGCTGATGCATAGCTATATTAAACAGGGTCGGTGATATCACCGAGCCTTGCGGAACGCCTACCTGGTTGACTCGTACAGCACTGGCGTCTTGGCCAATTTCGACTTGGTAGCTTCGCCCTTCTAGAAAGCCCGCTATGAAGTTGTACATTTTCCATCTGATGCCAAGGGCACGTGCTTTGGTCATGATGGTACTGTGTGGAACGGCATCAAATGCCTTGCGTATGTCGACTCCAACAACAGCTCGTGGGTGCACTGAATTAGAGTCGAGAACATCCTCTTTTAGGCGGAGGAGCACATCCTGTGTTGATAGCCCAGGGCGGAATCCGTACATTGTAGGAGCCAAAAGGTCGCGATCTTCAAGGTACCACAGCAAGCGTGTGTTGACCATGCTCTCCATTACTTTACAAACACATGAAGTTAAAGAGATCGGACGGAGGTTTGATAAGGTATGCGGTGGGTTACCAGGCTTGGGAATGGGTTTTACCACAGAAACCTTCCATGCGGAGGGCAGTACCCTGTTTCCAAAACACGGTTGAACTCGACGAGAAGAGCGTGCACGCTTGTGCTCGTAGGGGCATATGCGTAGATGAGCAACGCACATTCCATCGGCTCCTGGAGTACTACGTGCGTTAGCATGCTGCAAGGCGTGCTCCAGCTCGAGCATGGTGCAGGGACTATTAAAGGGACACTGAAGTGAATTTGTCAAGCTCCGTTTTTGCTTGCACTGCGTAGAGTGGCTCAAATTAGCACACTTTCATCGTTTATACGGTTGACAAATCGGTAATTATTTTACAAAGCGCGAAAGAAGAAAACACTATACCATGCGCGGTTTGCGGCGGCCGCACCAACTAAGGCTGTGACGTTGGAGGAGGGCGCCGTAATTGGACGATGCCCAAGGTTAGCAATCAACAAGTTTCGGTTTCGGTTTCGGTTCTGTAAAACATAACCAATGGCTTTGTTGGATGGCATTCTCAATATCTCAGTAATCATCGTACCGCGCTTCTGCCATGTTGTCGGCTGTAAAATGCACAAGATAAGCTCCCAGGACGGCTTGTAGTCGTAGCATTCACTAGCCGAGACCTACGCAGTGCATGAACGCCTCCGCGTACCCGCAGACGCCCAAATGTCATGCGCTTTTCCCCCATATTTGGAGCTTGCCTCCCTCATGCCTGTATCGTAAAAGCGTGTTCGCACCAGGCCAAGGGTCTGTTCGATCTGGCTGTGCCCACTGCCTGCAAGCAGTCGGTGCTTATGGCAACAGCACGCCAACGAGAACTCGCTAGCGCGCCAGTGCCAGCCTGCGCGCGTTTTGTGAACTAGTTCGTGACCATGAACGTTGCGGCCCCAAAAAAGGTGAACTCAATATAGAAAAAATCGGCGGAAAACAAAAAAGTTAACTTAAAAAAAAAAAAGCACGTACCCGCGGGGATTCGAACTCGTCACTCGCAAAACTTTCGGTGTAATTCCTAGCGCCTCAGACCGCTAGGCCACGGAGCGGGCGCAAATATTTTGCTAATATAGGGTATATATTGTACAACCGGTTTCACTTTATTTAGTTTTTGGGATTTTTAAGCCGCTTAGGTGACTATTTGTTGTACTGCGATCGTGCAGTAAGCGTCGCCCGAGTTTCCACAGTAGCTCACGTCTAGCAATGCATTTCGTAGACGGAAAAGCGTTCGCAGATTCGTAGTCGGGGCTGGACCGCTGTGCTTGTTCGCCCAGCGCAAAACGTGCTTCCCCGCGCCCCAGTTTTACGCTGTACGGTAAAAAATCGTTGATTTTATTTGCTTAGTACCTATATTGACTTCGCTGACTCTTTCCCGCCTTCAAGAGGCCTTATATTTTCCTACTGGCGTACCACGCAGTGGCATAGCAAGTGTTGCTGGTACCATCTACCGGAAGTGCAGCGTCCGTGTATACGATGCGTTCAGTCAAGGGGAGGGAGCTCGTAGCCTTAGCATGCCTCTTGGCATAGGCAAGGCGCCGCACTCGCTGAGTAAGGTCCATATTAAGCGGAAGTGGCTTGCCGTCGGTGAGTGCAGTGACTTCCCACGGCGGTGTTTTGTTGGGCAGAGTGGGCAATGTGTGGATGCCATACCCGAGGAGCATGAGCGTGTACCGCCGCTTTTGCGAAGCCTTGTATCCTGTGTGCGGATGTGCATGTCGACGAGCTCAGAAGGTTGTTGAGCTTGCTACAGATCTTGAGCGCATCGAGGCGTGTGTACCTTGGAAGCCAGTAACAATGCGTTTGGCCTCGTTAAGTGGCCGATCGAGCGCGAGCATTTGCGTGCGGTTGACCGGATGATACGGCAGTCTATACATGATACGAGAAACGAGAAAAGCTTGAGCAAACTGTCGCATTTCACGTTCGTTTACTCCACGAGTGCGGTTAGAGATTCTGCGTAAAGCGTGCAGGATTTGTTTGCTGGTCCTCGTAACCCGTTTGAACCAAGTGCTCGCTGTGCAGTTCTCGTCAAGGTGCATACCGAGTATCCGGATAGTAGATTTCCGAGTGAGGGGTCGATCACCGATGTAAAGTTTAAAAGACCGTTTTTCTTCCTGTTTGAGAGGGGTCGGCACCATGAATGACGACGAACTCGGTTTTGTCTGGGGCGGTATGTAAACCTGTTTCTGTCGCGTAGTCGTGAATAATGTTGAGGGCTCTTTGTAAGACGTCCTCCTGCTCACCAGTTCCTTTTCAGCCACACAGTGACTTTTTTACGCGATGTTCAGCCGGTCGCCCGAAGGCAGTCTGCACGTTAGCATAGCATATTAAGACAGGGTCGTGATATCACCGAGCCTTGCGAGACGCGTCTTGTTCCCTGCGTAACCGTACATGCACTGGCGTCTTGGCCAATTTCGAACTTGTGCTTCGCCCTTCTAGAAGCCCTATGAAGTGTCATTTTCCATCTGATGCCAAGGGCACGTGCTTTTATGTTCTACTGTGTGGAGTCAACGAACTCGCATTGCCGCGTCCATAACAGCTGTGGGGCTGACTGAATTCAAGATCGAAGAAATCCTCTTTTAGGCGGAGGAGCACACGTGTCCTGGCTTCGTTTCATCGAAGTAGCGATCCACAGGCGGATTCTTTAACTCCTGATGCGGCCGCGGCGCCGGCGCAACTTGCACTGGTTACGACGGGGAGCCGTGATAGAGCTTGCGTGCATTCCAGCTCATCCTCTACGCACAGAAACGCCACGAGGGCGAGGTAAAGAGATGGACGGAAGCGTTTCGTGTTCTACTAATAAGCTAAACTGCGAGATGGCAAACATGCCTGGGCTCCGGATACTGTGCGTTAGACCGCAAGTTACATATCCAGCTCGAGATGGTGACCTTAAATGGCTCGCTGTCTTCAGAATTGCATCTTTCTGGTACGTGGTGTCTGTAGGCGAGACGTCGAGGAAAAACTGAGCGGCCTGTTCGGCGACTCCTGAGCGCTAATCCTTCCGGAGGGCCACACGAGCCGCGCGTTGTAGGTCTTGCGCTGACGAGGAGAGAGCGCAGTATGGCCCATACCTTGGACGTGTGAGTCTGCCCATTGATAGATTCACAAATTCCCATCCAGCGGTCTGACGCAAGCGTAGTCGTGTACTCTTCAATGGAACGCTGTATTTTGCGCAACCGTGCTTTGTGGCGCGCAGCGTGGCCGGACCGCCGGTATTGAGCGAGAATCCGGAGCCTTCTATTCCATAAGGTGAGCAGATGTCTATCAGGTTCTGGATGGTCAGACGGAACCCGTAGGTTCTTGGTGGCTTTCCGCTTTGCTGCGCATAGCTGTGATACCAGTTGGTCAATGTTATTGGCCGGAGGCTGCTGCTGTAATAACTCGCGGTATTTGTCCCAGTGTGTGATATGGCTTAGTCGTGTAGTGGCGTGTGACTTAACCTTTGTATTGGTGGGGCTTGTACAAAAACGTATGAGTATCGGAAAGTGGTCGCTTCCCATGCAATCGTCCAGCACCTCCCACTGAAACAGCTGTGGGCGGGTGCTCCAGGTGAGATCTGGTGACGTGTCTGCTTGGTGAACTGTCTGTCCCAGTCTCGTGTGTGTTTGGGGCGTATTGAGAAGTGTCAGCCCGTACTTCGAGGCATCTTGCATGATGCGCTTGCCGCGCGGACTGCATTTGTTGTATCCCCAGGCGACGTGCTGAGAGTTGAAGTCCCCGCACAGCAATATGGTTGGAGTCCTGTGAATACAGCTTTTTGAAGTGGGTGATGGAACTGAGATCAACGGGCACCTTATTGCCTCTTTTTCTTGTGTTTTCGGGAACAACGTACACGCAGAAGACGAGGATTGTACGCTGTGATGAGACTTCTAACCGGCAACCAACAACGCTAAGAGTACTGCTGCACCACGGTTGCGTATCTAATTGCACGTGTGTAGTTCCCTGTCGCACGTACAGTGCCGTCTTCGTGGGTGCAGCTAGGTCTTCTGACGGGGCGTAGCCGTCATAGCCCACTATTTTCAGCACAGGGCCGTTGATTTCTTGAAGGGCAATGACCAGGGGACTGTTGTCTTGCTTGCTGATGAACCGGGTAGTCATGTCAGCCCTTTTGCTACGAAGCGAGCGGCAATTACACTGCAAGACAGTTGTCCATTGCGATGATTTTGAAAAGCTAGCCATAGTGGGGCGTTGTTGAGTAAGGAGCAATGGAGTTTGATGAGATTTGGATGCTGCGCAGGGACGTGTCGCGCCTTCTCCTAAGCTTCCTTCAGGAGACGCAACTGGCAAACTCGCGGTGAAAGGACACTACCATTGACTAATTAGGGGGAGCTTGTGCGGAGCAATTGCTGGCATATCCTGCCAGGCTAACCCCGCCTGATCCAACACAACCACCACCACCACCACAAAGTTTTCCCAATCCAATCGAATCCCATCCAATCCGATCCAATCCATGGCCAGCCATGGACGACCGAAGAACAACGAATGCTATGTAAAGAAGCAAGTTTGCGACCTGGATATGGGCGATTCCTTAACTCTTAGGAATGCATCTACAGTGATGGCATGCATGCGGAGACTAATTGAGGAATTAGGGCTTCCGTGTATAAAACGTTAATTGGCGAATAACGGGGAAGCTTGTCGTTCAAGCATTATCAATGGGCGAAGTTTGTAGTGGGGGCTTCCGGAGAAGAGCACACACCCAAATTCCAGAATTGGCAGGGCATACGTTAGGTAAATCATTAACAGTGTGTCTCGACGCCTGTCCGATCTCTTGTAAATTAGGCTTCTCAAGATAGAGACAGCCAGACCTCCTTTAATCGTAGTATAATCGATGGGTACGCCAATTGAAAGTGTATTCGTATAATATTCCCAGATATTTCAATGACTTGACTTAGATAATCGTCTGTGGACGGTAACTCAGAGAGATAAAGACTGGGCTAGCACTCACTGGAAAGACAAGTAGAGCCCATTCACTCACATTTAAGCTCAAGCGAAGACCATCCAGCCAAGCCTCTAAGGCGCCAAAATAAGACTGCAGACGCAGATACAACTTGTGAATAAGTCTTGCTGAGGCGAAAAAAGCAATATCATTTGCGTAACCGTACAAATGAACCTCTGGATTTACGGTAATAGAACTCATTAAAATATTAAACAGAACAGGAGATAGAACCGAGCCCTAAGAACACTTCGGGTTTGCTGTGGACCGGAGACGACACACCTTGCTGTGAACAAAAAAAATTCTACTCGACAAAAATTACTAATCCGCGAACTAATGCAGTCCGGAAAAGAATAACGCCTGACCATGCTAAAAAGAATTTGCTAGTCAACGCCGTCGTGAGTTTTGGCGACACCCAGGGTACCCAACACGCCGAATTCTGTACGTTGACGTGCAAACTGAATACGGCTCTCCAAGTCAATGTGGGCAGACCATACTGAGCAGCCAGGCCTGAATCCCATCTGTTTGGGGCTCAAGATGTTCTCTCATTCTACTACATTTTTAATTTGATTAAGCAAAATTCTTCGTCGCAGTTTTACTTAAATATATGTGAGGGCAATAGGTCTATAACGTTGTCTAATGCGTATCCCAGGCCTTTTTTTTAAGGAGGTGAACGATCTTCGCCAGCCGCCACTGAGATGGGACCCGCGAATACCGCAGCGAGTGGTTATATAGTGAGGCTGGGGACTCGTTGAACAAAATTTTCAGCATTGCGGCTGTAATGCCATCAGGTCCAGGAGCCTCATCGGAGGCACGGCGCAATCCCTCCTTTAGCTCATTCAGAGCCACTTCATCGAAGTTTTCCTGACCAAGACCTGTAAGCACCCGTGGTGAAGACGAAGTGAAACGTGCATCTAAGCGTTGCGCAATTCGGTTGATAAAGTCTAGTGTTTCGTTCAGAGAGAGAGAGAGAGAGAGAGAGAGAGGAGAGAGAGAGAGAGAGAGAGAGAGAGAGAGAGAGAGAGAGAGAGAGAGAGAGAGAGAGAGAGAGAGAGAGAGAGAGAGAGAGAGAGAGGTACAGAATGGTTAATGGTACAGAAAAAATGCAGGGTTGGGGAAGCAGACAGATAAAAAAAGAAACTGGACCGGAATAGGCCAAGCACGGATCGCGAGCCCTCTTCAAAATAAAGTAGTGAATGGCGCAGCACACATCCTCACAGTAGCGACCAAGCTCTGCGCCCCCGAAAGGCAAAAGCGCAAGAAGGGTCAATGGCAGCCTCAGGCGTCGCAGGGTAGTATCTAACAGTGTCCTTCGTAGACGAGAGAATCGGTGGCATAAACGGAAGAAATGATCCACTGATTCGATTTTTTGGTTGAAGTCGCTCAGCGGAGAGGCCGTCAGGCGTGCCCGAGGTATTGATTAAGGGAGGGTACAGCGCAGCGAAAAGAGGTCAAGGAGTGTTCACATAAACGGGTTTGGCGGAAACGACTTTCCGAGCGAAACCCCGAGGTTTCCAAGCTTATAGAGGGCATGTTAAACCGCGATCAAAAGCATTTTAGCCAAGAAGTATTAATGACAACGGACCAACAACACGTCATCAAGAGGGGGATCAACCTCAACGGCAGGTAAGGCCAGTGCCATTCCAGTTAGAGTGTCCCTGCAGCTTCATTAGCGCCACTCCACAATGTCCAGGCAGCCAAACAAGACGAATCTCACGCACACGAGAGGGGACCAATAAGTTTTCGACACAGGAAAAGGAAATCGATAAAAGAAGCATCACCAAATGCAGAGCCAAGTGACTGCACTAAGTGCAGTTTAGAAACGGTGAGGGCAGGAACGAGAAATCGTGCACAGAAAATGGGAATATATGGGAATATAATCCAGCAGTCGCAAAAAGAAAGGCTAATGCAGTGCCAAGGATAATGTACCCCCTCCGAATACCTCATCCTCGCGTGAAGCGTACAGTAACAACCGCGTAAGATGGGTATTCAGCTGGGTGAACATGGATAATGCTTTTAATATTCTTGGGTGGGAAAAACTTGACTTTTGGAGGCAAAATATCATCGAACGTAATGTGTACAATCGTACATTAAACACACAAAACGAGGACTGAAAAAAAGATAGTGTTTGAAGAAAAGTAAATAATTAGCAGAACTATAAAGTGTGGTCGATGGAAACGTGGTCAGTGCGATATGAAAAAGCCATCGCGAGCTGAAAAAAATTTGCCTTTTGACTGGCCACTGGAAACTCGAGAAACCAGAGATGGGCATTGACTTACAGGTATCTGAACCTTGAGCTTAGCGCTGGGATTCCAGACTCTGAATACGTGGCCCTAATGGACACATTACAGAGCATGGATAACAGCATCGCAGAGCTGGTTGTTCCATCTCCACTAATGACTGCAGGTTCTATGCCACCAAACCAGAGAACTACTAACAACCGAAATCCGAAATCGGACGAACATACACGTAAGATACAGTCCAAAACGTGTCTACCTTAAACACATTTCTTTTATAAATAAGGCCAATTAGCAGCCGCGCGTGTTCCTTTCAGCTTCAGTGTGCGCAATATGGAGACGGCAATTCACATTACCGGCAGATAATTCCAAGATATTTCCGTTACTTCACCTGACGAATGGTTGTTGACGGTGGGATATTGAAATTGAGATCTGGTCCATAAGGGCGCAGACGATCCTATGGTACACTTACTGATGTTCAGAGAGGAAAAGTGAAAATTTCCAACCATAATTCCGGGAACATTCATACACCACCTAACAAAATGAAACGTGCCGGCCTGAATGTTCCGCAAAAAGGCGAAAAATGTGATGCCATGTTTACCACCACGTGCACAAAATCGTCACTTCCACAGGGAAGGGGGGGGGGGGTGAAGGGGGGGGGGGGGGCGTTTTTTCCCAGTCAAACACTGCGTTAGTCACGTAACGCCATCATAACGCGCGACACAAGTCACAGTATGTTTGTCACTTTTTAACGACCCTTAATGAAGTGTGGCTACAGTCGTTGCTCTTAAAATCTACCAGTCCCCGTGACTATAGCAAGTACTCCAGTTGCATGAAAGAGACCGTTGAAATTATATCGATGTATTTTTTCTTTGTTCTGAACATAATATCAAGAAACCAAGGTGTTTTTCTCAGGAGCCAGAAGAGTAGAAAAACATTACCGGGTTTTCAGTAAGGTTACCGGATGGGATAGCCAACTACCGACATATTTTCATTGTGCCATTTTTTGGTAATGTGATGGAAAAAATTATTGAGCACTGCCTTTTGAAATATCTTCTACAGTTTAATTTACTCACCCGAAAACAGTTCGCGGTCTGACGTGGATATTCATTTGATATTTCCGTTTATCAACCATAACATCTTATTTACCGAACTTGCATCACTAGGGCTAATAGGACCAGGATTACAGTTAATCCAGATATATTTAGGGATCGCAATCAAACAGCCTATCTGGTGCGCTGCTTAAAGCAAAAGCTATTATCCTCAGAGTCTCACAAGGCTCAAATCTAGGACCTCTTTTATTTTGAGTCGAAATTAAGACTTTCCGAATTGCCAAAGAAGATCAACCTAGTAACCATACGATTGAATTTTGCCCTGAACGATATTGTGGCGTGGTTTTATGAGGATAACCTAAAGGTTTATCTCTTTAACACCTAAGTTACGATATAGAGTTGATCGAAGAAAGTATGGTTCTATCAGTGTATACATTAAACCTCGTGCCATTTTTGTCTGCAGCCAATACGCATTCCTAGGTGTTTGATTGGACAGTCCCTTCAAATTCGATATTCACACGCACTCATTATAAAAAAAGCTGCTTACGCCGTCAGAATGCATTTAAAGGTCGGATTATACTTCAGTATATAATTAATTACAGTCTTGGTACACTTCGTTTTATAGCCACATTCATTACTGCATATCATATCTTGGAGACGCATGCTTCATACCTTGCCTCATCCCGACACATGCGCAATCAAGTTGTTTGCATCATTTCCCAAGACCTACACAATGCCCATGTTACCCTCTTTAGAGGCAGCTTAATTTCCTGCCGTTTTAAGATATTTTAAACTACAACCTTACTACCTTAATAACGGCTTGTATAGTTACCGAGCACCTCTGTACCTGGAATCAACTGCCACGTGCAGTTGATGAAATCTTGGACGTTGTGGCTTTTTGATGTGCAGTAGACTGTTTAAATGGAACGGTGTTTGTTAATATGTATTGATTGATTTGATGATTGATGATTGATTGATTGATTGATTGATTGATGATTGATTGATTGATTGATTGATTGATTGATTGATGATTGATTGGATTGATTGATGTGATTGGATGATTGTAGGGTTTAACGTGCCGACGCAACGCCGGCAATGAGGCGCGACGTAGTGAAAGGCTCCGGATTATATTTGACCACCTGGGGATCTTCAACGTGCGCCGAAATCTTGTACACACAGGCGTTTTTGCTTTTCGCCTCCATCAGAAAAGCGGCCGCCGCGACCGGCAATCGAACCCGCGACCTCGTGCTCAGCAGCACAACGCCTTAGCCACTGAGCCACCACGGCGGGCTTTATTATGTTATTACTTACCCTGGCATAGACAGCGTTTGTTTAGCCTTTTCAAGTAAAGGGCGGTCGGTCTATAATTGTATTGTTGCTTGCCCTGGAGCCCTTCCATCACGGCCGCGGCCACTCGCGCGGCGTACGAGAGCAGTATGGAGGGTCTTCAGCTTGCTTCAGCTTTTGCAGTGTCGAGTGCGTTGGGGTAGAAATCTGTTGTGCTATTGATTGCAGCAACTTGTGAGACGCATGCTTCTTTGAGTAAGGATCTGTTTGCTGCTGCGTATTGTCTGATGTAACTATCGCCGTGTCTGGCCTCCTTGCGCAAAGAGCGATTGGTTTTTGTATTACTGCTGGCTGTATCTCTCCTAAATAATTTAGTGCTCACCCACTCCTCTGTGTAATGCCCTTGGGCTCTCGATGTATGTGAATATAAAATAAATAATAAATAAATAAATAAATAAATAAATAATAAATAAATAAATAAATAATAATAAATAAATAATAATAAATAAATAAATAAATAAACGCCTACTGTACGTGTTATTGATAGGAAGAACCCTACCGCCCCAAAAATATAAAGCAAGTTTTGGGCACTAAAATAAGGAGGACTCCAGGGAGGACTATTAGCAAGGACTCCTTTAAACGCAGACCACTGCAGACAGGCAGTTTCCAGGAGAAGAAATACTTATAAATTTAGGAGACCCTGTTACAGTTACTTGTGAAGGGCACCTGTACATTCATTTCGGTAGGCTGAGATTGCTAGTATAAGGTCACAATACAATGTACAATACAAGAAAGCTAAGGCGCACAAAAAGCGAAACACTTTTAGTATACCCTCAATTGTTAGGGCTCCATCTCTCCGGCGGTGTTTCACTAGGAGACTTTTAGCAATAAATAAAGCAATAAAGCAACGAATAAAATTTAATCGATTGATTTATTGGGTGATGTGTCAAATTCCCCACCAGTGTTATCGTACCTTTAACCGCAGTGGATCACGGTACTCAATAAACTTCAGCTTTAGCGAGTGAAAAACGCGGCCATTTCAATATAGATTTTGTTTACTTTGACCTTACAAACCAACACGTCTGAAGCGTACAACGTGCCCACCCAAAAATTTTCCTGGAGTACCAGTTCGCGCGCACACACCACGAAGGAAACGCGCAAGCCAACAAATCGACCAACACAACTACCAGACGGCACTGCGCACGGAGTAGCACGGAAGAAGATGGCGTATAAAACACCGGCAGCAAATTGGCGATGACAAAGATCCTGTTATATGTCATCCGAGGCGCTCACGACCGAGTGTGCGATGCAACACCCCTTTCGCGATCCCTCCAGCTGCGTCCCGTCGAGCCAGACCGGAAAGCTTGCCGGGGGGAGAACCCATACTCTACAACAGAATCGCCCTTGAAAGCACTTCCAGCCAAAACAAAAACAGGCGCCCAAGAAAGGAAAGAAGGGAGCCGGACGACGAAGCTACTTTCGAAGCAGAAAACGAACTGGCATTCCACGCCTGAAAAGTCTGCCCCGCGGACAAGAACAGATTTCATTTTAAACTACGCCCTTCTTTGTTCGGGCGCAATCCGTTTTGTTCCGGAGGCCATCGTATCGCCGTCGACGGCCCGCCGCCTTACGAACGTCTTGGCGCAACTTCCCGGCGCGGACGTGAGGAGTTTAGCGAAGTTTGTTAACCTCCAATTCCCTGCGGCCCCTTGTTCCGTTATCTGTCGATCCTTCCCAATCCGCCCTTCTCCCATACTTCCCACTCTTTTCCTTCTCGCTTGCCGGCCTCCTGCGCGCTGTCGGCGAAGCTTTCGTAATGCCCGCCGCGCTCATATCCACCCACGCACGGCGCAAAAGTTCGATTCTCGTAGCGCTGCATCGTTGATCGCTCCCCGCGTATATTTGCTTTTTCTCCTTTTCCTCCGCTCCCGGGCTCCCGCGCTGAGTCCACTCCGGCCAAGCCTTGCGCAAAGCTGGGGACGTTTATTGAAGGGGACTGGGCCCCAACGTTTCGCTCCCTTCCCAGAGCCACCTCCCCTTTTCGCCATCCAGATATATCCCCTTTTGTACCGCGGTGTCATCCGAGCGCACTGCGTGGATCACGTCTCCAGATTTCGAGCACGTTTGGTCAGCTTAGCCTCCGGCCCATCTGGGATTGGAAGCAGTCCAGCCTCACTGTTTGTGCCTGTTCGCGCGCGCGTTTTTCTTGTTTCTGCGCGCAACACCGCCTTGAATACAATGCCTCCTCACCGCGGCGGCGCCGTTGTCTTCGGCTGATTGCAGGCCTTCCGTTCTTTTACTGGCTGTGACTTTAAAAGGCAAGCGTCTCTGAAGTACGGTGGAATCGGCAAGTCTGTGGGACCCTGGGTACTGCAGAGAAGTCACGTCCTTCCATTCCTAGAGGCGTGTCTTTCACGGGCGGTCGCCTGCATCGAGGTCTCGGAGCATCGTCACGTCCGTGGACGGGCAGCAGCCACGCAATGAACTCCCGACGTCGTCTTTCGCTTCCACCCGCGCTAGTTACTACTTTTGTTTCCCGCGGCGATCGTCCCCGGGGGTTAACCTGGCCGTCGTTTCGTTTCTCTGCGGTGCGGGACAACGATAAGCCCGAATTAGCCGGCGTGTGATGTAGCGCGCTGCGGCAAGACCGGCGCGATCATCGATCTTCACCGGTCCGCTGAGGACGCCGTGCACTCCTTCTCTGATTTCGAAAGAGGCGGTATGTACCCCACTCTCCGCCTACGACTGCACACTTACGCTCGATTGACCTGAGCCGATGGTATTTCGTGTCCCAAGTCTTCGGCACCATTTTATCATCGACTGCGACGACGCATGCGTGGCTGTCCGTTTGCAGGCACGTACTACGTCACTTCGTCGCGTTTTTTTATGCTGCACGGCATCAACTGTTCGCGCGTGAACAGGTTGCGCCACTCTTTTAGAAAGATAGCTATGCAATAGGAGGAGCAGTGCCCCATATTTCATCGCGAACTGAGCTATGCGTCAGTTGTTTTGCAAGCGTCTCGTAGGCATGCTTCCGAAGCGGCAGCATTAACAAAATGAGAGCGAACCGCTCTACGTGGCAAAGACTCACGGTCTGCTGAAGAAACTACTGCGACACGAGTATCCACACCGCATAAAAAGTTGCGAGTGCAGCTAAACACGCTTTATGATGAACTGCCTCCGAAAGCGTAAGTACTTTCTTGGCGCGCTTTTCCCTCCGTCGGCCTTGCGCAATTAAAAACGAACAGTCGTCCTCATAAAAGCATTAATGTGCAATTGGCGAACGCGTCCGCTCATTATTAGAGGAAAAGCTCTACCACGCTACATCTTTCAAGGTAATTCAGCCCGTCGCAAGTGAGCATTAGCCGATGGCGGGCAAGCTGTGCCTTTCCTATCGCTTCGCTTGGTTGGAGAGAGAGAGAGAGAGGAGTAGAGAGAGAGAGAGAGAGAGAGAGAGAGAGAGAGAGAGAGAGAGAGAGAGAGAGAGAGAATGCTTTATTCAAATTGAAAGCAGAAGTTGGCTCCACCAATAACTGCGTCTCAGGTTGAGGGCACCTCAATCAAGACTGATGAGCCTAGGAGGAGGATAGACAGAAAAAAGGGAGCAGAAAAAATGTGATGGTTTGCAACCGCGGGCGCAGCACTGGCAGCACCACAGCCTGTCCGGGCGTCCTGCGTCCTATAAAAAGTCCAGCCGGGCACGGAACGCTTTTTCGCGATGTGAAGGGCAACAGTCCGGGAACAACAGCTTCGAAGGAGTGCTTGAAGGCAGTCCGAGTTTCGCGTACGACGCTGTAAGCGCTGATCGAGTCTGCGAACGTTACGGACACTCGCACGGTGCATGCGCGAGTGTCTCCATTGCAGGACAATTTGGGCAGGCGGGTGAACGAACGATGCCAAGCATATGACTCCATTCTACGCAGCGGTGACAGTGGATTCGCAGACGAGGGAGCTGTCAGCTCGGGTCAGTGGCTTGCCGGATGCAACTCTGGGTCAGGGTCCCTTCGGATAAGGTACCGCGGGATGTCCAGGCGCCTGATTGCCTCACTCATCGAAGTGGATGGATGATCCGCTTCTCTTGCCAGGCCATCAACCCCCTCATTTCCCTTGATGCCTATGTGAGCAGGTATACCCACTGCAGATGGATGCTAAGGCCTTTGGCCCTGAAGCTGTGCAGCTTTCTGGCAAGACTTTGCGCAGCGAGACAGCTGAGGTGGGTCTGGTCGGGCCTCAGGAGGGCAGCCTTCGAATTTGTGAGGATGGCTACTTTCCGGTTGATGAGGTTCTGCTCGCACTCCTTGGTGATGTCTGCCGCCAAGTGAAGGCCCGCTATTTCTGCCGTTGTGGGGCTGGTGGCCACGTGCACGCGGCATTGCCTGGCTGAAGCGAAGGCAAGCGCGACGGATGCTGCAGCCGCCGCCCCCCTTGTCTGGAAGCACGGACCCATCGGTGAATATCAGCACGTGTTCGTCAAGGCCCTCCAAGCAGGCCGTTGCTTCATGCTTCATTCACACAGTGGAGTGACCTTTTGAGAGCGAAGCTCCTTAGCAAGTCGTAATTTTTCGTGTCCGCAGTTAAAATGCCAAGAAATTGCCGAGCGCGCACATGTGAGCGCGGGCCTCGCGCGACCGCCCGGCAGTTGACAGAACCAGTAAAATGCCTAGCGCTCGTGTGTGCGTGCCTCGCGACGACCGCCGAGCGTCATCGGCGCAGGTTCCCAAGCCAAACATACCCGCTTGGGCAACAACAAAATAAAAAAAATCTCCAGCGTTCGCCATTTTCGTGGCAACACTTGCTCGGAACAGGGAAGGCAGGTCATAGCGTACGCCCCTCCAAGGTGATATCTAATGATTATAACTTCTAAGAAAATGAAAGTAGCTCATACTTATAGCAACAATGACGTAGTAAAGGTTGTTGCAGCAGCGAAGAGGAAGCAAATCGACTGCAATCGTGGACTTAAACCGTCGTGGCGGTCCTGAAGCTTGCGTACAGCTTCGCTACCTTCAAGTCTTACGGGTTAGTGTGAGCTTCCTTCATTTTTGTTTGAAGCCACGTGCGGCAGGGTGGCACCTATGGTGGATCTCATTCGTCAGGTGGGGTGGAGGAGGCATGATGTGATTCGACTGTCGGCTGGCCGATCACCATTTCGAAGGTACAAACAATCATACCCATTCGAGAGTGAGGTTGTTCTCGTAGCCGTGCGAGGAGGGCGCCTCCGTCTGGAGCCCTATGCAGCCGCTGGGCGCGATTGAGGGCTCGCTGTAGGGCGCGGGGTGCGAAAAGACCGACACCGGCTTCAGCAAGAGCGCTCGCGCATTGCGACGAGTCCGGCAAGCAGAGAGTGGCCCGAAGTGCATTCCCGTGCTCGGTCTCCAGTTTCCTCCACCGTGTTGACTTGATAGTGTTAAGGGGCATAGCGTACAAGACTGCAGAGCGCATCATGGCAGCGTACATTCGAAGGAGCACCCACGTCTCTTGGCCAAGAGTTGAGGGATGGCTTTGAGAACACGACTGGACTGGCCGAATAGCTGTTTGATTGCTGGGCCCAGGTCAGGCGATGGTCATTGTAAGTCCAAGATATTTGACCTGGGTCTTCCACTGGAGCTGTTCGATGCCGTACTCTGAAGAGGGTGGAATATCATTGCTCCAGAATTGTTAGTCGAAAGCCGCTGTCCGATTGCCGTAATATATTCCCAAACCGCGTCCAGTGCTCTTTGCAGAGACTTCCTGATTCGGCTGCTCTGACGCTTTAGTCCCCGGGTCCACAGTGCAACATCGTCAGCATAAACGAAGATTCAGACAGTGTGTTCTAGGTCTGTTGGTATTCTGTCAGGCAGGCCCGACAACGCGAAGTTGAAGAGCAGCGGACTAAGCACTGCAGCTTGGGGCACACCGGCACTGACCTCTTGGACTGCTGAGGATGTTGCCCAGCCGAACTTTGAGCTGGGGACCCGACAGGAAAGCCCGGAGTTCCGCGTTCTTCCAATGATATGAATGCAGTCCAGCGCAGCCTCAATGGTGGGGTGTGGCAGGCAGTCAAAGGCAGAACTCAATATCCACTAAAACAAGAAATGTGTTGGGCTTCGTCCAGTGCAGATACAACACCAGCGATGCTGCCGGCCGTGCGGTGTAGTTGACGAAATCCGGTCTGTTGCTCGGCAGTAGCTCCAAGGACCCGGACAATCCACTCTAGGCGAGATAGAATGATCATCTCAAACAGCTTCCCCGCAGCCGAAGTTAATGACACAGGTATGTATGAGCTGGCTGCGGTAGGTGGCTTTTCACGTTTCAGGAGCGGTACAACAAGGGCAAGGAGCCACGAAGAATTGGCAGTGCCCCTGAGCGCCAGACGACGTTGAAGGCGCTTAGAAGGTGATCGGAACCTGGCCGCTGCTGTACCACGTGACTAGGCGAGGGTAAAACAGCTGCTTCGCTTGCGCTTGATCGCTCAGCGCCGGCTGGGCCGTCTGTGCGTAGACTTCAGCGCAAATGAACAACGTGGCTAGGCGAAGGCTAAACTGCAGGAGTGTCGCGCTGTTAGCCGTCAAGGTAGGGTTTAACGGCTGCTTCGTCGGCGCTTGGTCCCTCAGTCTCGCCATCGATGGCGCGCCGGCTGGGCTGTCTGCGCATGCGCTGAAGTGCAAGCGACCGGCTGAATCCCATCATCCAGTAGGTACAGCTAGACGACAGGCTGCGAAATTTCAAGAAAAGGCAAACTTTTGCGAAACACTGGGTGCGTAGTCTTTACTTTTGCTCGTAATAAGCTGGTTTAGAAGTGTTAAACCTGAGCCATTAATACCATCATCATGCCTCCTTTACGTCTCTCTCTTTCTCTCGCCTTCCGTTACTATGGCTTGACACATACCCGCGTTCGCTCCGCCAAGAAAGGGCACTTAGCGGGAGCGTACTTTGCTACACGCTTAATGTGTGCTTATCTCATTGGCATGCTCAACTAAATCATGTCGGCCTCAGTACATGTCTCTAGTACCTCCGCTAACCGACCGTTTCAAAGGCCTTCCGAAGGCCTTCGAACCAACTGTCTATCGAGTGCCCCATTGGAAATACATAGGGCGCACTTGCAAGTGAGCGTTCAACTGTCTGGTGAAAGTTGTGTAGCACAAGCATAACACACTTCTAGGTTGAAAGCCCAGACACCTTCACTAGGTCCACCTTATAGTGAGCTAAATTCAGGCCAGTGTCGCATTCTGCTGGTCCCTGTTTCGAATCTGCCAAGCCCTGATTTACCCTATTCTCTTTTCAACTGCTCTATTACGTGACCTTGTTTACAGGAGGTACCCTGAGAAATTTGGCGCCAATTCAAGCCATCTTTCACCTGTTTTTTAATCCTTCAACCGTCGACCATTTTGCGTGTCACTTGTGGGTAGAAGCTGGTCTCTTGAAATCGCCTTTTTTTTGCCATTTATAGTAAATTAGGCACCACCGCACCCCCGAAGTCCGTTGGATACTGCTGTTAATGATGGCGCTTGCGCGAAGGAGCAGTTATAATGTGGGTGCTCTACAAGTGCAGACTACTTTAGGTATGTTGCGCGGCGAGCGAACGTAGGGACAGCGCGGGTCCCTACGTTCTGTTACGAATCGGCCAGCGCCGCAGTACTGTCCCGCATCACTCCTCGGCTGTGGGGCCCGAAGCCCCTGCGTGCGCCTTCGAAAACAGGCCCCAACCATGTCAGAAAAAGTTGCGACAAGCCGCGTCAGACGCTTCGCTTTTCGGGGGATTTCAAAACTTCGGCGGTTGCGGCGAGGCTCGTCTCCACGCTCTTCAAGGACACAGAGGCCCCGTCGATCGCAACGGGGTCCTCCTCTCTCCCCTCTCTCGACTCAACGTGCCCGAGGCTATGAACGGCTTACAACCCCTGGAAAGAGTGTTGTGTGTGTCTGTGACGTTCGTGGCGTGTTTGCCGCTTGTTGCGTTTGACCGTTATAGCTTTTGGTTATAAATAGAGCTGCCCAAGCGTTGTAACTCATTTCCTGTTAGAGCAGCGAATCGATGCTGTCGCTCGCTCGAGTCCTGTATTGTAACCTCGCCGTCGGGGCATTGTTCTTTGGCTTCGGGTCACCTCTCGCTATGAAGTTAACATTACGTTAGCCTACAGCTTCTGGACTTCTTCACGGCTGCAACAGCGGCTGGCCGCTCGCATCATACACGCTACCACTCGTATGTCGGAGGCCACGGAGAAACGGTCGGGTGCCCCCCGCCGGTCGCAACAGTTCCCAGCGTCCTACGTTCCAGGCGCGAAATCGGAGTCGCAGCCGAAACTGCTGTTGCTGGAGGTATGCTATGGTGGAGGCTTTGTGGAACCTTACTGTGCAATGTTATTTCAGAAATGTTCAGTTAACCAGCCAGGAATCCTTGAAATCAGATAGAGAACATTTATGTGTCACAGAGGGTGGGTCGCAATGCCGTATACAGTTTATTTTAACTCAATCTCCGGTTTGTCATGGCGCAGTAGACAAAAGCTTCGCGCCCGCTCATTCGAAGTCGCGGGTTCAACTACTGGCACGGTGTTGTGCTCCTTTTTCTGACTTCCGTGTGGCTGTTTTGCGAATCGTATTCGCGAATGCAAAACTAAACTTTTTGGTTGAACTATGGAACTACCATACCAAACGTCAATGCACCGTTTGAGTCATCGGCACGATTTGTTCAGTTTTAAACTCGTGCTTTTTGAATATAAAAAAGGCAATTCTACATTCAGAGGAAGAAGTACTGATATGTGTATTTTGCAAAACTGGTAGTATATCTTTACACATTGGAGGGGGAGGAGGAGGGGGGAATATAGGGCCGCGGCCGACAATCAAACCCTCCCAATATCGCACTTTGCAGCACTGAGCACGTAAAAACATGAACGAACAGCCTTTGTAAAGCGGTAAGGGCCTTCAGGCCATCAGGGGAAAGAGCATCATCACCATCATCACCATTATGATGATGATCATCATCAGCCTACTCAGGTCCACTGCAGGCCTTCGTCCTGCAATGGACTCCAACCGCTTGACCTCCAACTGCTCCAACCGTTCCTGTCCTGCGCTGCTCGAGTCCACAATTTACCCCCTAATTTCTTTATTTCATCGCTTCATCGGGTTAGTGGCCTAACCTTTCTTCTAGACCCATCCCTTGGTATCCACTCTGTTACCCTAATTGTCCACAGGTTGTCGGTTCGTCACACTACATGGCCAGCCCAAGCACACTTCGTTTCCATTATTTGAACTTTGATATCGTCTACTGTAGTTTGTTCTCCGGTACAGGTAGCTCGTTTCGTGTCCCTAAGTGTTTTTCCTAACAATATTCGTTCCATGGCCTGTTGAGCCAACCTAAGTTTACTTTCTAGTTGTTTAATAAGGTGCCAAGTTTCAGCTCCTTATGTCACCACCCGCAGTATCCAGTTGTAGAATTTTCTTTTTAGTGACAGAGGTATTGATTTATTGATTGTTGGGTTTAACGCGCCGACGCAACGCAGGCGATGAGGCGCGCCCGTAGTGAAGGGCTCCGGATTAATTTTGACCCCCTGGGGATCTTTAAAACGTGCGCCGAAATCTCGTACACACGGGCGTTTTTTGCTTTTCGCCTCCATCAGACATGCGGCCGCCGCGGACGGGAATCGAACCCGCGTCCCTGAGCTTAACAGCACAAGGCCATAGCTACTGAGCCACCGCGGTGGTTGCCTCATCCCATCCACTTAAACAAGACACAACGTGGGCTTGGGTGGGGGGATATAAGGCCGCGGCCGGCAACCAACCCTCCCCATATCGCAACTCGCCGCACTGAGGACGTAAAAATGAACGGGGCTCCAAAACCATCAGGGGAAAAAGCGAGGGTGGAATATATGTTTTGTGCAACCATATGCGCAGTCCAATAAAGATGCAGGCGCGCAAGGCCCCACAACTGACACTACTCTTTCGAGACCACTCGTCATATCTGTTACGGTGTACTTGTCTTGTAGTTGATAAACACAGTTTCCCGGAAAGTAAGGGGGGAGGGAGGGAGAAATGGAAGGCACGACGCACTCTAAAAAAAGTCCCTGTGCCGTACATTGCAACCATTCGGCTGTTTTGTAGCGTAAGCTACACTGGCCGAAGTTGAGCAGTTTCGCGTGTGCCGTGAAGGGTGGTTCTGCGCAAGCGCGAGGGACATTGAATTGGATTGGCTTGGCTTGGATTTGGATTGGATTAAAGTGGATTGTGTTGGATTGTGTTGCGTCACAGCCGCGACAGACGCACTGGCACCGGCGCGTGCCCAGGTATGCGCCTCAATTGCGCAGTATAGCCAAGTCTGATGCTGCGCCGGAGCCGCTTGATAGCCGTTTCGCGTGGTTCATGAGAGCCGTGCTGAGCATGCGCGAGGAGCAGTGACTGGACAGGACAGGACTGGACTGGACTGGACTAGACTGAATTTATAGTGGACTGGACTGGATTGGACTGGATTGCTGAACTTAGCTCACGCTACGTACAGGGCCGTCCACGCTAGGTGCGAACACGGCGCAGCGTGACCTTGCTCCGCGGAGCGCCAGCGCACAATCGGCGGCCGCGCATCGAAGCTAAGCGGCGCAGGCGCACAGGGGCTTGGAGGTGGGGGTTCGTGTCGTCTGCTACCGCGGGAGAGCGCCGTGCCTGCTTTGTTGTGAAGCACGCCTAACTGTAGGCTTGCCTGTAGCGTCTAAGCGCGCTGCGACAGCATTGCGGGAAAGCGCACTTTTCCTACTGCGGCGCGTTGTGTAGGTTTTTGCCTACGAGAACCCACAGCTTCCGCATTTCAGTTCCGCGGTGCAGGTTAAATGCAAGTATTGTTGCAAACATTTCAGGACTGGCTTGGTTTGGTTCAATGAGAGACGCTGTATAGAACGGCATCGTATAATTTCGGCCACTAGGATTTATTTAATGCTCACTGGCATTACGCAGAACATAATTGTCTGTGCATTTCGCCTCTGTGGAATTTCGGTCACAGTGGCTGGGTTTCGATCTGCCGAATTTCTTCCAGATGTGTATTGGCTTTTTTCAAACATATGAATATCGCGCATCGTCGAGATGGTTCAAGCAGTCGCCCAGCCAGGAAGTCACGCCCCAGCACAATCGTCTACTCTACGGTCGAATCCTGGAGCGGTCCCACTCTAGTGTGCTAAATTATAATGCATACGTCATTGGTTGCGCTCCCTACATGGCTAGTTATTTGGAGAAAGCGGCCCCTCCCTTTGTTGCCACCTGTGCGCATCCTCCTTTATGGTAAGACCCGTACTTCCTCGCGACTCCTTGAACCATCTCAACGATGCGCGATATTCATATGTTTGAAAAAAGCCAATACACATCTGGAAGAAATTCGGCAGATCGAAACCCAGCCGCTGTGACCGAAATTCCACGGAGGCGAAATGCACAGACAATTATGTTCTGCGTAATGCCAGTGAGCATTAAATAAATCCTAGTGGCCGAAATTATACGATGCCGTTCTATACAGCGTCTCTCATTGAACCAAACCAAGCCGCCAGTCCTGAAATGTTTGCAACAATACTTGCATTTAACTTGCACCGCGGAACTGAAAAGCGGAAGCTGTGAGTTCTCGTACGCAGAAACTACACAACGCGCCGCAGTAAGGAAAGTGCGCTTTCCCGCAACGCCGTCGCAGCGCGCTTAGACGCTACAGGCAAGCCTACAGTTAGGCGTGCTTCACAGCAAAGCAGGCACGGCGCTCTCCCGCTCTAGCAGACTACACGAAGCCCCGCCTCCAAGCCCCTGTGCGCTGGCGCTCCGCTGAGCGAGGCCACGCTGCGCCGTGTTCGCACCTAGCGTGGACGACCCTGTACATCGGTCTGGAACATGGAACGAAGTTCTACCGTATGCCACTTTCTCCTACAATACTGCCGTGCAAGAAACCACTCGCAGCACACAATTTGAACTTGTTTACGGGCGCTCCGTGATGAAAACCCTAGATACAATGTTGCCTGTTGCACACGATGACATAACATGCAGCACGGATGTGGAAGCATTTACGCAACGGGCAGAAGAAGCACGCCAGCTCGCACGTCTACGCATCCGACGCCAACAAGTAGTCGCTGCAAGATAGCAATAAGGGACGCCGTCACGTCGAGTATCGACCCGGTGATCTTGTGTGGGTCTGGACACCGATCCGCCGCCGAGGACTTTCAGAAAAGCTGCTTCGAGATACTTCGCACCGTATAATGTTATTCGCCGTCCGTCGGACGTCAATTACGAGGTTTTACCAGAGGACACCACAGCACGATCTCCACGCCGGACGACCGCCCCGGAAGTTGTGCATGTGGTGCGCATTAAGCCGACTACACCCGATCGTACGATACCCAGGCATGACGCAGTGCTACCTGCCGACTATCTCCTACCACTGTATGCCGCTGGCATGACTGCTACTCCTGTCCTTTCATTTCGCTGTTGTTCAATCGCAGTGGCATCGGGTCGATGCCAACTTGGATGGGGGAGGCAGTGCCACGGCTGTAAGGCTGAGAGCGGAATCATTGTTCACTCAGTGAATTGCCGGGGATTTCGATAAGCCGATCAAAGAAGAAGAAGAAGGTTCAGGGCCACCCGGAGCCGGGGAAAAGACGAAGAAGAAGTGGAAGCTAACTTTGACTGGTTGCTGTAGGACACAAGTTCGCCTTTAAAAATAAACGTACTCTTCTCACCTGTTATAACCCTCAACGTGTGACTTCACCGTTACAATATGATCTTCACTTTAGTCATGGACACATAAGTTCTTCAACTGGGCTACTCCTTCCCTCTACCCATGTTTTGGCCGCATGACCCTCTCTTGATTTTAGAGGAGCCATGAAGAGAAAACAAAAGTTTGTTTTATTCGAAAGATTAGGTGTTTCATAGTACCCTAAGCGCTTTCCCGGAAGCAAATGATGCTTTATTCACTGAGAAATAAGGCAATTTAAGCCAAAATATTAAATCTCCCGATAAATTGCACATTTCGTGACGTGAACATTGGCGTCATACGAGCCGGTCCATGAAACAGATACTTAGTATGTCGACTCCATATAGCACCCACACGCGGGAATCAAACAGGAACCGGAAAGCGTGCCGAAACCGAGACGGCGGCCATTTTAAAAATAGTAGTAAAACCTAGTGCACCCGCAGCCCTAGTCATGGAATCGCCTGATCCGGAGAACAAAACTCTCGCCGAGAAGCTCGGGCTTCCATTTAACAACCTCACACCACTTGAACGCTCAATGCTTCTAAGTGCACGAGCGGCAGGAGTTGTGGGATACGCGGATGGACCGAAAAGCGATTATTCCGCGATAGCCACAACAGACGAACGCCCAGCCGTCGGCACCGCTGCCTCGTCAGCCCCGTCGCGACGGACGAATACAGACTGGTACGTATGTGCCGTATTTTTATTACGGTTAATAATAGTTCAATTTCAGTAGCAGTATCGCTTATGCCAGTTGGCTGGTGTCGTGTATGGAAAGCCGTTCGCGCGAGCTCTCTGCTTCGACCAGAAAGATACGAGCGTCAATGCGCGGTGTGTACGGCATTTTTTCCCCAAGGTCAGAGCGCTTTGACGGCGATTTGACGAAGTCGGCGACGAGCGCCAGCATGTCCCAGGAGTGAGCTAACGTAAGGGTCCCTGCCGTAATCACTTCCTCGGAAATGAAGCGAGCACACTCGTACTTCCTTTAGCTCTCTTTCTCCTCCGTTTGCAAAGTTCACAAAACGTAGCCTCGCCGAGGTTCGTCGTTGGGCAGCAGCCGCAGCACATGAAAGGAGATCTCCTCACCGGCGGGGATGTCGCACTCCCTCGACGATTTGCCCGTACTACATGGGCATTTCAAAACGCAGCAACGAAATTTCATTGTAAAGTACTCGAACAAACTGAAGTTTTCAGTGGTTGTAAACTGGAAACGAGCTCCTAACAATAGCAGCAAGCCAACACCATTCCGAAACTGCGACGACTGTCACTATCTCGTCGCTGCTTGCTGTTCCTTACTCCCCTCGTTTCTATTTTTACCTTTGCTGGTTGGCGATATGACGGCCAACCTCCTGTGAAGGGATTACGATACCAAGCAAGGTCGCGGCTGTGCGTGCTGGGACGGTTCGTTGGCCCCGAAGAGCCTCGAACTCCCAAAATTCGTCTGCGCGACGGTGGCGACGGCGAGATGTCAAGTTCGGCTGGCGGTAGTTTCGTACGCATTGGCGTACACGCTTGCGTGTTTATTCGGAACTTCAACCGTTTACTCCACGTTCTTAGTGTCATAAAAGGAATGTGCAGTATGTTTAACGGGCATATAGCTCACTATGCAAACTGGTAAGCCCTGCCTATTGCGTTTGCTTTTGCCGGCCTCCGCCAATCGCAGAGCATTCTCGTGTGACATCATAGGTTCTGTTGCGGGAAATGAGCTGGTGGGTCGCATGGTCATTCCCTTCTTTCCTAATTATGTAGCTTATTTGAGCGAAGTTTGTGTTAAAAGTGGTGTCAGTATGGTTCTAACGAGGCAATCTTTCGAATGAACCAAACTTGTGTTTTCTCTTCATGGCTCCTTTAAGGGACTGGAGCCACAACAACCGTAACTATATGATGATAGGCATAGTTCGTGGCCTCGTTCAATTCCGCGCCCAAGAACTCGAGCGCGAAACTTTCGCGAGGGTCCGTTGCCACGACATTCCGTTCCCCTGTGGGTACAAGACCGCCACTTCCGGTACGCACCCAGCGCCACCTATGGTCGAATTCGAACGCTCTTCTATTGTTTTGAGCAACTGCCGAAACAACCTCGAATGTTCGCCCTCAGAAGCATAATGGGTTGAAAACAGGCTTTGCGCGAGCGGCTGGTGCAAAAATGTTTTTAGGGACCCGTGGTTATTGTTACTGCTAAAATGTTTTCTTGTCCCAACTTAGCGCATTTTTATTGTAAACAAAAGTGGCTTGGTGTGTTTTAGGTCGGTTTAGAGACGGGGCGCAGGCCTATCAAAGCGTTAATTAACCGCTCTGCATTCGACCGGAAGTGTCTGGCTTGTACCTATCTCGAAACAGAATATAGCGGCGCTGTCACCTTGGCACCCATGGTATCTCATTGCCTGATTAGGCATGCACCATTGGTCAAGGGATCATGACCGTCAGATGTATATGCCCGGTTAACTAAATATTAGCTTGCTCTCCTTCGCATTGACCAGCAGAGTCATCCGGATGTTTTCTTAAATTCTTACAGCAAAACACCTAACACGCCAGTAGTTTTTTTTAAAGCCCAATGGTGGCGAGTACGTTACGTTGCCTGAAATTCGTAGTAACACGCACGCCAACCCATGAAAGTGCGACCGCTTCTTCTCTGAAAGTCACGTGCCAATGGCTACGTGAAGATGACAAAGAAAACGCATTCATAGCCCCCACGGCTCAACATCGCTGCTTCAACATCGCGCTGTCGTTAACCCTCGCCTTCTCTTCGCCATCGGAGGTGCGGCCTGGCCCATTCGATGGCTGAAACTTCGACGATGGAGGATACGGCGAAAGAACTGCCCCGCACTGCCGCAAGGTCCGTTTCCCGCTGGGACGCCGTCGCCATCCGCACCGCTGAATTCCTGGGCGGGGCAAGCCGGAGAACACCGCTACAACGGCACAGCAGGCGACTTCTTCGACGACCTGGCGTCGTGCACAGGACTCGTCGACCTCCTCGACGAGATGTACCAGCTGTCACCCAGGCTGCGCGCTTTTCCCTCGTCGCCCTCTTCGTGGTAGTCGGGGCCACGCTCGGAGCTACAGTCCCGCTCGCCACGGTCGCCTGCCTGAACGGGGCGGCCGCATGCGATTCCTCAAGGGAACCACAACACCCAGGCAATGCGCTCTTTCCTGCCTGCCACCCGGGCTGTACACCATCCTGGCCTTCGTCTTCCTGACCATGATGATGACCTCGCATGGTGTCTCGGCGGACGCCATGCTCCGCCTTCCCGGTGTCTTGGAGCTGGGCGCTGGCTGGGCTGCGTCGCTACGTAGAGCAGACCATCCGCGAGCTGCTGTCGGAGCTCACCGGCGACGACGACGCCGTATCGCAAAGCGCTAAGTACTTCATCCTGCGGCTATGCCAAACGAGACACTGGCCCGCATGAGTTCGAACAATTGCCGAGTGCGCCAACACGACCAAGGCTCGACCAATGTGCGCCGCTGCGCAAACATCTCTGCCAGGACGCTGCTTTTCGGCACAATGACTGCCGACGCAACCAAACTGTTGCGAGAGAATCTCGAGTCTCACCTCCGCCATACCCTAGCGAGTATCGATCAGCTACGAACGAATACTTACGCTATGGAGCGGCGCACCGAGCTTTGGGGCACATAAGGACCATCGAATTGGCGGTCATTCCCATTGCTATGGTCCTCATTCTGCGTCGCAATAGCCTTGCTCGCAATCGGCATAACGTCTGGTTTCCGCAACTGTATCAAACCGTACGGAAGGACATCAAGGGCGTACGTATACCCAGGCATAATTTTGCTGGCTGGCGCGGGTCTCATCATGTTCTTTAACGTTCTCGCAACTGCCCTCATAATGGTGGTAGCGTCAACGGGAGTGGTCGGAAAATGCTACTTTTGTGCGCGTACGCACTTTGACAGGCTCCTCGAGGTGGCTTGGCCGCCCTCGGGCGAGGACCTTTCTTTGCGTCACTGTCGCCAAACGTCGTCCTCACCAAGTGCACAGGACGTGGAGCATCGATTGCTGGCCTTGGGAACATTCAACACAACTGTTCTGTCGTACGTAGGCGACAAAAGCGCACTGAGGGCATTGCGGATACCGAATCTTGCTTTGAGCCCACTGGCACACCACGTGACTGCCGGAAATTGCACACCACTTTACGACATACTAACACCGCAATCAACATCTTCTGCGGGGGGTTTCCTGGAAAACCACCTTGCCTTTACCCTGTCGCTCGCAGCGACGGTCGCACTTTCGGTCCGCAGTGCTTCCGCCTCTGTTAGCAGCTTGCCATCACTTTTTCACCCTGGGAAAATATATGCTCCAGCGAAAGACGTTGACACCGGTCGCCGTCCGGCCGATAAAAAGTGCGAAACATCCCGCGAGAAGCTGTTTGCAGATAACGCCACGCTTCCGTATTTGTCTGCGCAAGACTCCTTCCCAAGAGTTGAACAACTAAACGTCACAATCGGCCTCTACGAGAAGCCCTGGACTGTCTGTTCACGATTCCTCGCCTTTATTTGAGACAAAGACGTAAGAGAAATCCCCACGAACAACAAGATAGCTTTACATTGACAGTGTAGGCACGTCGATGTCAAGTGACGTCGACACTGCTCCCCTGAGTTCCACCAGTTCCGGTTGGTATCCAGCGGGCACTCGGACCTCCAGGTTCTTTACGTCAAAAAGCTTCAGTGTCAAGTGTTCCAAGGCCATTGAAAACAAAAGTGCCCTCCTCCCCAAATCGCTGTCTCGTTCTCTGGTGCTGGTCGCGAAGGAACTTGAGCCCCCGGAAACATCCGTGGACAGGCCAGTCGTCGACGAGGCAATTTCCAGGTTCAGGGCTTCTCCTGGAGCCAAGCTAGAAAAGTTCAAGGGCCGGATTGCCACTGCCTGGAAGACACGGCCGAAAAACATCGCTCGCTAACCATCGAAGAGTTGTCTGAGCCCATTTCAGGCAGTGACCTTTCCATGCTAACGGCCAAGTCGGCGCTTAGCGACGACTGGGCCTTGGCAAGAAGCTCGGTTTTAAGGAGCGGTGGCGGCGACTCTTCTACTTCCGTGTTTTGAGCTCTCCTCGCGTGCGGCGCTGGCCATGACTACGACTGTTGTCGAAAAGTAGCGGACAACCGAGACATCGCCGTATAATCGACGGACTGATAGAGAAGCCAAACCTTGTTCGGCATAAATCCAAGCCGCACAAAATATAAACCGCTGTGATGAATAACCCTTTCAGTGGTTGAGGGCGCCGTACAACGTGACGTTTCCTGAATACTGCAGTAACGGGACTTCCTGTGCACAGTGATCGCCACCTTCTGTGCGAATAAAATACTAAGAATTTCTCTTTAGGCTGTCTACTGAGTTCTAAGAAGGGCTCGCCGTTAAGCACCGCAATGAGGACAGTTGTGGTTCATATACCGACTTTTATGAACACTCTTTTAGCCTACTTCGACCGATTTCCCGGGAACAGGGTAAACCTCTTTCGAAAGGCCCCGGTATTTTCCAGTTAGAACTTGCACATGCAACGAAGGAAAAGTATAACTTGCATCTGCAAAGAGAGGGAAAGAAAGAGAGTAAAACTCTCTTACTCAGGACTCATGTAACGTTGCTGCCTTCTTAGAGGTATCCATGCGGCGCTTTGGCTGCTACCGCTGTCTCATCCCGCCGGGGAGGGGGGGGGGTAATTGATGTTTAACGCTCCGACGCAACGCAGGCCATGCGGCGCGCCGTAGTGGAGGGCTCCAGATTAATTTGGACCACCTGGGGATCTTTAACGTGCGCCGAAATCCCGTACAACCGGGCGTTTTTGCTTTTCACCTCCATCAGAAAAGCAGCCGCCGCGGCCGGTAATCGAACCCGCGTCTCCGTGCTCACCCAGCACAACGCCTTAAAGGGCTACTGAAGCGCTTTTAAAAACCGGGTAGTAGAAGACTACTTTTTAACAATTAATAGATTGGTCAGTTTATTCCTGCAATCTTTTTTTCGGCTTTTACCTTTGGGACAGCGATATTTGTCGACAAAGTTGGCCCTACGCCCGCCCAGTGCTCCTTTCGCATCGAATGAAGAAGCGAGAAACTGAGAGTCTAGTGCCTAGTGTTGGACTTTCCTCGTCTTCACCCCTTCTAGAAGACGACGCTGATCATCATCATTTTCATCATGCTCTTCACGAGCTGCCGCATGCTCTCGTGGCTGCGTCGGCTCGCGCCACTTCTTCTCTAGTTTACATTAAAGCCTCATCGCATCACGACGTGTCGCTCCCCTTCCTGATCATCGCACCGCAGCTGAAGGACCTGGAGGTCCAACACATGTTGCCGAAAACCCGGGACTTCTAGACGACGTCAAGCCCATCGACGCACGGAGCCGCGAAAGCAAAGAAAAAGACGCGGCGCCTGCGATCTTGGCGAGTTCCCAGCTGCGTGCGACCGAATGGAACGACAGCTTCGACGACGACGCAGCCTACGGGCGCAACTGGATGGCCTTCTAACGGAAGCGGAAGGCCACATAAGTGGAAACAGAGAGGCGACGGCAGGAGCGGTGAGTGTACTGCTCGAACGAATCAATGCATTTTATGGCCAGATAGAGAAGTTGGACGAGGCGATCTTTGAAGAGACACCGGATGACCTAGTAGACAGCGAGACGACAGACACGGAACAATACCGCGACAAGGTTGTCAGCGCTACCGCGAACCTTCGTCTCAAGCTGCAAGAATCCCAGTCTTCAACGCCACGTCCGACGACCGTCCACCCATCACCGACTGGCAAATGCAAGCTTCCCCAGCTAGAGCTCCTCAAATTTGACGGGAACCGCAGATCGTGGCAGCGATTCTGGACGCAGTTTTCGGCGGCCGTCCACAGCAACGACGAGCTCAGCACGGCTGACAAGTTCAACTACTTGAGCAGCCTCGTGACTGGAGCAGCTGCATCGGCCATATCTGGACTGCAAGCGACCGAAGAGTGCTACAAGGACGCCATCTAGATATTGAAGAAGCGCTTCGGAGATGACCGCATCATTGTGCAAGATCATCTGCGAGGCCTCCTTGACCTGAAGCCGGTGTCGTCGTCATCCGACGTCCGACAACTGAGGCACCTTCACGATCGGGTCCAGGTTCATATCCGTAGCCTCAAGGCGCTTGGCACGAGCTCCACGACCTACTGCACCATGCTGCGTGAAATACTGCTAAGGGTCCTACCGACAGACATGGTCCTGCGATTCCATGAGGGGCGCAAGAGGCCATTTTCCCCAGATGGCGCTTCATCGAACCCACACGGCGACTCATCCGGTTTAACGGCCTCCCCGACCAGGAGCTTCAAGTGCTTCTGGAATTCTTCGACCACCAGCTTATGTGTCGAGAGGCTGTTGCTGAACGCGCGGAACAGAAACTTCATCGCACCCCAGAGAAAGAAGCACGAAAACGAAACCACCCGTGTGATGTTCCCACGCCAGCTGCTCTACAAAGCTCAGTGAACCCGCCGCAGCAGTGCTTCTTTTGCCCCTCTGGTGGAGCACACTCTTCCGAAGCATGTGATGCCGAAGAACTCAGCCTTTCGTGCAAAAAGGAGATGCTCGCCAAAGCTGGACGATGCTTCCGTTGTCTCAAGAAGGGTCACTTGGCGAGAGATTGCAGAAGCCAGCTAAAATGTGGCAAGTGCACGAGAAGGCACGCAAGATCCGTGTGCCCCGCAGACAGCACTAACAGCGACATGGAGAACGTGACGTCTGCACCGGTCAACCTGGTCGCGAAACAAGCAGGCTCCGTCGTGCTGCTGCAGACACTCTCAGCCACAATAGCAGGCGCGAAAACGTCAGGGCGCTACCGAGTTCTGTTCGATGGAGGAAGCCAGCGGAGCTTCATTACTGCCAGTGCTTCTGAAAAACTCGGTTGCAAACCGCTGGGCGAGGAAACGTTGACCGTAGGCGTGTTCGGCGGTCAAAATACGCGGAAAACAATGAGAAAGGTGCGAGTCCTCTTCCTCGCTGCAAACAGGAAACGTCAGATTTCTATCGAAGCGCTGGAAGTGGACACGATATGCAGTGAAAATATTCCCGTACCAGGAGAGAGAGTTTTAGCGGAAATGAGCAAGATACACCTGGATACGCAGCCTCTTTCATTACAAGGAGTGGAGTATAACCAGATTGCGGTCCTCATTGGGTCAGATTGTTATTGGGATCTGGTAACCGGTACCGTAAAACCTGTGCACGGAAAGCTGAAAGCCATGGAGACACGATTAGGATGGACTGTGCATGGCCGATTGCCTGTAGCAGCCGACATCATTCAGTGTGCCAGTGCTGTCGTGCTTCGGTCGTCCGTGGAAGATCAAAAGGTCTCGAAACTTGTGACTGATTTCAGGGACCTTGAAAGCATCGGAGTCAAGACCCAAGACGGACGAGTGACGAACAGCGATTCGGTGCTGCCGAAGTCAGAGCGCAACGCCCCGATTAAAGTCAACCGGACATCGGGCACAACCACGCCAACCACTATCGAAGATTGATCGGATACCTTTTCGAGCTACGGCGAGTCCTGTCCTCATAACTGCGACTTTGAAGCACCACTTTCTGCCCGCCGAAAACCGCTACCCACAGGCAGACCGACCACCGCAATACTGGATGTGTACGAACTATTCGCTCATAGGAGCCAACATTAATGAAGAAGCGATGGAGAACAAGGAAACAGAGATCGTACAAGAAGCTTCCACGAACTTTTGCATACCCAGCTTTCTCGATCAAAACTACAACCTCTCGGGAACCTAGAAAAACCACTTTAGGAAAATGAAATTTGGCATAAAGCTAGACGTCAACGTGAAGATTAAAACGCTAAAAGAACATTTCAGGTTTCTGAATATTTTTTTGTGCAATGCGCTGTCCAATCTAACTGCCCATGCATTTCTATGGGATAGTTCCCATGGCTCAGGAACCCAATCGCGCAACGTTCGCGACTTGAAACTGTGCACCAAGCAAGTATTCACCCCAAAATATTAGCTGTGCAAAAGAACTTTTCATTTCTCTAAAAAATTGCAGAGTAATCACTGTTGAAAGGACGGCCATGAGCTGGAAAGCTGCACATGGTGAACCGGCCAGTAATGACCCTGTTGTAGACGCCCCCCTAGAACAAGGAATGTCTCCGCCGGAAAAACCCCTCTGCTCGCATCCCGGAACCCTAAAAGTGCTGAGGCCTCGGTGCAACAAGCAGCTGGACACCTCTTCGTTCAAGAAACGGGACATCGGTCACGTCATCGTGGAGCACCAATGCACCATCGAGGCGCCAAAGCCTACTGTAAATCTGCGTGAGCGAGTTTCTCCAACTTCATCCCAGTGGAGAAAACGTGCAGAAAAAAATGTGAAAGCTCAAGACAGGTTTTATACCGAGCCGAAAGTGAAACGTCGAGTACAAATTTACGGGTGGCAGACATGAACACAGGAGAAGAAACCTAAATTCCGAGAAGTTTAGTGAGGAAAAGAAAGAATACAAAAACTTCCCTCCACCGAAGGATGGACCTTGCAAACAAAGTTTTCCCTAGCCAGCAGCTTCCAATGCCTCAAAAACCGTTATCACTCCTACCTTCACCGAGCGAGTGACCTCAAGGATCGAGTGGTTAGGCAGTGGAAACACCGATGGCGAAAAAAACGTTGTTTGTACGTTACTGAACTGTTGCCAGCTGCTGCACATCCAACCAATCTGAGGGAACAAGACAACACAGTGCTATTCGTTCGAAGACAGCACCCGAGACAGCTCTGACGTTGAGAAAAAACTCATAGGCGGACGGAATGGTCATCGTTAGGGTGTACTCAAACTTTTACGCAGCGACCACCACAGTGAATAGATCCGTACAGCTACTCACCCTTTGGAAGCCACCTAGCGTCATCTGTCGGCAGGGGAGACTGTTGGGACTTCCTCGTCTTCACCCCTTCTAGAAGACGACGCTGATCATCATCATTTTCATCATGCTCTTCACGAGCTGCCGCATGCTCTCGTGGCTGCGTCGGCTCGCGCCACTTCTACTTCTAGTTTACATTAAAGCCTCATCGCATCACGACGTGTCGCTCCCCTTCCTGAGCATCGCGCCGCAGCTGAAGGACCTAGAGGTCCAACACCTAGAATATATGTTGCCTCGAATATATTTTCTAGGCACTACACGGAGAGGGAGCGACCGGAAGTGGCGACATAATCGGAAGACGGCCAGCGGCGTGCGCCTTTCCTGTATGGCATTCATGGACACATCAGTTCTTCAACTGGGCTACTCCTTCCCTCTACCCATGTTTTGGCCGCATGGCCCTCTCTTGATTTTAAGGCACTGGAGCCACAACAACCGCAACAATATGATGATAGGCATAGTTCGTGGGCTCGTTAATTCCGCGCCCCAGAGCTCGAGCGCGAAACTTTCGCGAGGGTCCGTTGCCACGACATTCCGTTCCACTGTGGGTACAAGCCCGCCACTTCCTGTACGCACCCAGCGCCACCTATGGTCGAATTCGAACGCTCTTTCTATTGTTTTGAGCAACTGCCGAAACAACCTCGATGTTCGCCCTCAGAAGCATAATGGGTTGAAACACAGGCTTTGCGCGAGTGGCCTGGTGCAAAAATGTTTGCGGGACCCGTGGTTATTGTTAGTCTAAAACGTTTTCTTTTCCCAACTTAGCGCATTTTTATTGTAAACAAAAGTGGTTTAGTGTGTTTTAGGTCGGTTTAGAGACGGGGCGCAGCATATCAGAAGGTTTAATTAACGTTCTCCATTCTGCCGGAAGTGTCTGGCTTGTACCTAGCTATCTCGAAACAGAATATAGCGGCGCTGTCACCTTGGCACCCATGGTATCTCATTGCCTGATTAGGCATGCACCATTTGTCGAGGGATCATGACCGCCAGATGTATATGCCCGGTTAACTAAATATTAGCTTTCTCCCCTTCGAATTGACCAGCAGAGTCATCCGGATGTTTTCTTAAATTCTTACAGCAAAACACCTAACACGCCAGTAGTTTTTTTTTTTTTTGCCCAATGGTGCCGGGTACGTTACGTTGCTAAATTCGTAGTAACATGCACGCAACCGATGAAAGTGCGACCGCTTCTTCTCTGAAAGTCACGTGCCAATGGCTACGTGAAGATGACAAAGAAAACGCATTCATAGCCCCCACGGCTCAACATCGCTGCTTCAATATCGCGCTGTCGTTAGCCCTCGCCTTCTCTTCGCGATCGGAGGTGGCGGCCTGGCCTCATTCGATGGCTGAAACTTGGACGATGGAGGATACGGCGAAAGAACTGCCCGCACTGCCGCAAGGTCCGTTTCCCGCCTGGGACGCCGTCGCCATCCGCACCGCTGAATTCCTGGGCGGGGCAGCCGGAGAACACCGCTACAACGGCACAGCAGGCGACTTCTTCGACGACCTGGCGTCGTGCACAGGACTCGTCGACCTCCTCGACGAGATGTACCAGCTGCACCCCAGGCTGCGCGCTTTCCTCGTCGCCCTCTTCGTGGTAGTCGGGGCCACGCTCGGAGCTACAGTCCCGCTCGCCACGGTCGCCTGCCTGAACGGCGGCCGCATGCGATTCCTCAAGGGAACCACAACACCCAGGCAATGCGCCCTTTCCTGCCTGCCACCCGGGCTGTACACCGTCCTGGCCTTCGTCTTCCTGACCATGATGATGACCTCGCACGGTGCCTCGGCGGACGCCATGCTCCGCCTTCCCGGTGTCTTGGAGCTGGCGCTGGCTGGGCTCCGTCGCTACGTAGAGCAGACCATCGGCGAGCTGCTGTCGGAGCTCACCGGCGACGACGACGCCGTATCGCAAAGCGCTAAGTACTTCATCCTGGCGGCTATGCCAAACGAGACACTGGCCCGCATGAGTTCGAACAATTGCCGAGTTGCGCCACACGACCAAGGCTCGACCAATGTGCGCCGCTGCGCAAACATCTCTGCCAGGGCGCTGCTTTTCGGCACAATGACTCCCGACGCAACCAAACTGATGCAAGAGAATCTCGAGTCTCACCTTCGCCGTACCTTAGCTAGTATCCATCAGCTACGAACCAGTATTTACACTATGGAGCGGCGCACCGAGCTTTGGGGCACAATAAGGACCGTCGAATTGGCGGTCATTCCCATTGCTATGGTCCTATTGTGCCTCGCAATAGCGTTGCTCGCAATCGGCATAACGTCTGGTGTCCGCAACTGTATCAAACCGTACGGAAGGACATCAAGGGCGTACATATACCCAGGCATAATTTTGCTGGCTGCCACGGTGCTCATCATGTTCTTTAACGTTCTCGCAACTGCCCTCATAATGGTGGTAGCGTCAACGGGAGTGGTCGGAAAATGCTACTTTTGTGCGTGTACGCACTTTGACAGGCTCCTCGAGGTGGCTTGGCCGCCCTCCGGGCGAGGACCTTTCTTTGCGTCACTCACGCCAAAAGTCGTCCTTACCAAGTGCACAGGACGTGGAGCATCGATTGCTGCCTTGGGAACATTCAACACCACTGTTCTGTCGTACGTAGGCGACAAAAACGGACTGGCGGGATTGCGGATACCAAATCTTGCTTTGAGCCCACTGGCACACCACGTGACTGCCGGAAACTGCACACCACTTTACGACGTACTAACCACCGCAATAAACATCTTCTGCGGGAGCTTTCTGGAAAACCACCTTGCCTTTACCCTGTCGCTCGCAGCGACGGTGGCACTTTCGGTCGCAGTGCTTCCGCCTCTGTTAGCAGCTTGCCATCACTTTTTCACCCTGGGAAGATATATGCGTCCAACGAAGGAAGTTGACACCGGTCGCCGTCCGGCCGATAAAAAGTGCGAAACGTCCCGCGAGAAGCTGTTTGCAGATAACGCCAACGCTTCCTATTTGTCTGCACAAGACTCCTTCTCAAGAGTTGAACAAGCTAAACGTCACTATCGGCCTCTACGAGAAGCCCTGGACTGTCTGTTTACGATTCTCTCGGTTAATTTGAGACAAAGACGTAAGAGAAATCCCCACGAACAACAAGGTAGTTTTTACATTGACAGTATGGGCACGTCGATGTCAAATGACGTCGACACTGCTCCCCTGAGTTCCACCAGCTCCGGGTGGTATCCGGCGGGCACTCGGACCTCCAGGTTCTTTACGTCAAGAAGCTTCAGTGTCAAGTGTTCCAAGGCTATTGAAAACAAAAGTGCCCTCCTCCCCAAATCGGTGTCTCGTTCTCGGGTGCTGGTCGCCAAGGAACTGAGCCCCCGGAAAACATGCGTGGCCAGGCCAGTTGTCGACGAGGCATTTCCAGGTTCAGGTTTCTCCTGGAGCCAAGCTAGAAAGTTCAAGGGCCGGATGCCGCTGCCTGGAAGACATGGCCGAAAAACATCGCTCGCTACCATCGAAGAGTTGTCTGAGCCCATCTCAGGCAGTGACCTTTCCATGCTGACGGCCAAGTCGGCGCTTAGCGACGACTGGGCCTTGGCAAGAAGCTCGGTTTTAAGGAGCGGTTGCGGCGACTCTTCTACTTCGTGTTTTGAGCTCTCCTCGCGTGCGGCGCTGGCCACTGACTATGACTGTTGTCGGAAAGTAGCGGACAGACGAGACATCGCCGTATAATCGACGGACTGATAGAGAAGCCAAACCTTGTTCGGCATAAATCCAATGCCGCACAAAATATAAACCGACTGTGATGAATAGTCCTTTCAGTGGTTGAGGCCGCCGTACGACGTGACGTTTCCCGAATACTGCAGTAACGGGACTTCCTGTGCACAGTGATCGCCACCTTCTGTGCGAATAAAATACTAAGAATTTTCTCTTTAGGCTGTCGACCGAGTTCTAAGAAGGGCTCGCCGTTAAGCACCGCAATGGCGAGTTGTGGCTGTTATTCCGACTTGTACGAACAGGCTTATAGCCTCTCTCGGCCGATTTCCCGGGAACAGGGTGAAACCTCTTTCGAAAGGCCCCGGTATTTTCCAGTTTATAACTTGCTTCTGCAAAGAAGGAAAGATATAACTTACTTCTGCAAAGAGAGGGAAAGGGAGAGAGTAAAACTCTCTTACTGAGGACTCATGTAGGGTTGCTGCCTTCTTAGAGGTAGCCATGCGGCGCTTTGGCTGCTACCGCTGTCTCAACCCGCCGGGGAGTGGGGGGGGTAATTGATGTTTAAAAGGAGCCATGAAGACAAAATACAACTTCGTGTAATTGAAAGAACTAGGATTCAGTATCTCACTCAGCTCCAGTACAGCCCCAAAAGATATTTTTTAACGAAAAAAAAGCAAGAAGTTTTTAAAAACTTTCAAATTTTGCGCCACATTGACGTGTTGTGAACAAGAATGACGTCATACGGGCGAACAATAAAACAATTTTCAGTGCGTTAACTGCACGTTAGAATTCAAGTGATGCGGTGAAATGGAACTAGAGGCCCCATTACAGACGTCCAGTCATTGTCGTTGCGACAGGTGAATTAGGCGGCCGCCCAATCGCACAACAAGGTTCCGTGACGTCATAGAAAAGTGGCGGGAAATTGGCTAGGGGGTCGCGACTGCTTCACACGGTTTCTTTAATATCTTCGTTATTGTTCGAACGATTGCGATGCGAGTATTGGGTGATATCGCTGCGATGATATCGCAGCTGCGACGACGCCTGGAGCGCAGCTGTAACTCTTGGCTCGTCCCATTGCGCAGGTCATTGTACAGCTCGTCCGCAGTCCCCACGTGTGCCCCGCAGCATCGGTACGCTTGACCCAGAAAGGCGACAGTCATCACTGGCGAACCTGCAATCTGCGTCACCTGCCTGGGACCACGAGGGATTGCGACGTCACGGCCAGCCTATATAAAGTCCCGCCGCTCCCGGACCAAGCCATTGGCAGCTGCGACGACGCCTGGAGCGCAGCTGTAACTCTTGGCTCGTCCCATTGCGCGGGTCATTGTACAGCTCGTCCGCAGTCCCCACGTGTGCCCCGCAGCATCGGTACGCTTGACCCAGAAAGGCGACAGTCATCACTGGCGAACCTGCAATCTGCGTCACCTGCCTGGGACCACGAGGGATTGCGACGTCACGGCCAGCCTATATAAAGTCCCGCCGCTCCCGGACCAAGCCATTGGCAGCTGCGACGACGCCTGGAGCGCAGCTGTAACTCTTGGCTCGTCCCATTGCGCGGGTCATTGTACAGCTCGTCCGCAGTCCCCACGTGTGCCCCGCAGCATCGGTACGCTTGACCCAGAAAGGCGACAGTCATCACTGGCGAACCTGCAATCTGCGTCACCTGCCTGGGACCACGAGGGATTGCGACGTCACGGCCAGCCTATATAAAGTCCCGCCGCTCCCGGACCAAGCCATTGGCAGCTGCGACGACGCCTGGAGCGCAGCTGTAACTCTTGGCTCGTCCCATTGCGCGGGTCATTGTACAGCTCGTCCGCAGTCCCCACGTGTGCCCCGCAGCATCGGTACGCTTGACCCAGAAAGGCGACAGTCATCACTGGCGAACCTGCAATCTGCGTCACCTGCCTGGGACCACGAGGGATTGCGACGTCACGGCCAGCCATATATAAAGTCCCGCCGCTCCCGGACCAAGCCATTGGCAGCTGCGACGACGCCTGGAGCGCAGCTGTAACTCTTGGCTCGTCCCATTGCGCAGGTCATTGTACAGCTCGTCCGCAGTCCCCACGTGTGCCCCGCAGCATCGGTACGCTTGACCCAGAAAGGCGACAGTCATCACTGGCGAACCTGCAATCTGCGTCACCTGCCTGGGACCACGAGGGATTGTGACGTCACGGGCCAGCCTATATAAAGTCCCGCCGCTCCCGGACCAAGCCATTGGCAGCTGCGACGACGCCTGGAGCGCAGCTGTAACTCTTGGCTCGTCCCATGGCGCAGGTTGGTTTGAAAGCCAAGTGCTTGTTGTTTGAAAAAAGCGTCGTTGCTGCTGCCAAGATTGTTTCTATAGATTGTTGTATTGTTTGTAAAAACTGTGAGATGACGAAAACTCCTACTACCAGTGATAATCGCGATGTACGGGCCGAAATGCGCGAAATGGCCAAAAGCATACTCACATAAACAAGTTTTTGAGGACTTTAGAAAATGAGTTGGCTACTGTTGTCAAAGAAAACAAGGAGCTAAAAAAGGAAAACGAGCGACTTGCGGCAGCAATGCCACGAAAATGAAAAACGCCTCAAAGAGCTAGAAAAAAAAGATGTTGCATAACGAGCAGTATTCTCGCCGTTGCAATCTGGAACTGAAAGGGGTCATAGAGACTGATTCTGAGAATGTCACGGAGTTGGTTGCGAAGGTTGGCACCGCCATCGAGGAGACAGTGTTGCCTGAGGAACATTGAAGCATGCCACCGCGTGCCTACGCGTAATGCGGAACATCGTCACATCATCGTCAGTTTAAGAGCCGCCAGAAACGAGACCAGGTTCTGGAAAAGGCTAAAAAGAAGCGCATCACTAACGGCTCCTTGGGGCTATGTGGGCAACCAGGCGAGAATGCGGATGGCTCTTCCCCCTTAGACAACAGTGCTCCTGTCTTCGTTAATGAACACCTATGCCAAAGCCAGAAACGCCTACTATCCTTGGCCATTGCAAAGAAGCGAGAAACCAACTGGCGGTACGTATGGACCCGAAATGGCAAAATATTGGCACGGAAATCTGATGGCCAAGATTGCCTTCACATCGACTCGGTAGATGACCTATCTAAAATTTCGTAGGCCATAGTACGTATCACTCACATGCATAGCTTGTCTCGTCGGCGTGATGTCGGCGCCTCAAGACATCCTCTATCAGGAATTCGTGCAACCACGATGTATTAAGTTGTGTGCTCGTGCGAAAAAGACCACATCTCTTATTCATCTCAACACCCGTTCATTAGTAAAAAAATACGACCAATTTGTTTTCTTCCTTGAACAGTTTTCATTTAGATTTAACGTCATTATGCTCACGGAGACTTGGTTTAATTCCTTTAACAGAGCACCTACATTACCAGGTTACAACTGTTTCTCTGCCAACCACACCAATTCGCGCGGTGGTGGCATCGCCATCTATATTTCTTGCGACACAGGCTTTTTCGAGGAAGTGCCCCATTTCTCTTCGGTAACCGAAGATTATGAAGCTCTTTGTGTGCAGCAACATGACGTGCTTTTATGTGTGTTGTATCGGCCTCCTTCAGGTAACACTGAACTGTTTAAAAGCTTTGTAGATGGCCTACTTGAGTATGCGTCCTACAAAAAGCTCCGGTTGTTCCTTGCAGGAGATTTTAACATCAATCTTCTTGGGACAGTCATGTTCAAACGACATGATTCACCGCATGTTGCTTCTGGGTTTAAAAACGGTATTCAAACACCAACTCGTGTAACTGTTACAAGTTCCACTATTCTCGACCTTCTTATTTACTAATTATGACACGCCTGTTACGGCAGCGGGCACGATTAACTCTGATTTAAGCGACCATTGCCCGGTGTTCCTGGCCTACTCGGAATGCGCATCACGACGTAAACCGATAGCTCCTAAGATTAGCTATCAAAGCATCACTGATTGGCGGCCTGGAAAAGTTCCGAAATGGTATACTCTTCAGTAACTGGACACCAGTTATGAACAGCACCATGCAGACGATGCGTACAATTCCTTCATGACCATATTCACAAAGCACTACAATACTTGCTTTCCAATGAAACTTTCAAGCCCCCAAGGCGTGTAAGAAAAACCCTGCGATCAGTGTTGAACTGATAAAAATGATTGAAGAAAAAAACAAACTGTATGGCTCATTCTAAAACACGGACATTTCTACCCTCGTTTCCTTTAAGAAAATTCGCAACCGGGTGACCGATGAGCTGCGCAAGGCGAAACCATTTATTACCAGAAGTTATTTTATGAGGCCCAAACTTCGCGTCAGACCACTGTCTGGAAAATTATCAATGATGCCCTGAATGCGCGTACAGTGCAAATGATAAATTTGAAATGATTGTTAACGGCCAAGCGCTGAATAATACTGCTCTCTCAGAACACTTCAATGCTCATTACATCAACGCCATTCCTAGTACCGTACCTCGCAGTGTTTCATCGTACCGTGTTCAGTGCAGACATCCTGATACCGCGTATTGCCAGCCAACAGACTTTTCAGAAGTGCAACGCACTTTTGAGTCCTCAAAAATAGCAAAAGTGTCGATGTTGACAATGTACAAATACGCCCCGTCAAACACTGTCCTCGACGTCATCCTGCTATTACCTAGTTCATATTTATAACCTTGCCCTGCAAACCGGATTGCTTCCCAGCTAAAATGAAACGAGCGAAAGTGTCGGTTTATTCAAAGGAGGGGACAAGAATGATGCCGCCAACTACAGGCCTATATCGGTCCTTCCAATTTTTTCAAAGGCTCTAGAAAAATATTATTCTGTCCCGCCTGAATGCTTCTTTCAAAAACACCAAATTTTGTCTGAATGCCAGCATGGCTTCCGGAAAGGCTGTTCGACCGAGTCCGCCCTCTTAGTACAAAAGGAATTAGTAATAAAAAACATTGAAGCTAGTAGACTAACTCTGGGAATATTTATTGACTACAGCAAAGCTTTTGATGCACTAAATCATAATATATTACTTCAGAAATAAATCAGTATGGAATTCGTGGGGTGCCGCATTCACTATGCAATCTTATATCAACGGACGTGAACAATGCGTGGCGATAAATGGGTATCAGTCGTCATTTCAACAAATACGGTTCGGTGTACCACAAGGAAGTGTTTAGGCCCCTTTTTATTTAACGTATACGTGAATGATCTCATTTGTATCGATAACAGCTCACAGTTTGTCTTATATGCTGACGACACGAGCCTGTTTCTGTCCTCAGATAACGTTACCGACTTGTTCTCTGCTGCAAATGCTGTTCTAGATAAACTGCGCGAGTGGTCCGAAGCAAACTGCTTAAAAATCAACACAAAAAAGTCAAAAGCTATCTTGTTCACACCAAAAAATAAACGTGTATTCGTTACGGAAGATCTTTATCTAGCTAATTCTAAGATCGATCTAGTAGAGCAACACAAGTTTTGGGTGTGGTGCTTTCACGTCACATGAGCTGGGATGCACAATTCAAAATGTTGACCAAACAACTATCTTCTGCTGTGGGTGTACTTTATCGGTGCCGGGACTTCTTCCCACTCAGTATCAAACTTCAAATTCACCACTGTATTTTTAGATCACGTTTAAACTATTGCACATTGGTTTGGGGCACTACAACAAAAATAATATTACCACCCTAATGTTGTAGAGAAGAAGGCGGTTCGCTGCATTAACAACGTACACTACCTCATCCCACTCGAGCACTTTTTGCACAGCATAAATTAATAAGATCGATAATCTATACGATTACCGTCATGCTTTTCCAATTCCTACTTTTCTGATGCTCTCAATCAGCAGTTCCTGAAACGATTATCTTGCCTAACAATCCGGACCCAGAATTACTCAACTCGCAAACCTGATATGTGGCTAGTACCATTTCCCCGAACTAATTACTTTTTTCCAAGCATTGGCACATAACATTCCGTCCATTTAAACAGAAATAGCGTCGAATTTTCAGGGCAGAGAGCTTTACGCGACATGCCCTTCGTGATGCTTATGTCAATAAGTAAATGTTGTGTACAGAGTTTTATTCGCATATTTTGTCGGTCTGTTTGTTGAATGCTTTTAGTAAAGTGTAAAGTACGGGAAACGTTTTGCCTGCGATTGCCTGCTCCCTTCTGTTGTAAATTCAATGATGCTTTACACACATGTTTTTTTTTAAATAGACTTGGTATATCACATGATTGTACAAATCTTGTTTTTAATTATCACTGTACGAATGGCACTGTCATTGAAGTGTATATTGGGGCCCCCTGGCCCCGTCAAGCTGCGTCTAGCAGCTTTTATGCCAGGGTGACCTTCTACATTGTATTGTTGAAAATAAAATTTGATTTGATTTGATTTGATTGTTATCGGGACTAAGCAGTCTTTCTAATAAACACAACTTGTATTTTGCCTTCATGGCTCCTTTAACGCTCCGACGCAACGCAGGCCATGATGCGCGCCGTAGTGAGCTCCGGATTAATTTGGGCCACCTGGGGATCTGTAACGTGCCCCGAAATCCCGCACAAACGGGCGTTTTTGCTTTTAGCCTCCATCAGTAAAGCAGCTGCCGCGTCCTCGTGCTCAGCAGCACAACGCCTTCAAATGGCTACTAAGCGCTTTTAAAACTGGGTAGAAGTCTACTTTTTAACAATTATATATTGGTCAGGTTATTCCTGCAATCTTTTTTTCGGCTTTTACCTTGGGGACAGTGGTATTTGTCGACAAAGTTGGCCCTACACCCCGCCCATGGCTCCCTCCCTCATCGCATGAAGAGCGAGAAACCGAGAGTATAGTGCCTAGAAAATACATTCTAGGCAATATACCGAGAGGGAGCGACCGGAATTGTGGCGTCATAGTCGGAAGAAGGCCAGCGGCGTGCGCCGCCACTTCCCTGTCTTGTTTTGTGGGCGAAGTTCCGGCGTGTAATGTGCACTTTAATAATCGTTCAGGTGCAGGTGCACACTGGCCTTTTAATCACACTTAATGGAAAGAAATCTGCTCATCAGAAATCAAACACAACATTTGCCTGCCAGCAACTAATACGTTTCTAGATTGATTGATTGATTGCTAGTTGAAACGGGGTGATGATGTGTTATCTTACCAAGAAAAAATCAATATATATATGTTTCATACTCTTCGTTTAATACTAGCCCTCTCTGAGCGCAGACACAAAGTACTTATTTTTTTGTTGCAGGTCGTAGCTGTCTTAGGCAATATTCCCCTCTGTGACTTTCGTCCATCACCATTCTAATCTTCTTTTAGCCCCCTCGACAGCCTTGAAGTTAATTCTCTTGTTCTACCCTTAAATCCTAGGGCTTAATTAAAGGAGCCACGAAGACAAAATACAAGATTGTTTTCTTCGAAAAATTTCGTGTTCTTAGTGCCCACAGTGCTTGTCCGGAAGCAAGCGATGCCTTATTCACTGAGAAATTAATCAAAATTTCAGCTGAAATTTTTATTCTCGTGCTAAAACGTGTGTTTGAACAACATTTGCCATGACATCATAAGAACAGGTCTTTCCACTAAACTTGGCGTGGAGCGGAGACTTGCTTACTGTTAGTCAACCCAGATGGTGCCTCCGCACTGCGGCAAGCTGTTTTCTGCCTTTGGTTTGTTTGTGACCATATTTAAACGTGGCTTGTTTTTGTTCATGGAGAAAATAATCGTTTCGTAAAACACGGTGCTCGCTCGACAAATATGATCTTGTAAGACGCCGTTGGTTGCGTCAGTCCGCCAGTGTCCAAAGCCCCCCAAAGCCCCGCAGTGCTGTGCATTTAAACGAAGCATAATGCGCGCAGTACCAACAGCAGTACGCATCGGTACTTCTATGTTTACGTGTGCTTTCGTCACTTCCACAGTTTTTCCAACCGTTCTTAGGGCTTTAAAAATAATGTGCCCTAATTATAAGCGCAAATAGCTCCTTCGGCAAGCTTATAAGCGCTGCCTAATTTGCATTTGCTCTTGCCGGCCTCCACCAATCGCAGAGCGGGCTGGTATGACATCATAAGTTCTGTTGGGGGAAATCAGCTAGTGGGTCGCATGGCCATTCCTTTTTTTTTTCTAATTATACAGCTCATTTGCGCGAAGTTTACGTTAAAAGTGGTGTCAGCATGATTGAAACGAGGCGATCTTTTGAATGAACCAAACTTGCATTTTGTTTTCATAGCCTCTTTAAGGGTGCAATAGCGCCACCTGGTGGATTCCAAACAAAAGCGCACGCCATTCTCCGCTGTTTGCGCCACTTGGTCGTTCCAGTTCACTTTGGGATATGGGGCAATGAAGGAGTCGTGGTTGCTGCGCACCTTGCCAAACTCATATGCAATTTAGTTGCAGTTTTCGGAGCCCCTGAAGATGACAGGCACTCCACAATTGGGAGATAAGACAGGCAAGCGTTTTTTTAGCACGACAGCCCTATAGTTCATACCACAAGCTAGGTGCAGCACTGTGGAGGCTACATTGTTGTCCCCCTCAGGGCGCCTAACTCACCGCGAAGGAAGCGACAAAAGGCGCCGGGGCCTTGCGGTGCCACTTGCCGAGAGGGGTCCTTTCAGGGCCCCCTTCACGGCGAGTTAGGCGCCCTCAGTGGGCCCACTATTGATAACAATGTAGCCTCCACTGCGCTGCAGCTAGCTTGTGATATGAACTATAGGTGCGTTAACTCACGAAATTGCGTCTGTGGTCCCGTCGGAGTGAGAACCCTGTCAATCAGGGTTACACAGCGAAAGAATGCCGTGCAAGCAAGAGCAATACTAGACGATGCATCGGCCAGGCTGCTGGGCATGCCAGGCACGACGGCTGCTGCATGCACCAATGGAGAGTGCAGCAGGTGCATAAAATGCACAAAGGATGACAGCATGGAAAGCGGGCTAGCGAATATATAGGTGGGTTCCCCTTTGTCGCCTCTATCCTTGAGCTTCTTCTGTACCTGTTCATAAGCGACGCAAAACAAAAAAAAGCCCAGCACAAAGGCAAACAAACCTCTTTCCCCTCAAGGCACGCCAAGTAAATGCAAATTATGCATTAGGAGTTTGTTGGGTCAACCATTTAGGAACGATTGCATAACATTCCTTTGCGAGGCATATTGCAAAAAAAAAAAAGAATCTGCAAGACATCGTTGATTCATTGCTTGGGATAATGCCCCCATTTTTTTTTTATTTTCGCGGTGTTGCCGCAGTAAAACCTGTTCTGTTACTGGACTCGGTGCTAGCCTCATGGCTATTGTCCCATCGAATGTTACGCGAATTTGGCGATAAATAAAGGGTGCTCAAAGAGTCAAAGAGAAAAGAAGCCTAACAACTTACAATAACAGCGTATGCCTAGTTTTGAATTAATTACTCAGGGAAATAACGCAAACAATTATAGTAAGCAGAAATAAACACTGACTAGCTTGGACTCCCCTGCCACCATTGAGACAAATGACTAGTGGAAACTACTTTTTCACAAATGGATTTCTTTCATGAGCTCCAAAGCATAAGGAACATCCCATGGAGACTATGAGGTTGCTAAAACGCAACATTTATTCCCCCAGTCCAACCGCAAAGCAGCGCACAGGTGTGATTCAATTCCTCTTCTGTACAGGCACGTGGCAAAACACGTAACAAAACACGCCCCCATGTCTCTCCCCACGACACGTCCGCACTAATGCTGGCACGGCTGTTCATCCACGTGCACCGAGACCATGTGCTGGCCAGGAATCATGGCCAGGCCAAGGATGCGAGGCTCCATGGTGCTGCCGCTGCTGTCTGCATGGGAAGAAAAAAGAAAACAGCGAGAGGGTTTTACATCCCGCACCTGCACCAAGGCAGTGTAGTAGACAGCTATGGATTGAACAACATTGAAAAACTTTCAGAAGGAACTTGAAAAAACTAGCCTTTAATCACTCACTCAGCTCCACCCCAGCCAAAAGACGCCTTTTTAAATGAGCCATGAAGATGAAATACAAATTCGTTTAATTTGAAAGAACTAGGATTCAGTATCTCAATCAGCTCTAATACAGCCACAAAAGGTGTTTTTGTAACGGAAAAAAAAAAGAGCAAGAAGTATTTAAAAACTTTCAAATTTTGCGCCACAATGGCGTGTTATGAGCAAGAATGATGTCATACGGGCCAACAATAAAACATAATTTTCAGTGCCTTAACTGCACGTTAGCATTCAAGTGATGCGGTGAAATGGAACTAGATCTAGGCCACATTACACACGTCCAGTCATGTGTCGTCGCGACAGGTGAATTAGGCGGCCGCCAATCGCACAAACAAGGTTCCGTGACGTCGTAGAAAAGTTGCGGGAAATTGGCTAGGTGGTCGCGACTGCTTCACACGTTTTCTTCAATATCCCCGTTGTTTGTTCGAAGATTGCGATGATATTGGCATCATTGTTATCGGGACTAAGCAGTCTTTCTAATAAACCCAACTTGTATATTGTCTTCATGGCTCCTTTATTAAACAAAAAAGAATGCACACAATATCGAAAAACTTCAAATTTCGCACTACAGCGATGTAATGTGGGCGAGAGAGACGTATTAATGGGCCACCAATAAAAACGCAGTTATCACTGTGTTACCTACACGTTGGCATATAAGTTATATCGCCAAACAAAACTAGAGGCGCAACTACAACTGCCCAGTCGTGGTTCTTGGTAGTGGCCTATGTCGGTGACCACTACTCACATGCACAAGACACGGAGGAATAGCCGGAAAGTGGCTGGGGGGTCACCACTGCTTCATGCTTTCCTTTATATCGCCATTAATTGTTGGGACTTTGTGATAAAATTGGTATCATTGTTATCGGAACAACGGTCTTTTTCGTGAACAAAGCTTGTATTTTATCTGCATGGCCCTTTTAACCACCACCTGGGGACGTTTTAATGGGACGACGAAGAGAAACCACAACCTCGGTTAATTTTTAAAAGTAGCAGCTTTCGGTAGCTCCCACAACTCCACAAAGGACATCCTTTGAAATGAAAAAGGAAATGAAAACAAAATGCTGAACGTGTTTTGAAATTTCCTGCTACACGATGCCAGTAGTGCCACAATAGGGGAAATACTAAAGACAGCATTAGGTACTTCTGAAGTGGTTGCTGCCATTCGGCATGATTTGAAGTGCACTTCTACAGTTCGAATGACCCGAGATTTTGAAATACTTCGAGGTAACCACATAAAGAGATTTTTGTGAGCGACATGACGGGGATCCGCAATCCTTCGCCCCAATCGCTCGCTGAAGCAGCCACATAAGATTGACGGCTCTAGCGATGGAGAAACGCGATCCAAATATTGCTGCACTGTGCCCAATAGGATTATCAAGGTGCACACGGCTGCAAGATTTTTTGTGTGTTTATTTATCGCAAAAACGAGAAATAAATGCACTTCAGAAAGCACAGGGTCATACTTTTCTACAATGCACTATGCCACTGCTCGCCTCTTCCCCTCATTCTCTCTCTAAGCCGGAAGTGGTGCTCCTTACGGCTCTCCTATTGGCTAGTCACTCAGGCCACTGCCTGGCGAAGAGCGACGCTTTCTGGCGAGCCAGAAATGAGCAATTTCCTCAACGGCGAAAGTTAGTTTGTTGCTCGCCGCATCGCTCCTCGTTTTGCTGGTGAGATCGTTCCATGTGGTTAGCTTCTGGAAAGCCTGATGGCTAATGCAAACAAAACTTGGCCTTGCTGCATGCGACGCGTTTAGTTTCGGCTTCACTGCATAACATGAGCCCTGGTGTTTGCTTCCTTCGCCTAACACCGCAGCTCTGCAAAGAAGCCAACCAGGCATTTGTGATAGCCCAGAATGCCCGAGTAAATTTATAAAGTTCCGCTCAGCAGATGGAACTGACACTGCAACATATCAGTCCTGAAAACCTAATCAAAACAGACAAAGCGATTTAAAATTTCACCTGTTTGCCTAACACTGGCTGCTAAGAAGAGGCATAGGGAAACTCACGGTTCCAATTCCTATCCTGAAGCAATCGGTGTGATAGGTGCTTTTATTACAAATACAAACACATATGCACACTTTTTCTACCGGCTCCTGACTCAGGATGTCTGGCTTCAACCGGCTCTTCCAGTAATGAGAAGCCAACTGAAGCCAATCCAAAGCAATCTGCTTCTGACCCATTATGCCTGGTTTCAATAGGCTGATTGAAGCTGGCTGAAGGCGATTGGCCCCTCACTCACTATGCCTGGCTTCAATTGGATCCCAAATCAGTGAGGAGACGATTGAAGCCAATCCAAGGCAGTTGGCTCCTCGCTCACCATACCTGGCTTCAACAGGCTCGCGTGGTTATGAGGAACCAGTTGAAGCCAGACATACCGGATCTTCGTGCTTCTAAGCACCCCCCGATTCTAAGTGCCCTCCCCAACTTTCGGAAAAAAAAAAATGTGGAAAAAAGTTTGCATGCGAATCTAGCAACCCCTTTTTCTAAGCAACCATCGCATCGTGGATTTCTGACGCGTGGAAGCGGGACTGAGTTGACGTTGTGGCCAAGTCGTTTATGAAGCTTTCAATTGCAAACCACTTCAACGGAACAAAAGATGGCCTGCTGGGGGATACTGAGAGCGGCGGCCTAAGCGGTACACTGGACTGCAATGATAGTGAGGGGGATAGGGTTGCCACCTGCCCGGTTTTGGACCGGCCCGACCGGTTTTTTAAACAGCGGGCCGGTTGCCGGTCCATACTTGAAACCGGCCGTCATTGGCCGGTTTTTTGGCCCTCGTGCAGTAATTATGCCCGTTTTGGAGTTTTATAAGCATCAATTCAATAACTACGATTACAAATATATGTCGACAAGCTGCGCAAAGACACGCGAGCAGAGAAAATACGCGGGCAAGCGTGCTGCCTGAGAATGAGGGGGACCTAAGGGAGGAACAAACCAACGAAATTCTGCTGCCGAGGTCAGCAATGGTGGTTACATTTCAGTCAAGCACATACGGAGCATTAAAAACAGTCTCTCAATCACTTTGAGTACAATCGTTATGTTGATTTCTCTCTAAGAAAATGCTACAATAGCAATACAATAAGATGCTACCATAAGATGCCATGTCAAAAACATGGCGCATCTTTTTTAACACAAATTAAACATTCTTTATACCCCCCCCACACTTCCCGGAAGGGCCAGTTTTTTATTCGGGGAAAGGTGGCAACCCTAGAGGGGACTGAGCATCAGACGTAAGTGGTGGGTTCACTGCCTGTACCTACTTTTATTTTGAATTTTTGCCAAATAAAACATTATTCCTGGCGGCCTTCTAGTCAAGATTGGCCGGGAAAAAAGTGGCGGGGGGGGGGGGGGGGGGGGGGGGTGGAGGAGGGGGGTGTCTAGGTTTTTCGACGTGATCGTGGAAAAAAAGGGGCTGCTTAGAATCAAGTGAATACGGTATATTGCATTCTACAGTAAAACTGAGGCACACGAGCCTTCAGCCTCATCATCCCTGGCTTCCTTTTCATTCGCATTGCGTCTAACTTCAAGTCAAGTGAAACGTCGAGTCACCACGCGTGCTAGCATTTTTTTATATCTGACTAATTCTTTCGAGCAAATCACTTTTTTTTAGGATGGGTTTTTGAAATGTTTACTGACAAAATGTATATTCTAAATTTTTTATACTACTGGTAATTTGTTATATGCAACTTCCTTTCATCTATTTTTTTTTTCGACGCTTGGACAAAAATTTTGAATTAGATCATTTTTTTCGCACTTATTATCCATGAGAAAAATATTAGAACTGGTGTCGTTGGAAAGGTGGTTGGATCATGTGCATTTAATGTCACTCCAAAATGTGCCTAACTAATATGTTTAGCACAGAAAAAATGCTTTCACAAACTACTAAAAATCAGTCAATTCCAAAATGTTTTCATAAACTACTAAAAATCGGTCAATTCCCTGCAGTAACGAAAGAGTTAACGGAACAAAAGACGACCTGCTGGGGGATAGTGAAAGCGGCGGCCCAAGCGGCGGCCCAAGCGGCACAATGGACTCGAATGGTAGTGAGGGAGGCTGAGTAGTGTTTGTAAGCGGTGGGTTCATCTCTGTACCTATTTTTTTTCTTTTTAATTTTTGTCAAATGAAGCATTATTCTTTGCACCCATCTCGTCGAGATATGGCCAAGAAAAAAAAAAAAATTCCCGCGCCTTCCTGCGAGGGGAACACGAGTAAATGCAGAGCATTGGGGCCTCAGTACTGGTTGAAGGCAGTGTTGCTTCCATCGCTTCTTCCGTGATGCTGGAGTAGCAGACACGAGTAAACGTGGGAGCGAGCGTCAACCAAGGAAGGAAGGAGCAACGCAGTGACTGAAGCACGAACGACCGCTAGTGGCTTTATATTTGCAGCGCGCGCAGTAGAGGGAGAGCGGTACGGAGGGGAGAGCGCGCATGCGCAAGCAGCGCGCGCCCTAGGGAGCCTACATGCGCCGCGCCAAACGACGAAGGCGCGGCGTATGTAGGCTCTTTAGCGCGCCCTTCCAAGCCCCACCGCGCTGCTATCACGCACCTGTTACGCCGAGACCGCGACGGAGCGAACGGGCTGACTACGACGCATGCGCGCGCCAGCTGCTGTTGAGAGAGAGGAGGGAAGGAGGAGAGGCGCACCTGCTGCGGATGCGGAGCTGTGGACGCCGTTCGACACAGGAAGAGGCGAGGCTAAGAAATGCTCTGCATTTAAAAAATGGCGGGGGGAGGGGGTGATTTGGGTTTTTCGAATCTAGGCACGCCCTCACTTTGGGCATCCCGATGGTGGAAAAAGGGGTGCTTAGAATCGAGTAAATACAGTATTTCATTCCTGTACATACCCCACTACATTGGGGTTTTCTTCATGATTCTTAAGACTTCCTATTTCAAAAGCCTTTATCGCATGTATGTTTCCCTCTCACCGTCTAGAAAGCTGTGACTTTGAAAACAAATGCCGTGCTTCGCCTCAGGCAGCAGCAACGCTTGCCAAGTTCAATCCAGGCCGGTGGGAATTCGTACTTTTTCCTTGGCGTTAGCCTCAGAGAAATTGGCAAGGCATCTGGCACACAGTGCAGTGCAAAAAGCCTGATTGCAAGTGTAAGACTACATGGTCGCCTACCTTCAAAGTATCACATCAAAAAAAAAGGGGGGGGGGGGAGGGGGCGGAAAAACCAATTCATTTTGGGTTTGGGTGGCGGCGTATGTTCTGGTTTGACTAAACCAAATAGCATAACGGCTTGGTTACCAGTTCACCAGCACTGAATGGACTTGGTTTAGTGCAAATTGATAACTGAGTGTAAATAAATGAGCAAATGATTAAATGAATAAAGAATAAAAATAAAAGGAAATGTGGTGCAACGGCTCACGTCTAGCAAGTAAGGTGACATCACAGAAGAATAGCGTCAACACTGGAATTTGGTGACTTTGCAATCAAGCTGCTGTTGAAGTGTGCCGCCACCAATGCGACCTGCAACCCTCTAACAATAAACATAGTGTCCACATAAAAAAAATCCACAGATGATCACTTATATGTGATGCAACCTGCAGAAAGCTACGCTATTATGGAATGATTCTCAAAAGACAGAAGCATTTCATGGAGTACATCTTGAAAGGTTCATCTTTAACTGACATATCCGTGGGTGAGCCAGATGACCCCCCCAACCCCCCTTCCACTGATGTATTATTACAGTGGTCGCTTTGGCCCTTCATCACTAGAGATGATAACTTAATATGCACTAGCCAGTAGTCTATACAAGCCGGTGCGATAACTTGGATCGACTCGTCATAACCATTCTTGCACACCTGTCTCTTCCCGAAACCTGCGAAGTACTAAATCATTTAAAGTGATTTGAGACCTGACGAACCTTGCACAAGCCGCATAAACTTGAAATGTGATATCTCTTCAATCATTTCCTCCCTCTGCATCCCTCTCCTTCCACAATAGGGCATTCATGCCCCTTCAAAAACAAAGCTATTCTCTCTCTCTCCTATTCAATTCGATTTGTGGTGCAGTCTTACCATCCGAAGTACCCGAATATTAGAAATTTATGAATAACAGAGCAATGAAAGTCGGCTCAGACACACGACGTTTGAACTTGGAAGCTTCATTGCAAGTGGGCATGCTCCTTTGGGTTGGCTTTCTCACATGACGCTGCAGCTGTGCAAAAAAGCCTACCACTTGCATGCCTTGCAGAGAACAAGAGTAGTAACGACTTCAAAAACATTCGGCTCAGTCACAGCCAGTTTTTACTGTTCACATTTCATTTCATCCTCAAATTTGACATTTGCACCCCTACTTTTTGGTTCCTCCTCCGTGCAGATATGATTCAATTTTATGGGGTTTAACGCGCCGACGCTACACAGGCGATGAGGTGCGCCGTTGCGGAAGGCTCCGGATTAATTTTGACCACCATGGGATCTTTAATGTGCGCCGAAATCTCGAACGCATGGGTGTTTTCACTTTTCGCTTCCATGAGAAAAGTGGCCGCCGCGTCTGTGCAGATGTGTGTCAAGTGCATAGCGATCAGGAACAAATGCAGTTCTGGTGTCAATACTTTTAGTCATGCTGAAATCCACACAGAGAAAACAAAAAGCAGCATTTCCGGTGCGTACATCTTTGGATAGCAGCGATCGAGGAACGACTCGCATAGCATTTCAGTGGGGATGCAAACACTATAAGCTGTGTTCCCATAAAATTTTGCCACTAAGCTATGAATGAAACATTCTGTTTATACAGACAACAAAGGACACCCCAAAAGTGTGTGGCTATTTGTGGTGGCAGGGTAGCCAGGGTAGCCAATAGCCCGAGCTCCGAAGGCGCTCGGGCTATTGAAATGTGATATCTGATATGAAATGTGATGAAAAAGGTTAAACTCCGTTTAACCCTTTCGCTCCAATTTACGAGTACAGTCGTCATTAGATTTTGTACCAGAATGACCAATGACGAGTATAGTCGTAATCTGTGATGACTATACTCGTCATCGGCCATTTTGGAGCCCTGACAGTGCTTTTCTGCAAGACACTGCATCCGTGTAGTGAAGCCATCTTGAAGCAATCTTTTTTACTGAAGAAATAAAGGAGCGTTATTTCATCGAAATAACGGTGCTGTGTGAAGCCATGTCAGGGCTTTATTTTTTTCAGATAGTTAGAGAAAATGGTGGCGCTTTATTGAAAAAAAAAAGCTCTACAAGTTGACCGAAAAACATTTTTTGGTAAATTTGGTATTTTTCTTCCTTTTCACAGTATGGAAAAGGTTACTTGGTTGATGGGTACATTGTACCAGTGCTAAGGAAGGAACACAAAAAGAAATAAAACACAGGACGAATGCTACCATTCGTCCTGACTTTTTTTTTTTCGTTCTGTCATTAATGTACCCATCAACCACAAAGCAGCTCACCCAACTTTCTTTTCTTAATTGGTGCCCCAAAGGTGACTAAACAGTTAATTGGAAAAAACAAAACTTGGTGATTACAATTTGTTGCGTCTTTTATAAGAGTGTGTAAAAATTCACATACACACATCATCATTAGCTCAAGATTAAAAAAAAACATGCTGCAGTAAAATTGACCAGGGACACCGTATATACAGCCTCTCTGCCCCATCATTGGCAAAGTAGCACCTCGGCTGGTGCGAACACAAGTGCAAGCCTGCAGGTCCTCTATGAAACAGCTTGTTTTTTGCATGATAACTCTTGAACCTCAGAAAGAAGTGTTGTTAAGTTTCTTGCTAATTTTATTTACAAGGTTGTACCAAGTGCATCCGATAGCTTTTTAACTTGTGCAGCTCAGAAACCTGTCCAAATTGTTGATTCTTCGTGTTTCGAAATCTACCGCAATACAATTACACGAAGCAATATGGTCTTCATTTTTAATTCACTTGGAACCAGTTCACGACTGTTTGCACAAGCGACCCCTCGAGCAGAGCAAGTTATCCATCGCACTATTTCCCTTTCATTTCTTCCCTTTCTGTGTTCACGTAAAAACTGCCTGCACAGAACTGCTTACTATGCGCGGTATCACGCACATTACATAAACACATTCACTCTAAGGTGGCATGTATACATGCGTGCAGCAGATTTCTTACAATAGTTGTTGCGTAGTGAAAAAAAAAAAAAAAAAAAATGCCCATGGAAATTCCCAAATGCTACCTATCAGGTTGGTTTTTCAGCCGTTGAGGATAACTTGTTTGCATTCAGCAGATGCAGGGTGTAAGCGAATATTTTCCAGAAAAAAAAAAATTGAAGGAAGCTAACACTAACACATAAGACTTGAAGGTAGCGAAGCTGTACGCAACCTTCACGACCATCACGAAGGTTTAAGTCCACACGCGCCCTTTGCGGGCACCTGCTCCTTCTGTGTGCTTCCTGTGCAAAGAGCTGACATTAAACACCTGCTGTGGACTTTCCCAGGTCTTAGAGACACCCGAACGCAGCACCTCTGAGGCACAGGGCTCCATCCTGGGAGACCCCCAGATCTCAAGCGCTACATATGGGGGCCCCAGCACTGGTCTCTTCTTAGATTTTTGCACGTAATGGGCGCAGTGTTGTGCCTATGAAAACTTTTTCTTATGCCGTAGGGCAATGTCTCGCACACACACACACACACAAAAAAAAAAAAAAAAAAAAGTTTCAGTCCAGGATTGCTGCCAATGTACTTCTTCTTCACTGCCGAAACTACCTTTACTCCATCATTTTTGCTAGAAGTGTAAGCTTCTTTCATTTTTTTTGCAAGTGATTATCATTGGACATCATCTTGGAGGGGTGCATGCTATGACGTGTCTTTCTCGGTCTGAGCAAGTGTTGCCAGGATTGCAGCGAACGCTGGAGTTGTTTTTTTTTTTGCCACTCTTACCCAATCTCCCTAAGTGGGTATGCTTGGCTTGACAAACATGCACCAGGGACGCTGGGCGGTGGCCTCGATGCACGCACACACGTGTGCTTGGTGCTTTCTTGGTTTTGTTAACTGCTGGGCGGTCGCCGCAAGGCCTGCGCTCACGTGCGTGTGCTCGGCAATTCTTGGTGTTTTAATTAACTGCAGACATGAAAAACTACAATTTCCTGTCGTTTCCTGTCGCTAAGTGTTACTCCGATCATTATCAGTTCCATGGCCCGTTGAGAACCGACCTAAGTTTGCCTTCAAGTTGTTTAGTAAGGCGCCAAGTTTCCACTCCATATGTCGTCAACTCGCATTTATTTCCGAACTTGGCACTGAGAGTTCTCATGACTGGCAGGCCTGGATCGTTTCGTCCGCAGGCTATCACATCTCTCCCAAAGTGGACCGCATTAGCCCACTCTAGAACCCATGGCCAAGTCCAAAGACAACGCCCGCAGCGCGAACCCAAAGGAATGCTACACGCCTGGAATGCTGTGATAGCTCTACCAGATAAATGCCAGTTGCATAACGCAAGGTTCGGTTCTGACCGAAGGAAGCTTTTTTTAAGGGGCGTAGCCCCCTAGGGGCTGGGGCTGTTGGCGTCTCTTGTCGTAATTGTCGTTCGTCTCAAGTAGTCACGGTACTAAAACACCAGGAAACTCGTTTACGCCTCCCGCTACACAGCTTCTGGCTTCAAAGACACGAGACTTCTACAGCAAGCCTGTGTACTGCTACCCCCCAATGATTTCACCTCCGTTGGCGAAAACGCCAAGATGCCAAGAATACACTTATACACTGCATGCTTTGCCCCTTCCCAGGTTTCACATTAGTGGAGACGGGCCGTGATTTTTTTTTTCTTTCCAATCTGCTGCACATAATATTGTTCCCCACCGCTGCTAACCTGTACCCCTGCTGGGGCCTTTGGGGTGGCCCAGTGGCTAGATTGCCGGTTTCACAGCATAAAGGTTGTGGGTTCAATGCCTGGGAATTCCTTAACCACATTTTTTTCTCGAGGCTTCGGGGTTTTCTGTCTACACCGGACGGATTTGTATTGGCCTAAACAGCTCTGCCATTAAAAACATCCCAGGATTTTTTCAGGAAAAATATTTCGCCTTTTTTCAGTCAATATATTTTTTACCAACAACGATGAAATACAAAAACAATTGTTTCATTGGCTGAGAAAATGTGCTTGTCCTTGCTAAAAATATTTGACATCGTGTATTTTCTGAATGGCGAAATGACAGCAAAAAAACAAAACATTTTAAAAATGTGGCATAGAACAGCCCAGGGCTGTTCTATGTCCACGAAACATGATGTCCACGATGTCCACGGAAAACATAACATGATGTCCACGAAAAAAGGTGGCAATCGAAAAAGAAGCAATTTTTAATGAATTTTTTTGACCGACGTAACTTTGCTTTCAACCCTGCAGACAAAAGGGCGGCTAGAAAAGGAACAAAATTTTTTTGGACAAAACACTTTGAGGGAGCATTGTGGGC
>CM023453.1:2618453-2676819 GCA_013339765.2 Haemaphysalis longicornis
TTGCTCAGGCACTGCCACCACCCCTGTACCGTCAGCCACCGGTCCTCAGGGTGGAGGCGACGTGCTCAAGCGGGTCAGGCAATCCCCCATCCCAGTCGGCACAAAAGATTTTTTCTTCCGTTTCCACGCGGCAGTGTTACCAGTCATGGCGCGTCAGCAGGAGCGGGGCTTCTTCCTACCCTGGGGCGCCGGATGCCTCCTGTGTGGCAAACCGGAAACCGCAGAACATGCATTCCTTGACTGCAACACGGCGATGTATTTCTGGCACGAAATACAATCGTGCTTCAGAACATCGTGGAACATCACTTGGCCGGGCCTCAAGTTCCTGTGCGTGGACACAGAGCACCCCGCTTTCCGTGATTGTGTCCTAGCATCGGACATACACGCCCTCTGGAAAGCGAGGGTAGAAGAAGCAGTGGAGTGCGCCCTCCACCCACAACCCCTCATGGCGACACTTTCTGCGGGAGGTCCAATGGACGGTCAGCGCATTGGGCACATCTGACTGCGACCTGGAACTGCGAAGGAAGCTCGCCGAGGCAGCCATGTGCTGAAGCGCTACAAAACAAATGAGGAAAGGGCAGGCAGGGAAACGCCTAAGCCATTAAAAAAAAAAGGGGGGGGGGGGGGTCTGGATGCGTTTAACGGGCCAGCGTATCCGCCGTTGACCAAGTCCTCTTTTGAGAAACACAGGAGAGATAGCGCCGGCCAATCGGACGCACGCAATTCCTTTCAGCTTTGTTTTTGTAGAGCTGTGTTGCTGTTCTCATTGTCCTTGTATTTTCTGTTTGATGTCTCTCTTTGCCCTTTTTTTCTCTTGGCTTCAACGTTCGTTGTCATCTTACCCCCAAACATGTAACCGACACATCCACTGTCAGAGCTGCTCCGGAACCATGTGTAACACTCGGCATGACGTGTACATTTATGTGTAAATAAAGTTATTGTTTAAAAAAAAAAAAATCCCGTTCCGTGGCCTAGCTGTCTGGGGCTATAGTGAATTCACCGCGAATGTTTTGCGAGTCACGAGTTCGAATCCCGCGGGTACGTGCTTTTTTTTTTTTTTGTAAGTTAACTTTTTTTTTCCGCCGATGTTTTCTAATTGAGTTCACCTTTTTTTGGGCCGCAACGTTCAGGGCTACACGAACTAGTTCACAAAACGCGCGCAGGCTGGCACTGGCGCGCTAGCGAGTTCTCGTTGGCGTGCTGTTGCCATAAGCACCGACTGCTTGCAGGCAGTGGGCACAGGCCAGAATGAACAGACCTTGGCCTGGTGCGAAAACACGCTTTTACGATACAGGCATGAGAGAGGCAAGCTCCAAATATGGGTGGAAAAGCGCATGACATTTGAACGTCTGCGGGTACGCGGAGGGGCGTTCATGCACTGCGTAGGTCTCGGCTAGTGAATGCTACGACTACAAGCCGTCCGGGAGGCTTATCTTGTGGCTTTTACAGCCGACAACATGGCAGAAGCGGGTACGATGATTACTGAGATATGCAGAATGCCATCTCAACAAAGCCATTGGGTTATGTTTACAGAACCGAAACCGAAACCGAAAATTGTGTGAATGCTAACCTTGGGCATCGTCCAATCACGGCGCCCCTCCTCCCAACGTCACAGCCTTAGTTGGTGCGGCCGCCGCAAACCGCGCATGGTAGTTTTTTCTTCTTCGCGCTTTGTAAAATAATACCGATTTGTCAACCGGATAAACGATGAAAAGTGTGCTAATTTGAGCCAGTCTACGCAGTGCAAGCAAAAACGGGAGCTTGACAAATTCACTTCAGTGTCCCTTTAAGAAGAACACAAGCAAGCTGGAAAGCAAGAAGCGTTTTCTGCGCGCCGGAGCGCTCCGCGCACTCGCCGGCCGTGAATGCCCGTACGGCACACGATGCGGCTCGAATTGCGCATGCCGCGGCAGCAACCGCTCTTCGCTGCTGTCCAGAAACAAGGCAGCCGCGAAAAGCAAGGACAGGCAAGAGAGTGGATGATATAGTGGTGAAAAATTGTGCTACGGATTGTCATCTAAGGTGATTTTGAAAGAGGTGATCGAAATCGTATCGCGATGCGGAGCGCCGAAGGGTCGCGGAGGCTTCGTCGACGGCAGCAAATGCACCTGACCGAGCACGAGATGTGGCGAGAGGCCGATGGATTGCGCTACCTACGTGCAAGAATGAACACAGCACCGGTCGCTAGAATGACTAACAACGTTAAAACAAGGTTCCACATGCGAGAAACGGGATGACAGTGTGGTGAAAAACTGTGTTAAGGATAGCCATTCACAATCTCCCTCGGTGCTAAGCCTAAAGTAGCTAACATCCGAGGCGATCCGTGCAACCCATAGAGTTAATACTACTGACTACTTGGGGTGCAACCCAAGCAGGCTGGAGCTGTTGGGGGAGGCGTTCTTCTAAAGCTCATTGCGGACCAGCGTGCTGCGTTTGGGTTCCTCTAGATTTTGGAGGGCAACCAACGTTAGGTTCCCTAGAATACTAACTAAAGTACGACCGCTAGTTTTTATGCAAGCATTCGCAGGCCGCACGGGAGCGAAGACAAGCTGGCGTGTGCGGGGATTAAACTTAGCCCCACCTGACGGAGCGCGCCGTCCCTACACGGCAATTTTTCGGCACGCCAGCTCCCATTGTCGCCGGCTGCGATGGGCAAGCCGGTCGTGGTCCGGGTCCAACTCTGTTGGTTCAGTCAGCTTTCGCTGGCCTTGACAGCTTGAGTCGGCCAGCCATTCCTCCCACTTGGCGAAGATGGGTGTGAGGGCGGGAATCCGGGCGCATGGGTAAATTGTGCGGCATATGGCCGGGTATTCCCCCTAGTGTGGGCATTGTGGGGCACCCTCCATCTTCCGGTACTTGTGTATCATGCGAGGAGTGGGAAGGGACCGGGTCTGTATTCGTCTCAGTGGGGCTGAGGGCATCGCCTACTCTGCCGAGCTTTTAAGTGCGGAGCACTCTCACAAATAAACAAGAAAAATACAAGGTACTCACAACAATAACACAAGGGGAACGCTGCGCCGCACTTCCGACAGCTTTCACATTGTGTGGAACTGCATGAATTTTTCTTTTTCTGTGCTCATACAGTGGTTGTGTTCAACTGATTGTGACAGACCGGGCGAGCAGGAGATGATGGCTGAGGTGGGAACTGGACAGCAGCGTCTCTCACTGCTCTGGGGGGAATAAGGAGGGGTACAGGTGCCAAACCTGGGTTCTGAGTGCATTCGAGGATAATGTGCGTGAGTGCTCCGGGCTGCGCACGCAATTTTCGTTCGGCCTCGTGTTGCGGAAAGTCGTACACAGCGGACAACTACATGTCTTTATCAAGTTAATAGCCTTCGAGTGGGACCTTTAGGTCCATCAGTGTTGGTGGGAGTACATGAAATTTGTTTGCACGAGTCTGAACGTGGTCTCTTTTGCCTTTCTTAGTTGTGGGTAAGGAAACGGAAGTATTGCGCGACTGACACTGTAATGCTCTGTAATTCCTTGGTAGTTCAGCATGTGATGCATAAGTATCTGGCCAGGGAACACCCGCACTTTTATCAATTTTGAACAGCGCGGTTTCGTGTGCATTCAGGTTAATTCAGGATATGCCTTAAACTAGAGTTCCTGTATATGCTCCCTACGGGAGCAAGAGTTGCACATAGGTCCGCCATCTTGACCGCCGAGCATCCAAAGCAGCGTGGGAAAGCCAACCGTCGGGCTTGAAGGAGTCGTGCGCACCGCGCGAGGGGAGCGTGAGCGCGCCCCGACGTCGCTGCTTTTTTTTTTTTGTTAACGCGCGCTTTGCTTTAGTATTAGGGGTGTTTTCCCATAACGCATATCCGAAATATTTCCGGGAAGTCATGGGCTGTGCAAAATGTTCCGAAATATCCTCCAGGTCTTAACAAACATATTACAGGGTGTCCCAGCTATCATGCACCAAGTTTTTAAAAAAGAGTAATGGCCTAACTCGAAGAAAAACCTAGTGGATACGTTTGCAGTACTGTGAAGAAGCGGTGACTATTTTTTTTCGTTAATGAGACATCTTATTATTATTTCAATTATTTACTCGAAGCTCGACCCACAACTATGATAATTGACCTAGTGCAATGAGTGCATTTGTAGGTATCGACGAGGGGCACCTAACTGCGGTATTTTCAGCGACCGAACTAATTGCGTAACCTCATTCTATTCTGACTGATAAAGAAAACCCGCGAAATATGAAAAATACCCACGTGACGGCGCATCCGCGCGGTATTGTAAAGCAGCGTCCCCAAATAAGCTGATTGAAAGCAGCTGCTTCGGGTTACCCACCCGAAAAGAGACAGCGCGCATCACCTTGTAAGGCGCGTATGCAGATAAGGCACAAACTCGGTGGCGATTTTCTTCTTTCTTCTTTTGTTTAATTTCATTCTGGCTAACTCAGAGGCTAGCTGTTTGAGGGCGTTGCTTTACGATGCGCGCGCGGAGGCGCCGCGTCGTGGTATTTTTCATATTTCGCGGGTTTTCTTATCAGTCAGAATAAATGTGTACGTAATTAGTTCGTCGCTGAAAATACCGCCGTTAGATGCCCCCTCGTGGGTACCTACAAGTGCTCATTGACACTTTAGTGATTAGGGCAGTACTTCGCGAGTTAGATAATAAGTGCAATAATTAATTAAGTCTCATTAACGAAAAAAAAATGCTGTCCGCTTCTCAACAGTACTGCAAACATTATCCATTAGGTTTTCTTCGAGTTAAGCCACTACTCTTTTTTAAAATCTTGGTGCACGATAGCTGGGACACCCTGTATGTGCTACTACAAATTTAACGAAGACGTGACTCGTTTTTGCTCAATAAACCTCCATACTGGTTAGATGCCTGGTATAGAAGCAGCACGCGCGTATATGCACACTGGGTTATTTGGAACTCAACCTACAGTTTTGCAGTCTATAGTGCATGTCGGCAAACTTTCATGCCTTGACAAAACGTAAAGTGATTGTGACCAGGCATCTAACCAGTATGGAGGGTTTATTGAGCAAAATGAGTCACGTCTTCGTTAAATTTATAGTAAAACTATGTTTGTTAAGAACTGGAGGGATATTTCGGTACTTTTTGACAGCCATATCTTCCCGATATTCGGATATGCGTTATAGGACTGCACTCAAGAGGAACGGAACAATTTGGAACAGCCAAATATCTTCCCGGGGATGTCGCATATGATCGTATGGATAGGAGGAAAACTGGAGTGAGTGAAGTAGGAGGAAGAAGGAAGGAGGTATGTGAGGGCGAGGAGGGGAAAACTTTGTTTAACAATTAAATCGATCTGGTTCCTGGGGAGGGCGAAAAGCATGTATGCAGTGTATAAGGGTATTCCAAAATTGCAGGTCTCTCTCTTCACACGGCGTGGTTCAAACCTTCCAGGCGCGAAGAACAAATCCTATTCTACTCGGGATGGCGTTCTATGATTGAAAATGAAGAAAATTACTTTTACTACTTGTCCTGGACTGAGGACCCGGCTCACTAACCAGATCGATTTAAGGTTAAACAAAGTTTCCCCTCCTCCCCTTACTCCTTCTCCTCATCTGAGTGCAGTTTTCCTATAACGCATATCGAATATCGGAAATCAGATTATGGCTGTGCAAATAGAGCTAGGCGTCAGCTTCTCATGTAAGCATTCGAACAAAAGGAAAGTCAGCTGCTAAAACCGACAACAGCGAAAATGGAAGACCCACAAAAAAATTTCTAGAGCCTTCAGGGCTGTCGGCTTGACCGCGTACTGAACGTTGTGCAAAAAAGATACTCTTCATGTACTAGCGTGTTGCGGCTGTGTCGCTCTCGCGCTACGAACTACGAATGCGACCGCGCATGGCAGCGGCGCAAAACGTACGAAAGACGCCGACAGCAGAGGGCAGCAGCGGCGTGCAGCTGCATCGCCGGCTTCTCTGCGGTGCGTGGATGCTTTTTGGTCACGTGACGGCGATCAGCGAATAGGGTCGTGAGCGGCGAATGGAAATCAAAGGCGAAAACTTGTCTCTTCGTAGGGAGAAATACAGGAACTCTACCTTAAACCTATGCACGGTTCACAAAAGCATGTCGTGTCTCTTTCTTCCTTTGTGTTTTCAAGCTGATTCCCATTGAAGATGTACCAACTAGCACAAACCAGAGCCATTCTTGGAGTATAAGTTGACTCAAGTTGCATGACCCGCCGCGGTAGCTCAGTCGCTAACGACGCGGCTGCTTTTCGGAGGGAGGCGACAAAAAAAAAAAAAAAAAAAAAAAAAAAAAAACACCCGTTGCCGGAGATTTCGGCGCACGTTAAAGATCCCAGGTGGTCAAAATTACTCCGGAGCCCCCCACTACGGTGCGCCTCATTGCACGCGTTGCGTTGGCGCGTTAAACCCTACAATCAATCAATCAGGTGCCATGGGAGAAAGCCATGCGTTTTAACCATTTTTCTCTTAAGAAAGGGGCTTCGATTTTTCTGTTTGAAGTTTCTGTGCTGTTCAGCCAGCAGCAAGAGTTGAGGGATGCTCTGAAAAGTCGTTCCTGCATTGGTTGTTGATTAGAGGGGGTTCATGTAGGCAGGTCGGGTAGCTGTGATGACGAAAAAAAGAACCGAGTCCCATTGTTTTGGCACGCGCTGTCGCAGTGGTTATCCAGGTTCTCCCAGGCATCTTCCTTCACCGTTCTAATGGATGAACTTCGCAAGACGTGTGAACAAAATCTGGGATGATAGGACAAACCTTTTATGAGTCCGAATGTATATTTAAAAAGGAAGGCTTGGTGCAAAGAAGTCGAGGACTGTGGCAGATGAGACAGGCGCTTGTATCGTCTGCCACTGTCCTCCCCTTCTTTGCAGTAAGTCTCCCTTTAAGTATGTACCAACTAGCCCAACAACACGTTTTGTCGAATGTATATTACGGCTTCAGATGTCCCTATAATAAGCAGCTCTGACGTGCGACTTTCAGGCAAGAAGCCGTCACATGAGAAGCCGTCTTAAGTCATATGACTTAGAACTCTGGTTTCTTGTTTTAATTAGTACATTTTTATGAGGCCTAGCCCCACCTGGTTAAGCCAATAACGTGTCTCAAGTGTAGGCAAGATGTTGTTTTTCCTTTCTAAAATTATTCGCATTCGCCAATAAAAAAACAAACAAAAAATGCTTGCCTTCCTTTTACAGTGTAGCCTCCTTACAACACACTGTGATAGTGATTGTGATTTCAGTCTGTAGTTTTTATACAACCTCCTTGCACTACGGACTTAACAAGAATTCGGACTTTTCAACTGTTAGCAACAAAAAAAATAATAAAAGTATGCCGCTCATTTCTCAAGATCCCGTTACAACCGAATCAGGTTGGTATTTAAAGCCAACAAACATTCATGATGATGGGGGTTTTTTGGTGGTTTCATCCTTCTGCAATACTGTGAAGCACGTCAAACAATCACACGGATGTGCCTTCTTACATTTACTGTGCTCCTGTTGCATGGCACCCTCTCCATCTTAACATTCACTCGTACTATTATCACTGCGCTTTGACTTCTTCAACCTACTTACATTTGCAATTCCATTGTCTCCACATGAATACAGGCAAAGTGCAAGTGAAGGTCCTGATGCTAAGCCTGGAGAATATATAGGTCAGCATCTATACTGTATAAGGGCCTGTATTTTTTGTTTGTTTGTTTCAGCTGTGGAAACCTATTATACACATCTGATGTGCTGCACTAACATCGCTAAATTTCAAATTCTATCGCTTGACTGCCAGGACATCACACACACATACTGCAAATGTATGACTATGTACTTCACCGCGCTAGTTTTTGGCAAGCAAGCTGTTTCACTTCTACTAATTCACAATTATTGTTGTTTCAAATTGTTTTTGTTTGATCACTGTAAATTAGATGCACACACACTGAAAACACATGAAACGCATGAAAAGTCCACTGTAGAGGTGCAAAGATGGATTTGCTAACCTTCAGGCCAGTGTGCTATAACCAAATGTATGTTGTAACAGAAGCCACAGTAAAAGAAATTTAGTCAATGGCACAGATAGGACCACGGACTAAACATCGTGAATCAGTATGTTGTATCTAAATAGTATCTGTTGTAAGCAGATCTGTTGTAACGAGTTTACACTGTATTACATGTCGGCTTGGCAACGTCATGCATACGCTGAAAGCGAGATTTGTCAAAGATTCGGGATGGAGATACAGGCAAGAAAATCAGCAGCCTAAATGCAAAAATCTCTGGTCAGCTTAAGCATTCACACAGGTGCTAATTTGTGCACTGAAACTGGATTACTCTTCCACAAAGGCAGGCCAGAACATGCAGGTGCACACTGGCCTTTTAATCAAAGTTAATAGAAAGAAATCCGCTCATCAGAAATCAAACACAACATTTGCCGGCCAGCAACTAATACGTTTAACACACATTTGCTCACTCAACAAATATGGTCATTTAAGACATTGTTGGTTGTGTCAATCAGCCAGTGTAATCTGAGATAACCCCAAAACCCCGCAGTGCTGTCCATCTAAATGAAGCATAGTGCGCGCAGTACCAACAGCAGTATGCATCGGTAATTCTATGTCTACGTGTGCTTTCGTAACTTCCACTGTTTGTCCCAGCATTCTTAATGCTATAAAAGCAATGTGCCCTTAATTTAAGTGCAAATAGCTCATTCGGCAAGCTTATAAGCGCTGCCTAATTTGCATTTGCTCTTGCCGGCCTCCGTCAATTGCAGAGCTGGCTGGTATGACATCATAGGTTCTGTTGGGAAAAATGGTCTAGTGGGTCGCATGGCCGTTCCATTTTTTCCTAATTATACAGCTCATTTGAGCGAAGTTGAAATTAAAATTGATGTCAGCATGATTGGAACGAGGCAATCTTTGGAATGAACCAAACTTGCATTTTTTTTTCGTGGCCCCTCTAAGGGCGCAATAGCGCCACCTGGTGTATTCTAAACAAAAGTGGACGCCATTCTCCGCCGTTTGCGCCACTTGGCCGTTCCAGTTAACTTTGAGAAATGGGGCAATGAAAGAGTCGTGGTTGCTGCACACCTTGCCAAACTCATATGCAATTTAGTTGCAGTTTGCGGAGCCCCTGAAGATGACAGGCACTTCGCAATTGGGAGATAAGGCAGGCAAGCGTTTTTTTTTAGCACGACAGCCCTAGGTGCTTTAACTCGTGAAATTGCGTCTTTGGTCCTATCAGAGTGTGAACCCTGTCAATCAGGGTTACACAGTGAAAGAATGCTGTGCAAGCAAGAGCGAGCAATGCTAGATGATGCATTGGCCAGGCTGTTGGGCATGCCAGGCACAACGGCTGCTGCATGCACCAATGGAGAGTGCAGCAGGTGCATAAAATGCACAAAGGATGACAGTATGGAAAGAGGGCTAGTGAATATATAGGTGGGTTCCCCTTTATCGCCTCTATCCTTGAGCTTCTTCTACATGGAGTCAAAGTACCTGTTCATTAGCGATGCGAGAAAAATAAGTCCAGCACAAAGGCAAACAAACCTCTTTCCCCTCAAGTCATGCCAAGTTAATGCCAATTATGCATTAGGAGTTTGTTGGGTCAACCATTCAGAAACGATTGCATAACATTCCTTCGCAAGGCATATTGCAAAAAAAAAAAAAAAAAAAAACCTGCAAGACATTGTTGATTTATTGCTTGGCATAATGCACCCATTTTTTTTTATTTTCGCGGTGTTGCCGCAGCAAAACCTGTTTTGTTACTGGACTCGGTGCTAGCCTCATGGCTATTGTCCCATCGAATGTTATGCGAATTTGGTGATAAATAAAGGGTGCTCAAAGAGTCAAAGAGAAAAGAAGCCTAACAACCAACGATAACAGGGTATGCCTAGTTTTGAATTTGTTACTGAGGGAAGAAACGCATTCAATTATAGTAAGCAGAAATAAATATGCCTTGCTTGGACTCCCCTGGCTCCGTTGAGACAAATGACTCGTGGGAACTACTTTTTCACAAATGCATTTCTTTTATGAGCTCCAAAGCCTAAGGAATATCCCGTGGAGACTGTGAGGTTGCTAAAACACAACATTTATTCCCCCAGTCCAACCACAAAGCAGCGCACAGGTGTGGTTCAATTCGTTTTCTGTACAGGCACGTGGCAAAACACGTAACATACGCCCCCATGTCTCTCCCCATGACACGTCCGCACTAATGCTGGCACGGCTGTTCGTCCACGTGCACCGAGACGATGTGCTGGCCAGGAATCATGGCCAGGCCAAGGATGCGGGGCTCCATGGTGCTGCCGCTGCTGTCTGCACGGGAAGAAAAGAAAAAACAGCGAGAGGGTTTTACACCCCGCACCCGCACCAAGGCAGTGTAGCAGACAGCTATGGATTGAACAACTTTGAAAAAACTTTGAAAAGGAACTTGAAAAAACTAGCCTTTAATCACTCACTCAGCTCTTCAAAATACAACTTCGTTTATTTTGAAAGAACTAGGATTCAGTATCTCACTCAGCTGGAGTTGAGTGAGAAACTTTTTAAATTTTGCGCCACAATGGCGTGTTATGAGCAAGAATGACATCATACAGGCCAACAATAAAACAATTTTTAGTGGGTTAACTGCACGTTAGCATTCAAGTGATGCGGTCACATGGAACTAGAGGCCCCATTACAGACGTCCAGTCATGTGTCGTCGCGACAGGTCAGTTAGGCGGCCGCCAATCGCACAAACAAGGTTCCCTGACGTCATAGAAAAGTTGCGGGAAATTGGCTAGGGAGTCGCGACTGCTTCACACGTTTTTTTTAATGTCTCCGTTATTTGTTCGAAGATTGCGATGATATTGGTATCATTGTTATCGGGACTAAGCAGTCTTTCTAATAAACCCAACTTGTATTTTGTCTTCATGGCTCCTTTATTAAACAAAAAAGAATGCACACAATATCGAAAAACTTCAAATTTCGCACTACAGCGATGTAACGTGGGCGAGAGTGATTTATTAATGGGCCACCAATAAAAACGTAGTTATCACTGTGTTACCTACATGTTGGCATTTAAGTTATATCGCTGAACGAAACTAGAGGCACCACTACAACTTCCCAGTCGTGGTTCTTGGTAGTGGCCTAGGTCGGTGACCACTACTCACATGCGCGAGACTCTGTGACACGGAGGAATAGCCGGAAAGTGGCTGGGGGGTCACCACTGCTTCATATGCTTTCCTTTACATCCCCATTATTTGCTGGAACTTTGAAATAAAATTGGTTTCATTGTTATCGGAGCAACACAGCCTTTTTTGTGAACCAAGCTTGTATTTTGTGTGCGTGGCCCCTTTAACCACCACCTGGGGACGTTTTAATGGGGCGACAAAGAGAAACCACAACCTCGGTTAATTTTTAAAGAAGTAGCTTTCGGTAACTCTCTCAACTCCACAAAAGACATCGTTTGAAATGAAAAAAAAAAAAAAAAAATACTGAACGTGTTTCAAAATTTCCTGCTACACGATGCCAGTAGTGCCACAATAGGGGAAATACTAAAGACAGCATTAGGTACTTCTGAAGTGGTTGCTGCCATTCGGCATGATTACAGTTCGAATGACCCGAGATTTTTAAATACTTCGAGGTAACCACATGGAGGGATTTTTGCGAGCGACATGACGGGGATCCGCAATCATTCGCCCCAATCGCTTGCTGAGGCAGCCACATAAGAGCGACGGTGCTAGCGATGGAGATACAAATATTGCTGCACTGCGCCCAACAGGATTATCAAGGTACACACGGCTGCAAGATTTTTTATGTGTTTATTTATCGCAAAAACGAGAAATAAATGTATTTCAGAAAGCACAGGGTCATACTTTTCTACAATGCACGATGGCGCTGCTCGCCTCTTCCCCTCATCCTCTCTAAGCCGGAAGTGGTGCTCCTTACGGCTCTCCTATTGGCTAGTCACTCAGGCCACTGCCTGGCGAAGAGCGACGCTTTCTGGCGAGCCAGAAATGAGCAATTTCCTCAACGGCGAAAGGTAGTTTGTTGCTCGCCGCATTGCTCCTCGTTTTGCTGGCGAGATCGTTCCATGTGGTTAGCTTCTGGAAAGCCTGATGGCTAATGCAAACAAAACTTGGCCTTGCTGCATGCGACGCGTTTAGTTTTGGCTTCACTGCATAACATGAGCCCTGGTGTTTGCTTCCTTCGCCTAACACCGCAGCTCTGCAAAGAAGCCAACCAGGCATTTGTGATAGCCCAGAATGCCCGAGTAAATTTATAATGTTTCGCTCAGCAGATGGAACTGACACTGCAACATGTCAGTCCTAAAAACGTAATCAAAAGAGATAAAGCAATTTAAAATTTCACCTGTTTGCTTAACACTGGCTGCTAAGAAGAGGCATAGGGAAACTCAGGGTTCCAATTCCTATCCTGAAGCAACAGGCATGATATGTGCTTTTACACAAATACAAACAAACATGCACACTTTTTCTATCGGCTCCTGACTCAGTATGCCTGGCTTCAACCGGCTCTTCCAGTAATGAGAAGCCAACTGAAGCCAATCCAAAGCAATCTGCTTCTCACCCATTATGTCTGGTTTCAATAGGCTGATTAAAGCTGGCTGAAGGCGATTGGTCCTTCACTCACTATGCCGGGCTTCAATTGGCTCCCAAATCAGTGAGGAGACGATTGAAGCCAATACAAGGCAGTTGGCTCCTCGCTCACCATGCCTGGCTTCAATAGCGGGAGGGTTGCAAGCTGGGCTAGTTGGAAAGGCATTCTTGGATAAAACCAGCGCAAACTCAGACGAAGACGAAGGAAGTGCACCACAAGGACAGCCGCTGGTCTAACAACTGAATTTTAATATCAGAAAGGGTGAATATAAATACTGAACACAAACAATAAAGTAATAAAAAGACAGTGCGCATGGTCGAAACAAGTTTGCAAAGGTCACGTTGATACCACAAGTAGATGTACGCATGTTACAATCAAGGCACACGCAGATATGCAATCTCTTTAGGATGGAGACACATGCTTGTTTGGCTAACATGCTTGTTTGGCTTCAATAGGCTCGCGTGGTTATGATGAACCAACTGAAGCCAGATATACCGTATCTTCGTGCTTCTAAGCACCCCATGATTCTAAGCGCCCTCCCCAACTTTTGGAAAAAAAGTTTGCATGCGAATTAAGCACCCCCTTTTTCTAAGCAACCATCGCAACGTGAATTTGTGACGCATGGAAGTGGGACTGAGTTGACGTGGCCAAGTCATTCATGAAGCTTTCAATTGCAAACCACTCCAACGGAGCATAAGACGGCCTGCTGGGGGATACTGAGAGTGGCGGCCTAAGCGGCACAATGGACTTCAATGATAGTGAGGGGGACTGAGTAACAGACATAAGCGGTGAATTCACTGTCTGTACCTACTTTTATTTTGAATGTTTGCCAAATAAAACCTTATTCCTTGCGACCTTCTAGTCAAGATTGGCCGGGAAAAAAGTGGCACAGGGGGGAGGGGGGTGTCTAGGTTTTTCGAATCTAAGCACCCCCCTCACTTTCGCCATCGTGATTGTGGAAAAAAAGGGGTTGCTTAGAATCGAGTAAATATGGTATATTGTATTCTACAACAGAAGTGAGGCACACGGGCCTTCAGCCTCGCCAGCCCTGGCTCCCTTTACATTTGCATTGCGTCTAACTTCAAGTCAAGTCAAACGTCGAGTCGTGGGAAAGAAAAATGAGGCTGCATTTGTTCATGGAAAGGCCAAGAAATAAACATTTCCCCTGAAAACATAAAGTTTGGACCATGACGGCAATCTGGAAAAATCGGGCAGCAGTGGCAGCTGATTCGAAAAAGAAAGGAGGCTCGAAATAAACACTGCGCTCGTCTTTACGAGAAGTGCATGTTCGCGTAGTGGTAAATAAAGAAGAACACTTGAAAGGGAGGTTATTCATGTGACCTTGGTTTGGGCACGTCTGAGTTATAATGCAGTAGTGCTTCATTGTTATAAGTGGTCTACACTGTAGTTGCATTTCTTGACAGAAAATTAATTCAGTCCCCAGAAAAGGCATTCAGGACCCTTAGTAATGCATTTGCAATCTTTTTTACGAGTCTGTTTTGGCAGACCGGGCAGTGAGTTGGCTTCACTGCAAAGCGTGCAATGTTTGGGTGAGAAAAAACAAAGTTGATACGGGCACAAAAAAGAGCACAAAACGCTTAAAACTCTCACACCAACCTGGCTTATGGCGTGAGTTGCAGGTCAAGACAACAACAACAAACAAAAAAATTGGCATAAGCAGTAGTATAAGCACACAGCAGCGTCTTTTCAAGGCTCAAGGATAATTTTTGGCCTTAATCTAGCCGCCAATCACACGGTAAACGTAAAAGCTATTTACAGGTGTAAGTCTGAAATTATTTTCACTCTTTTGACAGTTTTTGTGACGACAATACGAGACACGAGAAATTATCGTCATTTCACGTCAAAAGGAGCCATGAGCCCCTTTGCCTTTTAAGTGCACTGGTTTTAGCAATTCCGCAAGCATGTATTTGCACCGGGGAAAAAAAAAAAAGTAGTTTGCATTTTTTTTTCTTTTTTTGCAGCCCGTGTGGCTTCAAAATTTCAATTCGTGCGTGCTTTCAGCACCTCTTGGGGTGCAGGTACTACATGAACTGCAAGGGCATTCAGCACATTTTCTCTCTTACACGATGGGCTTCTCTTGGGATGCTTCTGCAACAGAACAAAGCTTTACACTGGCACAAAGGTTCAATCTGCTCAGCCTTTAAACGTGCAAGCAATGCCGTGATACCTACAGCAAATACCGTATTTTTGCGATACTAAGCAATCCCCTACTTTTGGGAAAAAATTAGGAAAAAAGTTTGCATGCAGCCATCGCAAGGCGGATTTTGAGATGCGTGGGAAGGGGCCCAAGTTGACGCTGTGAAGTTTTCATTGATGAAGTTTTCAATATAAAACCACTTAACTCTATCGTTGCCCCGCCTATTCAAATCGATCACCGGTGATCAATGCTTTATATTGCCGATTTAAACATGTTGTAGTCACTTCTCACACACCTAGTTAGCCTAGGCACTGCACTTTTAGAACCAGTTTAAATTTTCCCACTCCAGCAACATTGAGATTTTTGATGGCATTTTTTGGACCTTGGGTGCGTGTGTTTTCACGAAAGGGGGGCGTGACTGCTGCACTTGACAAAAAAGCGTGCCACTCGTGGTTACGCTGCATTACCATCACTTTTGTTTTATTAAAAGACTCCTAGCAAGTCAAGTACCAAATTATCTTGTCAGCTTTATAATCCGACAGTGTTGAGAGGTGATAATTACCTTACGATGACACCAGCTATTCACTAGTGATGTTTGGTTCGGAGAAAGGGTAGCTTTATTCTGCCAAAGCTCATTTCTGAAAGTTCCCCGGATGTCTAACAAGTGGACCTGGCTTTATTAGGGGCGCAGCCCCTTAGGGGCCTGACCTGTCACCGTATAATGTCGTCATCGTAACCATCGTCTCATGTAGTCATGGTACTAAAACACCGGGACACTCATTTACTAGAACGCTCGATGCTTCAAAGATGCAAGACTTTTATACAGCAAAGCTGTATACCTCTAGCACCCAATGGTTCCATTTCCATTGAAAAAACGCCAAAGTGCCAATAATACACTTATACACTGCATGCTTTGCTCCTGCCCAGGTTTCACGTTAGTGGAGATGGCCCGGGATTTTTTACAGCCAGTCTCCAGAAGTTTCGGTTTCGTTCTTGCATCGCAAAATTCATATTTGGCGCTACTACTACGCAATTACCCAACTTCAAAGCCGATTTGCCATGGCACCCCATACCCGTCGCACGCTACTGTTCCTCGATAAGAATGCACGCCACTCGTGATTACAGTTCACCCACACCTTCATTCTGCGATAACAACTTCAGCTGAAAGTGGAAAGACAACACCAAGTCGGCGGATATCAGTTCAGACGAGGAGAGCATTCCCAATCAGCCTTCAACACCGCCAGCTGTTTACCGGACAGTTTCATTTCCGTATGAGGGTATTTCCGGGGGTCTAGTGTAGCTTCTTAGTAGAACTGTCTATTCTGACAAAGTCTCCAACAAGCTTCATATTGTTTCTTTTCGAAAATGTTATGTGGCGCTGCAATGTAGGAGGCTTGTCGTGCTAAACTCTCTTCATAGCGCGACAGCTGCTTGGTGAAAGCTTGCTGGGCATGATTCTAGTGCATTGCACCTTATTTCGGCAAGCAGGGCTACCACAGTGAGTCAGAAGATGATAATAAACTGCTAATTAATGTTCTGAAGGGTAAGTGGCGATTAGAACATCACCAAGCATTCACCACTGAGTTTGGTTTTGAGCTCCAAGTGGATTTCTTCGCATCGCTTGCTTCCCTTGAATATTATGCTGGCCATAATCATTGACAAGGTGTTTTTACATCACGTGGGGACTGATTGATGTCTTTAATAATGTCAAACCACCCGATTTCTTCCACAGAACCATCTAAAATTGTGAAATTTGAAAAAGAGGTTGACCCGCCACGGTGGCTCAGTGGCTATGGCGTTGCGCTGCTGAGCACGAGGTCGCGGGTTCGATTCCCGGCCGCGGCGGCCGCTTTTCGGATGGAGGCGAAAAGCAAACAAAAACGCCCGTGTGTAAGAGATTTCGGCACACGATAAAGATCCCCAGGGTGGTCAAATTAATCCGGAGCCCTCCACTACGGCGAGCCTCATCGCTGCGTGTGCGTCGGCGCGTTAAACCCCTCAATCAATCGAAAAAGAGGTTGGGCTTGACCACAAGGTGCGGGCACCACGCGTGCTCTGACTAATTCTTTCAAGCAAATCACTTTTATTTTAGGATGGGTTTTTGAAATGATTACCGACAAAATGTATATGGTAAATTTTTTCTACTACTGGTGGTTTGTTATACACAACTTCCTTTCATTTATTTTTTTTTTCGACGCTTGGACAAAAATTTTGAATTTGATCATTTTTTTTGCAATCATTAATTACGAGAAAAATATTAAAACGGGTGTCGTTGGAAAGGTGGTTGAATCATCTGCATTTAATGTCACTGCAATATGTGCCTAACTAATATGTTTAGCACAGGAAAAATGTTTTCTTAGACTACTAAAAATCGGTCAATTCCCCGCAGTAATAAAAGAGCTAACGGAACAAAAGACGACCTGCTGGGCGATACTGAAAAGCAGCAGCCCAAGCGGCACAATGGAGTCGAATGGTAGTGAGGGTGCTGAGTATTGTTTGTGGGCGGTGGATTCACTGTCTGCACCTATTTTTCTTTTGAACGTTCGCCAAATGAAACAATATTCTTTGCACCCGTCTCGTCGAGATACGGCCAAGAAAAAAAAAGTGGTGCAGGAGGAGGGGGGAATTTGTTTTTCGAATCAAAGCCACCCCGTCACTTTGGGCATCGCGATGGTGGAGAAAGGGGGGTGCCTAGAATCGAGTAAATTTGGTATTCATTCCCTGACGACTTTGAAAACAATGCTGTGCTTTGCCAGGTTCAATTCAGGCAGGTGGGAATTCGTAGTTTGTCCTTGGCTTTAGCCTCAGGGCAATTGGTGAGGAGTCTGGCACACAGTACAGTTCAAAAAGCCTGACTACATGATTGATTGCCTAGCTTGAAAGCATCACGACAAAAAAAAAAAAAAAAAAATTCAAGGCAGGGAGGAAGAAAAACCAATTCAATTTAGGTTTGCGTGGCAGCATTTAGTTATAGTTTGACTAAGCCAAATAGTACTACATAACGGCCCACTTACCAGTTCACCAGCACTGAGCGGATTCGGTTAAGTGCAAATTGATAACTGAGTGTAAATAAATGAGAAAATAATTAAATAAAAAGGAACCAAAATAAAAGAAAATGTGGTATAACGGCTAGCGCCTAGTGAGTAAGGTGACACCGCTGAAGAACAGCGTGAACGCTGCACTTTGGTGGCTTTGCGATTGAGCTGCTGTTGATGTGCACCACCAATGCTACCTGCAACCCTCTAACAATCAACAAAGTGTCTGCTTAAAAAAAATCCACACATGATCACTCCTACATGATACAACCTACAGCAACCTATGCTATTGTAGAATGATTCTCAAAACACAGTAGCATTTCATGGAGTACATCTTGAGAGGTTTATATCCATATCCACGTGTGAGCCAGATGACCCCCCTCCCCCCTTCCACTGACGTACTATTACAGCAGTCGCTTTGACCCTTCATCGCTAGAGAGAATAACTGAATATGCACTAACCAGTAATCTATGCAAGCTGGTGCAATAACCTGGACCGACTCCTGTCATAAGCATTCTTGCACACCTGTCTCTTCCCGAAACCTGCGAAGTACTAAATCATTTCGAAAGATTTGAGGCCTGACGAACCGTGCACAAACCGCATAAACTTGAAATGTGATATCTCTTCGATCATTTCCTCCCTCTGCATCCCTCTCCTTCCACACTAGGGCATTCATGGCCCTTCAAACACAAAGCTATTCTCTCTCTCTCTCCTATTCAATTCGATTTGTGGTGCAGTCTTACCATCCGAAGTACCCGAATATTAGAAATTTATGAATAACACAGCAATGAAAGTTGGCTCAGACACATGACGTGTGAACTTGAAAGCTTCATTGCAAGCGGGCACGCTCCCTTGGGTTGGCTTTCTCACATGACGCTGCAGCTGTGCAAAAAAGCCTACCACTTGCTGCCTTGCAGAGAACAAGAGGAGTAGTACTCCGACTAACTCTGGTGTATGTCAGCTAAAGCAAAGATAGTCGCATTCAAAAACATTCGGCTCAGTCACAGCCAGTTTTTACTGTTCACATTTCATTTCATCGTTAAATTTGACATTTGCGCCACTACTTTTTCGTTACTTCTCCGTGCAGATATAATTCAATTGATTATGGGGTTTAACGCGCCGATGCTACACAGGCGATGAGGCGCGCCGTTGCGGAGGGCTCCGGATTAATTTTGACCTACTGGGGATCTTTAACGTGTGCCGAAATCTCGAACACACGGGTGTTTTCGTTTTTCCCTTCCATGAGAAGAGCGTCCGCCGCGTGTGGAGCAGGAACAAATGCAGTTTTGGTGTTAATACTTTTAGTCGTGCTGAAATGTAGACGCAGAAAACAAAAAGCAGTATTTCCGGTGTGTACATATTTGGATAGCGCGATCGAGGAACGACTCGCATAGCATTTCGGTGGCGATGAAAACACTATAAGCTGTGTTTCCATGAGATTTTGCCACTAAGCTATGAATGAAACATTTGGTTTACAGGCAACAAAGGGCACCCCAAAAAAGTGCGGCTATGTGTGGTGGCAGGGTAGCTAACATGGGAGAGTGGTCAGCAAGTTGGGCTAGTTGGTTTTGCATACTTGCGATGCAACTGTGCTTTCCATTAAAAAGAACACAGACAAAGCACAGGTAATTTGTGTTCCCTGTAAAATGCAGTTGAACGCCAGGAACAGAACTGGAGCAGGCGACCTCTTAACCCTTTACCCACCACAAAGCACCTGAACTTGTCCACAAGGGTTGTACCGCTCCCACCAAAGGCAAGCTACGCTTGTCCACGCTAAAACAAGTGCTTGCGCACTACCGCAGTCAAGCTAACCTGAAATATGTTAGCTTATTTATCGTGTTAGTCATGTTTGTTTATCGTGTTGTTTATCACGTTAGCTTTTTTTGAACCGGTTTTATGCATAATGCACTCGTTGTTTGACCATCGTTTGACAACTTGACGATGGGACATGTTCCTAAAAGCTCCTAAAATGCTTTGCCCCTAAAAAACTCTGGTAAACCTTTCGCTCCCATTTGAGAGTTCAGGCGTTAAAAATTTTGTACCAAAACGACCGATGATGGGTATAGTGGTCATTGGTCATTTTGAAGCCCTGATGGCGCTTTTTTGCAAGACACTGCGCGTGTGAAGTGAAGCCATCTTCAAGCAATCTTCTTTACACAATTAAAGAAATAAAGGAACATTATTTCATCAAAATAACGATGCTAAGTGAAGCCATGTCAAAGTAATCTTTTTTACATAATTAGATATACAAACAAACGTTTTTTTTGTAATGGTGCTGTTTTATTAAAAAAAAAGCTCCACAAATTGACCGAAAAACATATTTAGGTAAATTTGGTATTCTTCTTGCTTTTCACGGTATGGAAAAGGTTAATTGGTTAATAGGTTCATTGTACTAGTGCTAAGCAAGGAACACAGACGAAAAAAAACACAGGACGAACGCTAGCATTTGTCCTGTTTTTTTTTCTGTGTTCCGTCGTTAGCACTAGTGCAATGTACCCATCAACCACAAAGCAGCTCACCCAATGTTCTTTTCTTAATTGGTGCCCCAAAGATGACTAAACAGTTAATTGGAATGAACAGAACCTGATGATTACAATTTGTTGTGTCTTTTATGCGAGAGTTTTGCTTTTATGCCTTTTATTTTTTCCCCCATGAAAACACACTCCTCCCACTTACACTTTCCACATTTAGACATTTTCTAAATAAACGATGAAAGGCAGCACGCCTGTTGGGTGCAGGCCCTTGACAAAGCTCTAGGCTATCCCAGGTCGTCCCCATGGCCAAGGCATCAACCCCCCCCCCCCCTTTGGTGAAATGTTGGTTACGTCAAACCCACCAAGTCATCCATTGCCCACCCATGAAAAATGTGAGCCTGCAGGCCTCACAATTTGTGGGGAAAAAAAAAATATATATATATATTGGCGCAGCTTTCACTACTGGTGCAAGGATGGAGAAACAGCAGAGCTGGCAGACACCTCTCCCTTTGTCAGAAACTCAGCTGTTGCATCATCATCATCATCTGCAGCAGCTTACTAGGTCCACCGCAGAACGACGGCATCTCCCACCGCCCTCAAACTGCTACTGTCACGCACCGCTCGATCCCATTGTTTGCCTCCGAATTTCGTTATCCCGTCCCTCCACCGAGTAATTGGCCTTGCTCTTTTTCTAGACCCATTTGTCAGTGTCCACACTGTTACTCTAGGGTGGCAGTCCACCAATAGTCATTTCGCCTAATCACGCGCCAGCTCACGTCCATTTCTTTTTCTTCATTTGAACTATCATATCTTCTACTCTCGTTTGTTCTCTGATCCAGGAAGCTCGTTTCCTGTCAGTAAGTGTTACTCCAATCATTATTCGTTCCACGGCCCGTTGAGAACCGACCGACGTTTGCTTTCAAGTTGTTTAGCAAGGCCCAAAGTTTATTTTCGAACTTCCTGCTGAAAGTTCGCCATGACTGGCAGGCCCGGATCGTTTTGTTCGCAGGCTTCCACATCTCTCCCAAGGTGGACCACGTTGGCCCACGCTAGAACACGCAGCCAATTGATTGATTGTGGGGTTTAACGCGCCGACGCAACGCAGGTGATGAGGCGCGCCGTAGTGGAGGGCTCCGGATTAATTTTGACCACCTGGGAATCTTTATCGTGCGCCGAAATCTCGTACACACGGGCATTTTTGCTTTTCGCCTCCATCAGAAAAGCGGCCGCCGCGGCCGGGAATCGAACCCGCGACCTCGTGCTCAGCAGCGCAACGCCTTAGCCACTGAGCCACCGCGGCGGGTAGAACACGCAGCCCAGTCCAAAGCTAATGCCCGCACTACGAACCCACAGAAAACGCTGTGTGCCCGGAATGCGATAATAGCTCAACCAGATAGACGCCGGTATCATAACGCGAGGCACACAGGTTCGATTGCAACCACGGGAAGCGTTTTTTTTTTTTTCCAATTGCCTGCGCCTGTTACTGTCCCCCACCGCTGCTAACCCGTACTCCTCGGGTCTTTGGGGTGGCCCAGTGGTTAGGTTACCAATTTCATAGCGTAAAGGTCGCGGGTTCGATTCCCGGGACCCCCCTAACCACATTTTTTTCTTGAGGCTTCGAGGTTTTCTGTCTAAACTGGATGGATTTGTGTTGGTCTAAACAGCTCTGCTGCTAAAAATTCCTCTAAACATTGCAACTGGAGGGAAAAAAGCCCGGATAGGAGACAGAAAGAAATCGTTTCACTCATGCATCCTCGCAAACTTTCATGGCCTGGAGGTCAGAGCTGATTGATTGAATGTAGGGTTTAACGCACTGACGCAACGCAGGCAATGTAGTGGAGGGCTCCGGATCTATTTTGACCACCTGGGGATCTTTAACGAGCACCGAAATCTCGTACACAAGGGCGCTCTTGCTTTTCGCCTCCATCAGAAAAGAGGCTGCGGCAGCCGAGAATGGAACCCGCGAACTTGTGCTCAGCAGCACAACACCTTAGCCACTGATCCACCGCGGCGGGTCTGGAGGTCAGAGAACAGTTGTCGTGGAGAACGACCAAGATAACGAAGGTAAGCATTTCTTCTGTTTGTTTTCACTGCTTTATGACTGTTGCCAGTAAGATATCCTGTGATATAAGGCTGAGTGTATTTCTTGGCAAGTCACGCCAGATGCAGACAAAAAATGCACATTTTTAAGCTTTTTACAATTTTTTTTTTGGTTAGTACCCTAGGCATTGCCCAACTCACTTTTTTTTTGTGTGTGCATTTCAGGTGGTGGAAAGCCTTTCTTGAGCACATCACAGGCTGTTTTCTTCCTAAAGTTCATAAGGGAATTTAGGTTTTGCTCGTCTAAGTTTGCTCGTCTACGCAGTTCTTGCAGTTGTTGCACACCAATTAAGCAATTAAGGAACTAAACAATTTACAGTCAAGTTCATACGTCTGCTAGACCATTAGTATTTACAATTTGCTTTTGAGCTTCGTATATGGACTACGTTACCTCCTGAGGCAACGCAGATAGACATTACTACCATCTGGGCAGTACCTACAACCTTGTGCAAGGGACGCACAAGTTTCTGTTCAGGTTCCTCTTTTCGAAATTTGTGCTTGAGTAACTAACGAATGAACCAGTTGCGTTTTGCATTTCAAGGCCCAAGAAGCGAGACTTTATAGTTTGGGTACAGCGATTTTTTTAAAATAAGCATGTAAAATAAAAAAGAAGCACTTTCAAAGTGAACCATCGAGAGAATTGTGACAAAAAAGAAAAGTCAACGTGAAATTGTTCAGGCAATGTCAGGTTTCTTTCACGCACGCTTTATTGTGCTTGCTCAGAGAAGCTCTATAGACTTTTCTTCACCAAGTGGGCGGCTGTTAGGCAGTTAGTAGACACTTGCATGTTAATATTGGCCGTTCTCCATGTTAATAATGAAGAATGGTCAAGCCATAACAAAGGGAGCGTGCAATATATTGTGCACATAACATGCAGAAAGCAGAAGATAAAAGGGTTTCTGTTCCTCCCCCTTTTCCCCTTTCCCCTTTTCGATAGGGACAAGAAATGGAGCACTCAAAATAACGAGGTATTTACATTTGCATTAAACTTGGCACTTGAAACACAGCATATTACCATAAGCACTAAAGCAGGGGCAAAGTTACACTTAGGCTATTATCCTGAGTATGAAACAAAAAGGCCATCTTGCTTGCGAGTCCTCGAAAACCATGCTAGCATGGTGGTGGTCGCTGAAGCCAAAGATGTAACTGCAACGTTGTTTGCTCTATGCGAATTGAGCCCATCACAAGAAAAGCAGAACGGAAGATCGTAGGTGTAACATTACGGGACAAGAACAGAGCGGAGTGGGCCAGGGAACAAACTCGTGTTAAAGACATATTAGTAAAAATTAAGAAGAAGAAATGGGCATGGGCAGGGCATGTAGGTAATGTGAAGGCAAGATAACCGTTGGTCATTTACCACAGGAAATTGACCAATTTTGAGGGGTTTAACGAAACATTTTTTCTGTGCTATACATATTGGTTAGGTACACATTGCAGTGACATAAAACGCAGATGATTCCACGTGCTTTCCAACGACGCCAGTGTTAATAATTTTTCATAAATAATGATTGCGAAAAAAATGCTCGCATTGGAAATTTTTGTCCAGGCGTCGAAGAAAAAAAAAAAAAGTAAGTTGTGTACCATAAACCACGAGTAGTAGAAAAGATTTAGAATATACATTTTGTGGGTAAACATTTCAAAAACCCGTCCTAGAAAAAGAAATTGAGTTGCGCGGTACAAACATAAAAGAAAATGTTAGCCCGCGTGGTGCCCGTGCCTTGTGGTGAAGCCCAACCTCTATTTCAAATTTTGCTATTTTGGATGGTTGTCTGGAAGAAAACTGGTGGTTTGAGATTATTATAGGCCCCAATTAGCCTCCACGTGATGTAAAAACACGTCGTCAATGATTATGACCAGCACAACATTGAAGGCAAGCAAGCGATGCGAAAAAATCCGCTTGAAGTTGAAAACCAAACTTGTTGCTTGTTGACGTTCTGATGGCCACTTATCACTCGGAACTTTAATTTGCGGTTTATTATCATGTTCTAACCTGCTATGGTAGCCCTGCTTGCAGGAATAAGGTACGATGCGCTAGAATCGTGCCCAGCAAGCTTTCACCAAGCTGCCGTCGTGTTATGAAGCGAGTTCAGCACTACGAGCCTACTACATTGCAGCGCCACCTAACAATTTTGAAAATAAACAAATACCAGGCTGTTGGAGACTTTGTCAGAATAGACAGTTCTACTAAGCAGCAACACTAGACCTCCGGAGACCTCAGCCGGACCTCAGCCTAAGCAGCAACACTAGACCTCCGCCACCGTGGTGCATTCCTCCCGCCGTTGTCTCTGCTGTAAATTTACGCTTTAGAGTAAAATTAGTGCAGGCCAGTCGCAGGAACAACAGCACCCACCGGGCTGCAGGTACTCGGAGCAGGAGCCCAGGATGACGTTCTGGTCCCGATCCGTGCAGAGGAAGCTGCCCACCAGGGTACGGCCGTCGCTCATCTCCACACGCAAGCTACGGTTCAGCCACTGGCGCAGCCGTGCGCGGCCCCCACCGCCGTTCCCAAGGACTCTGCCTCCGCAACCGCCATGCCTCCTCCCTGTCCACCTTAGAAGAGGGGCGGAAGTCCCTCGTCCACACTTTGAACTGCACTACACTGCTGTCGAAAAAAAATTCACCATCCTTTCCTAAAGAAAGTTGAGAGAAGCATGAAAGTGAAAGTGCAGTCCAAGCGTTGCTGAAAGTGAGCCCAATTCGATTTCCAAACCTTCAAAGACCCAAAATCGCGAACACAGAACGAACCCCACGCAATGATTTTTCACACACTAAGTAGATGCATCTACAAATGATCTAAATGTATACTGATCCATGGTTTATGATATAAAGGTATACTATTGTCACTCCTTCATGACCGATGCGTGTACTGGCTTATATAGAACCGTTCCCTTTTTGCGATTTTCAAAAGTGACCGGTTTGACGCAATCGGAAGCGCGGTTTGATGCACCCACGTCTGTCCAGAGATCTTATCACAGCCTTTCTGGTCGACAGCCGGTCTATGAGAAGATGCAGCAGTTTTTTTTAAAGAATGCCATCGCTCCCACTGAGAAAGCTTTCGCTTTATTACTTTATTAGCTTGTGGCAACTACTGTTGTTTTTTGTTGCCACAAACTGTAATCTTGTTTGAAATTGGCGCCAGCAAGTGCGAGTGAGGCGCGTGAAAAAAGAGTGGAACCTTGGCACCACATACAGTGAAGGGGACAGACAAAAAAGAAGAACAAGGAAAGATTCCTTCGGCTGGCCACGTTACAGCTTCTTAGGCCATGTAATTAGATACAGTTTGCCTTTCATGCTCGTCCCCCTCCTGCTCATCTTTTCAACATGACTATACAAAGTGCTATCAAAAGCAGGCTTGGGTTTGGGCAAGTTGGCTTTCATATTTGTGGTTTCAGCACCTGAAAAAAAAAATACACAGACACACAAGAACGAGTATAAGCACTAATTGATCCTGAGTAACGAGGATAACACTTTTCATTGCCTTGTCTGTCCGTGTATCTTTTCGTGTGCTAAAAATACATCACCGGTATCAAAGGGTTTCGAGATTAGCTCTATTTATCAGGATGGAATTTTATTTAGCTCCGTCCGCACACTATCACCTTCAAAATAATTCCCTTGCGCAGCAATAGAGGGCTCCTAGTGTTCCTGTCACAGCTGAAATGGGTCTTCGAAGTCGTCTTTTCGAACCATGTCAAGCACTTTCTGGGATCCGCACTAGATCTCCGCAAGGGTGCGACATGATGCGATTTCTTTTGGTGCAATGCACGAAGCAGTTCGGTGCAACGCTTGGCATGCTGCATTTTGAAACAGGATGTGGGAATAGCTCTGTGATAATGAAGACACCAGGGTAGAGTTTGGGCAGCTAACAGTTTGTTAACTTTAAATTGCAAGGTATATTGGAGCTAGCACATACCCTACATCTGTGCTGTTTGCAGGCTCTTTTACCCTCAATGTCCTCGACTTCTGTCCAGGTAGCTGTGGTTGGACACGCACATGTCCAGGTAGTTGTGGTTGGATGTGTCCATGCAGCATGTCAGTCCTATAACTGTGACATGATGACCACGGCAAAGCAGCGCACGCCAACAGCTGCCGGCACTTTGGCTATGCCACAGGAGCCCTGACGTCGGCAGTATGGGGTGAGGAGCTAATTGCGTCATGCTGATGCCGATGTCGAAAGGGTGTCCGTTGTGAGCTTTCTGCGGCTTGCAGATTAAAATGCATTTTACTGAACGGTTACGGTTGAAACTTTGTGGGAGTTACCTCTATATACAGAGGAAGCCTTTTTACAATAGTTATTTCAGCTTAGAAATTTGGTGTCCGTACACCTTAAAAAGTTCTTCTTCTTCCTTGGTGGGTTTTTTTTCGTGCAAGGGCATCTAAGGCCAAGAGCGCCATTGCTATGATGAGGTAAAAAATACACCTTCAAAAGTTCGAATCCCATTCCCACTCTACTTGTGGCTCAGCTGCCACCAATCCTGTTTCCAATTCATTACGTATCCCTAAAAATACGGAGCAAGTCCAACCTCATTTCTACTCAGAGTTGCAAATCCTGCAACCCTGCTCCCTGTGATGAAAGCTTCAGAACCCCCCCCTCCCCCTTTCCACAGATATCGCACCACACTGGAAAATTGGCACTGTCAGAAAAAGTGGCTAGGTAAAACGAAACAAAAACCTCCTTTTGTAGAGTAATAGAAGACGAGCAGGTCACACACAGTGGAAATAAATAAACGGCTGCCACTACGTAAAGTTGACTGGTAGTAGTAGGCAGTGATTTGAGCACAAGGACATGCTGTGTGCTCATGAAACAGCGCACAGATTCGGTCACACAGAAAATTCCCTGCCGAAGACCCTTTGCTTACACATTAGCATATCGACTACAACAAATGGGATGCACAAAAACCTTCCAGGTTATAGCCGGCGTCTACTAATGCTAACCTTCCGAAGAGGTTGCAAAAAAGTTTTCAGCTATACAACGAGCCTAATGTGTTTTAGTGCACGAAAGTATGCTGGTAAAAGTTCACTCTAAGGCTGAACTTCTCGCCAAAGCTTCTGGGGATGCTTCCGCATGAGTCAGAGCGAGCTTCACGCACAAAGAGAATGAGCTACACTTGGCGCATGAAAACGTGTCCGAGATTCCAACCATATGTTCCAAATGTCCAACTTACAGTGCAATCTTCAGTTTTCTCAAGATGCCATCGCAAATATTTAACTCAATACACCTGACATTTTGTTTGGCACTCAAAGATGACGTTTTGGGTAACACATGCTGCTTGCGCTATTGCATAACCAGCAAACTTGTTGAACTTAGGGCTCAACAGGGTGTACTGTTGGGCGAGTCGGTAGTTCATTTTAAAAAATAGCTGCAGCGCGAATAAAGGTATACAGCGCTTGTCCCGCCGTCCTTCTGTGTCCTTGTTTCTATTCGCGCTGTAGCTATTTTTTAAAATGAACTTAGTGCCTTGGATGCCGAAGCAACAATTAGCCTATGAGGCTCGCTGTACAGTAGAGAGCCTCACAGCTGCTGAATAGGTTCAAATCTGAAACCCCTGCTGAAGTATTCGCAAGACTATGCAAGTGGGATGTTAAAAAAAGGGTGACCCCCCCTTTGAAATGTCAACAATTTTCCTCCATATATAGAACCCTAGCTATGTGAGGGGGGGTGCTCCACTGCGCCTTGGGGTTCTCGGCGCAGTGTGCACTCAGCCGACTGTATTTTGTGTCCATCAGAAACTGGGTCGCAGCAGGTGGGAAGCAGACCAGCAACCACCCGCTCAACAGCCAAACATCTCCGCGACTGAACCACACTGACATGTCGTACAAACAGTCGCACACTTTTTACTGCCCCCATGTTGGCCCAGCTCAGCTCTAAACAGCAGTGATAATACACCTGTAGCAGCAAGATGAAATGTTGCTTTGCGGTCCTGTAATCTGGGGTGATAGGCCCTGCCAAGAGCACTCAGTTAAGACGAAAAAAGGGGAAGCCACCTTGCAGGCACGATTGATCTTTGTTTTGTACTCTTTGAGCTGGATAAAAGATACGACTGTGAGGAGATTATTGGCTTCAGTGATTAGAAGGGTGGACTTGCCGATTAGTTCTTGCCTTTGGATCAAGGATCACAACAAGCTGTTTACCTGCCCCACTTTATCAAATCGTTTACTCCGGCAAACAGGACGAATGTGCTTTGCTCTATCGATGGGCTCCCTGTTCAAAGCCGCTGCCTTCTTTTTCCTTACAAGCAAGAGCCTTTTACGCATGCAAAGACCAGCAACAAAAGGAAAAAAGTAAAAGTCCTGAGCCTGTTGATTTCTGTTCGAATGACGGCACAGCAAATGGATTACAGTTAAACCTGGATGTAACGATCCTCTATGTAGCGAATTCTTGGATTTAACGAAGTTTTTCAAGTCCCTATTGCCAGCCCCATTGAAGCCGATGTTTGTGCGACTTCTATGTAACGAAACGTCGCGGCAGTCAACATTGACATAACGAAGTCAGTGAGCTGATCAGTCACTGTTTTTTGCATTTTTACTCAAAAATCGGCCGCAGAAATGAACTAATGCAGCGAATACTAGCATTAACCTACGGAGCCAGCAGCAATGAGAACGTCTGGAATCGCCTTAACACTGAAATTCGCCACGATCGATGATGATGAGCGGAGGAGCTAGCACGATCCCATGGCTAACGTAGCAGTCACTTCTGGTTCTGCTTGTGTAGCGTTACACCACACCAGCTAGAAAGAGTAAATACCTGTCAGGCTTTTTTTTTTTCGCCCGCCCCGCAAACTACCGTGCGTTTCCACGTGTGAGTGCGGATTCGGTTTCAGATTTAAAATTTAAGGTGCTAGGCCGTCCTATCGGCGTGTGTTCGCGCGTCTCGACTTCTATCTGAGGTATCAGTTCGTCGGTGAGAGTGCTGCTGCTAGAAACCGAAAAGTTGTGTCTTTTCAAGAAAAGGGCACAATTTTAAATGCCGTGTCCGCTGGCGAGAAAGATGAATGGCTTGGTATAGTATCCCAGCTCGCACCCTCTCAACAATCTTGAGTGTGGTAAACAGCATCAAGTCGCAAAAAATGTACCCTTTCAGCATAAGTTTGGTTCTTGGAAATGCGTTAAGGCGGCGCCGAAATGTGTCAATAGGCAAAGTTATACTTAAGTTGGGTTTGTTAATATGGGGATAAGTGACATTGCATCTTTGGAGTGCCGTGTAGTGCCTAAGCTCGTGCGAAAGCAGAGGCGCAACTCATGCAGTTTTTAGCGGTGAAATAAATGCATGAAGGGTGAGTTCACCTTCCCTGATTTATCGCATTTTGGCTTCGTTTCCGCTTCATTCCCGCATGAAACGAAAACCTGGATATTTTGTTTGTTATTGTTGTTGACGACAGACACAAAATATTGCGGTCAAGGTACCACAAACAGCTTTGCCTTAAAAGAGAAAGTACTGCAACAGTAGGCGCTAACAGCACTCCAGCAGTAAGGGCCTGCAATTGAAGAAGCAGCTGGAGTCAACCTCAAGACAAAAGCGTGGCCCCACAAACCCAGTCCTTACACAGTAGACAAGCCGCAATAATGTGTCCCTTAAACTAAACCTTAACTTTTGCCAAGACCTCTAGCTTAAAAGCTGAATCATTTACAGGGGTCTCATTGTGTGGTCAGTTATTCGTTCAATGAGACACTTTGCCACAGTGCTTTTAAACTAAACCTCAACTTTTGCCAAAACATCTAGCTTGAAAGCAGATGAATCATTTACAGGGGTCTTATCGTGTGGTCAGTTATTCGTTCAATGAGACACTTTGCAACAGTGCTTGCATGACTACATTAGGGAACAAAAAAAAAATCAGAATAATAATTTGATACTGTTTATGTGCGAATTTTCCTGTCAGCAGCTATGCAAATGTTATTCTCCAACAAGCTGTTGAAAAGACCTCTTTGTAAAAATTAAAACCACTGAGGGAACACATTGAAGTTGATGGTGAAAAAAACTCCTACACCCATTTAACTTGGAACAAGGAAATACGTGGCATAAAGGTATCGTTTCATTACATTTAGTGATGATTAGTCTAATACACAAAACTGCCTGCTCTATATCGTTTCATTGAGGCTATGTAGATAGAACAAAGCCTGTTTATATTTGTATACAGCATCAGTAGCCGAGAAAACAACATTTCACGGGTACTTTTCTCAAAATGTCTGTTCGTTATTCTTTCTAGCTGTGTCTACATTGTTTTTTTTTTTTATCCGATAGGTGGTGCAGTATTTCTTGTAGTGTACTCTCCGCCGAATGTCACTTGTCCCGTGCGCAATTTAATTACGTTTAAATGTCCGGAGGTTAAAAGGTTAAATGTTCGGAGGTTAAACGATTAAATGTCCGGAAGTCACTTGGTAGCAACATACGACCCCGATCATCACACCGTGACATGGCAAATACAAGAGGTTTGTACATGCGTTTGAGTACTGTCCTGCGATATCTGCATATTACACAGACTGCCGGATTAAGTTGATCGTTCACAAAGACATAACCTCAACTTCACAAAAAAGCCCGCCGAATGAAGTTGAACGCGGTAGCCGCTGCTTACAAAACGATCGAACAGTGACTACCCTTTGACAGTGCTCGCTTTCAATGCGTTCTGGCACAACCAATTTGTCGGATAACCAGTTAAGATACGGCGGCACAGTTACATTTTTCGCTGATTTGCACGCAGGAGAGAGAATCATGCCGCGACAACGTCGCCGAAGGTTATCGGTGTTTTCAGTGACACAGCAGACACTCACCTTGAAAAGGTAAGAATGCTGCCGAAGTAGTCCGGTATCGTCAAACGTAGTCAAAGCAACCATTCTCAACAGATTATTATTAAAAACCATACGAATTTCACCACAGGGTAGTAGCGGTGCCCCTCCGAATGAAGGGAAACAAACTGGCGATGTCGATTTGCGAGTGAGCGGCACGTCCAATTCCTTGCCAGAGATTTTTGGAACATAAAAACGGCTGCTATTGTTTAATCACGCTTGCTGGAAAAAGTTCTTGCTACGACAGCGAACGGTAAAACACCCTCAGCAAGAAACACCGTGCTGACGGACTGATAGACTATTTAAGGGGAAAATAAAGCCTCATACTCGTTCTGGCCCGTTGTCTAGGGGTATGATTCTCGCTTTGGGTGCGAGAGGTCCCGGGTTCAAATCCCGGACGGGCCCTTTGTTTTTGTTTTTTTTATTTTATTACATGTATGTAACGAGACTTTGTATAAACCACATATCAGTGCGCAGCGACTAGCAGTAACAGCGCTGCACCCCCTCCCCGAAACCAGGCATTCACACACTGCAGAACAAATGTCTGGGGTAGATGCTCAGGATGTCCCTTACCACTATGAAGAGAGTGGACCAGGGGCCGAATTCTCTAAAAAACGGGGCTCATTTCGAAGCGACGCGGTGTTGGCATGCAAATGAATGTATTCTTGGGTTTGGGCGTCGTTTCGGGGGCGGGAAGCGGTAGCAAATCCCATGGGCCTTGGCGAGGTGCTCACCTGGAGTTGCGCAAGGCGACGCACAAAACGACGGGGGTCAGTGCGCGTCGCTTCGCGCCATTACTGACCTCGCCAAGCACCACTGACAGGAACTCAACAAGGTCACGCATGGCAGCACGTGCACAAAATGCCCTAAGCTAGTCTTCAGAATTCTCGACATACCACGACGCGTTCTGAGTAGAGAAATAGGTGGCGAAATGTCCACGAATACCTCGGCTATATCTTCAGCCCTCGTGGTAACCGACCCATCACGAGTGTAACCTCTGGAACAATGGCCTCTAGTACAATGGAACCCAACCTCCTCAAGCGAACCAGCCCTATTGCGCCGAAGTATGGATGGGCACTAGGTAGGCCTGCCCAAGGTCTGCGCATGGCTCGCCGCTTACGGTAAGAGGGACTATAGTAGCGTACTTTTAGCAGGTTGACATCTGTATGATGCGAAGATGCCGCCTTGAGCACACGACCCTCCTTACTAGAAGCACGCGCCAGTGGTCCTCCAACTCATCCCAAGGGAGAGAACTTAACTCGCACTGAGCAGTCAACGAAGCATTAAGTGCTGCTGAACTGTCCCGGTACATTAATTAAGACGTTCATCCATCCGCACATCTGGTAGCGGGGCCGCACAGTTGCCAAGGTTACGCGTCGCTAACACAGTCCGGTGACCGGACACGTGCACGAGCCCAGTCGGGAAGGGAGAAGACGTCACAGCGTTCCACGTAGCAGGATCAGCTCGGGTGGAAAATAAAAGTTCATTACCCGGCTTCCAGGTCGTCCCCTTTCCAACGTAGCGGCAAACCTGTCGCAATGGAGTTGCACCCACGCGTCGGAAAGATGGAACTGACCGATCAGTTCCTTCAACGCCCGGGCACCGTTATAGGGCCGACATTGCCCACGTCCCCCGCTCATCGCGCTGAGGTACGTCATGCAATTAAAAACGCCCACCAGAAATGTTGAGCAAGGTTTTGAGCATGAACGCGCTGGAGGGATGCGAGAAAGAGGAAGCAACAACAGCTTGCACGCGATGAGCGAGCGTGTTTTTTTCCCGTCTCTTTCTCATGAACTTAGACCAAATTCTTCCTTCTGCTCCAATATTTTGCCTCGCATGATTGATTACTATAGAAACCCAACTCTCCTTGGCCAATCCCCCTAAGTGGGTATGCGCCATTTTCCGGGCCACCATACCACCACCAAGAAAAAAATCTACTGCAAGCGCGCGCACTCCGATCCCAAATGTACAATGAGCCTTCCGGCGCTAACTCTCGCGCAGGAACACGGCAACTACGCCCGAAGTCATCCTGTCTGACAGGGTGAAAAGGCTTGCGCACAAAAGCACTCGCGAAACAAAATAACGTCGCGTGGAGTGCGAAAATTGCACTCCTGCAAAAAGAGTTGAACATATTGCGCTCGAGCATAGTCTGTTTGCCCAAGTCCCGAAAGACATGGACATGCCAAAGTTAAAAAAAAAAAAAAACGCAACCAACATAAAGGTGATCATCTGCACTGACCACGTTAACCCTCTCATCTTCAAAACTCACAATCATCGGATGGCACGTTGACTTCAACACATCCGTTTCTTGCTGTCGTCGGCGTCGCCGGTGTCCGCTGACGTAGGGTGCATCGATGCCAGCGGCCGCCGTGTATCGGCGGACGCGTGAATCAAGGCACCCTACGCTGACGACGCTCGCAACGCCGCCTGCGGAAAGGGTCGGGGAGGAAAACAAGTTCGTGGACATGGTTGCATCGAGTTGGCGAGGCGATGTCGGTCACAACGAAGGAGGGTCCAGCAATGCGAAACTCATCAGTGTCGCCCGCGTCACCGCACTCACCTGTTCCGCCTAGGAAGGCAGGCTTTGCTTGGTCGACGCTTCGAGCCGCTCCAGGAGGGATGGGGAACGCAGCACGTCTGCGGCTTGGTTGACAGGGTTGTCCAGACGGGGGTCTTTGACCTTAGCCAGAGGAAAAACGCTGGTTCTGGGCGAACGGAGGGCAGCCTCAGGCACTTGGAGGCGAACGAGAACGGTCTGCTTCTGCCTTGCTGCTCGTGCCTGGCTTGCTTGGGCGCGTCGGCGGCCTGCGCGAGCCGCTCGAGGTACCCAGCAGCAGAATACAGTGGTTTTGGCCGGGTCACGCCCTGGCTTGGCTTAGGCTGCATACAACGAGGTCGCTTGCACTCGGCAGAGCTGATCCGGGAGGCCATGGATCGGCAGCGGGCAGGCGCGGCGGGTCCCTCGGGGCCGCGCGCCGGCCGCCCGAACTGTGGCTCTTAGTGCCGGCCCGGGCGTCGCCATTAGGCGCCACCTGGACGTTTTCTTGTTTTCAATAAAGTTTTCTCTCTTCTTTCTCTCTCCCTCTCTCTGCTCGTGAAGAGGGAGGTGTCAGTCGAAGACGATGACGTGGATTACCCAGCAGATGCTGGGACTTCGTTTGCGAGGCAGCCATGGCCAGACATTATTAACCCCCTCCCTTAACTCGAGCCATCCAAATAAAGACATTTGTCTGTCTGTCTGTCCCAGCAGATCAATCGCCTCCTCCTCCTCTGAAGGCCCTCGAGATCTGTCTTGGCTGTCGCTCGCGATTCATCGGTCGTCGTGGTGACGCCCAGAGCAGTACTTTCGCTTGACGCCTTTGCCGGCTGGCTCGACGATGGACCGCCGCGGTAGCTCGGGAAAGTCGCTTGTGCTTTCTAGATCCTGCTGAGGGGAAGGAGAGGGCCAGAGGGGGACGAGGCGTCTCGAAGATTTGCTCGCAGCATCCGCATACGAGCGGGGTCGCAGGCAGGCGGTGGTTGCATGATTACCCTTGCAGCGTGACACTGCGCTTACAGTAGGCGTCATTGTGGCCGTATTCCGAGCAGCGGCCGCATCAGGGGGTTTTGGAGTCGCTAAATTGGTGGCCGGTATGAACTCAGCGGGTGCATACCCGTCGCACACCCAATTACTCGAACTGCGTCTTGGAGCCTGGAATGCCATGAAGTTGGGGCACGGCCTTGCCATTTTCACACGTCCTTACCGGCAGAGAAGAAGGAAACAGGAAACACGGGCATGCTTGGCAAAAGAGATTTATAACACATTTAGCAAACGTAAAAACAAAACTCGGGTAAAGGAAACCACACACACACAAACAAACCAGGAAACCTCGACACTAAAATATGTACAATGTCCTAAGACAACTCCATCTTGCTACCCTCAAAAATGTCCTAGGAAGCTGTAGTATTAGAGGCTTACATAATTCATGCGTGTTGTCGGGAGGAAATCGCCGCGTGGACGCAAAGAGCTGCTGCGCGCATGCTGTCGTCTCGTGTTGTGCGACCAGCGGAGTGGGACTTGGTTCTGGAGCGTCGCCGTTGTGGGGGCCGTCGTAGCGGAGGGCGGCGGTTCGATGCCACTTCCAGAATGCACGCCGCGCCCGTCGCCGCTGGAGCCGCCAAAGCGTGAGTTGGCGGTGAGTCGAGTGACTGGAGCCGATTCGTCCCGGCCCGCTCCCGTCCAGGCTTGTGTAGCGACGTCGGTGCCTTCGTGGCGTCACCCCAGGCTTCGCTCTTCAGGATGATGATGATGGTGATGATGTCCTCAAAGATTTTGGCACGTACCCACAGGGGGGATTGGCCAGGGCTAAATTGTTGTTGAAATACGTGGGGACCTCAAAATACTAAATTATTTCCGGAAAGAGGCCATAAAAGGAAACTTAGTTGTGAAAAAAAAAACCAATTACCAATTAGTTAGCACCCTTCAGCAATTCAAACGACCTGAAGCAGAAAGAAAATTTTGAATGCAATTAATATATCCCTTTTTGCAAACCCCAAATGTGATGTGCCAATAGATAATATAAGTAGAATCGAAAAAGTCAACCCCAAACGCTCAATTGGTCCTTCAAAAACAGTTGTCTAGCTGTTGAGAAACGGCGGCTGTCGAGAAAAAAATGTTCGATTGTTTCGGGGACCTGGCACCGCACACATAGTTCCGTAGGTGAAAGTTCTGATCTGAAGAGATAGAAATTAAGCCTTGGAACCCTGCAGCGCAGTTCGGCGAAGGTCACTTCGCATTGCTGAGAACCACAAAAATGAACATTCCACCCGAACTTTAAATGTTGATACTCTTCCAATGATAAAAGTGAGTCATAACGAGTGGAGTCTAAATGCCAATATCGTCTTAATCTTGAAGATTCAAAAAGATCCAGATTAGGAATTCTGAATTGAACGGAAGCTGTGACAGCGAGATTAGCTAACTGGTCCGCTAGCTCGTTGCCCCTGATGTCCGTATGGCCAGGCACCCAAGGCAAGCGTACCTCCTTCACGTGCCTAGGAACAAAAAATAAAAACTCCCACCTCCCCTCACGGGAACCCCTGTGTAGATACGACGCATAGGGGGTTCAAGTTGCAGCGTTGGACAGCGGAGGAACGGCGCTGGAAACGATGGAGCGGAGCGGCGCAGGCAACCGCGTTTTATAACGCGCATAACGGTGAGGGGACGCGCCGGCGCCAGTGCGTCTGCCGCGGCTATGACGCAACACAATCCAACACAATCCACTTTAATCCAATCCAATCCAAATCCAGTCCAATCCAAGCCAAGCCAAGTCAAGCCACGCCAAGCCAATCCAAGTCAATCCAATCGAATCCAATCCAATGCCCCTCGCGAGAGAGTGTTCGCTATCGGAGAGGAGAGGGGGTGAGCGGCGGAGAGAGCAGCTGGCGCCGCGAGGAGAATGGGGGAGAGGCGGACGCCGACGACGCCGGATGCAGGGACAAGGCGAGGAATGAGATGCAGTCGCATCTAATAGTGTGCGGTACAATGGGGAGTCGGAAGAGGAAGTTAATGTCGATATAACTGCCATCGAATCGGGTAATATGATGATTTTTTATACATGCTGCGGTACTTTGCATAGAGTAGTAGTAGTAGTAAATTCCTTTATTGGGAAGGGACGGCCGGTTGACCAGATGGGGGAAATGGGAATAGCAGGAGGGGAGGATTAACACTTCTTGAATCTTCAAAGGCCGTACAGGATCTAATTGTCCATTGAGGATCTAACTGTCCAGTTTGAGAGCCGAGTGGGTTGTAGGCCCCGGCTCACACTACTCGAGCCAGACCGCTCTCAAGGGAAAAAATGCCTAGTGCGGCAAGGAATTGGGGGTCATGGTATGGGGGATTAGCTGGTGAAGAACCATTTGGGAGTACATTTTCGATAATATATCGATGGTCTGAGAATGCAGTGCAGTGGCAGATTAAATGGTTTAGGTCCGCGATAGAAGTCGCTGAACAGTGCGGACAACGTGGGGATAGTGACTTCCCAGGGTGAATCCATTTGTATATGATGTGAGGAGTGACAGCAGCGTTCGCAAGAGTCTTATTAAGGAAAATTTCGGCTGGGCGTGGTAGGGAAGGGACGCCGTGTAGGTAGCCAAGCGGAGTGCTTGATGCTAGGCGGCATCGGCGCGCGTGGCAAGCGTGGTCCAGCTGCAGGCGAAAGGAGGTGGGCGAGACAGCAGCAGGGGATTGGTCATCCAGCGGAGGGGTTACGAGGAGGCTCTCCCTAGCCGCAGAGTGCGTGGTCTGGTTGCCATGCCCCTGCATCATGTGTCCCGGTATCCATGCCAGGCGAGTTTTAGTGCCATTCTGAGCGAGTATGTTGACCATAGCTTGAATCTGGTGGACAGTAGGATGGTCAGAGAAAGCCTTGTTGAACTCGTCAATAGCATTTTTGGAGTCAGTGAGAATACGAATGCGGGCAGGTAGTGGAGCAGTGACGTTGTAGGCAAGATGGTCCAGTGAATGGAGAATGCCACGCAGTTCGGCTTCAGTGAGAGACGGATAAAGTATATGTTTCGTAATGGAACCATCAAATTCGGGTCGTGCTGGACAATGCCACGCGAGGCCCATTCGGTGGTGGTCCAGGCTGGCATCAGTAAAGATGTCAGTTTCATCGGGGAGCTTCGGCCCCAGGATGCGACAAAGGGCTTTTTGGCGTGGACACATCCTTGCTTTGGGAAGAATTTTTAGAAATAGCTCTCGCTCTTCAGGAACCCGGTTATTCTCTCTCTTCTTTCTTCTTCTTCTTCTTCTTCTCCATTTGGTAATGTCACGTACCCACTGAGGGGGATCAGCCGAGGCTTGAAGTTTGTCTAATAATTCAAGAAGTGTTCTTTAAAATTGGAAATTAATGATGAGAAAACTACACTCCTTAGGGGCGGGGCCAGATAAATGATTGTACGAATCAGCTGTCATATAAGTCTTCCGGTAGCCATGATAAATTCGTGAAAGAGGAAGTAAATTTCTTTGCTTGCGTTGCCAAGGCAGCTAGCACCGAACGAAAGAACTGAAGTTTTTAGTTCAAGTCTAAGGCGTTCGAAGGGACAGTGAAGGTAACGTTTCCTTTGCTCTGTTTAACGGCGACATTCAAACAAATAGTGTTTTAATGATTCGGATGGATTACAAAACAGGCATGCGTCTGTTAATGCCAATCCTGACCTGCTCAAACATATTGTGAGCATTTGTGTGTAAGCTACGATAGTGCTCGCTTCAAGGACACATGGAAGGTGCCTGCTACTTTCGTGTCCAATCCACCTTGCACTCCGTCTGCTTCTCAAGACCATTATCACCACCATGTCGCACCTCATCTGTTTCTCATACCCATCCACATCATCATTCCTCGGGCTGGTATTCTCGGTTGCCTCTCGGAATAAACGCGCCGTCCCGACTGACTCTGCGACGTCTCTTCTGGGTGACGGCTGCCTTTGACGTCTCCCTCAATATGTTTAATTTTAGAAGACGGCACCTCATGGCTGTAAGAACCACTTCAGAGTGGCGGAAAGGAGAAAACGATGAACTCCATTTGAATTTTAGGCGAGTATACTGTGGTCTACCTAGGATACCGTTGACTGCCCCCTGAGTAAGAAATATCTATACGAAGACGCGCCACAGTTATAGTTGCGAGATTTGGACATACATTTAGTGCAGGGCCACCTAAGGCGAAACCCGCTACAGAGTCCGCCCTCTCATTTAGCAGAATACCTGCATGTCCAGGCACCCACACAACACGTACAGATACGATGTGTTTTGCAAAAAAAGTGGCGAAATGTTTTTAGATGAATATAATGTTCAGATTTGACAAAAGAAGTACAAAGGGATAGGGAGTCAGTTATGAAAATTACATGCAATACAGAGCCAGGAATTCTTTTTATGGCCAGAGCCATGACCAGCAGTTCTACTCCGCGCATGCCCCGATAACCTTTCCCCCCCTTTTTCTTCTTCGACCTCCTCCTCTGGGGCGTCATTGCGGGGATTGCCAACGGATTGCCCTTGATTCATGACAGCCATCTCTATCCTCACAAGCCGCATACTTGCTTGATGTGCTCAAATCCCCCTCAAGGCCGGCTGGCTGACGTTGATGATGACCTTTCCATACGGTCTCAGTGCTGCCGCGAGAGCCGCGTTACTCACGACGGGGTTCAAGCGATACCCCGTCACGTAGACGACCTGTTGGCCCATGCAGGCCAGAGGACACGAAACGCTGTTCGCGACGACGGCTCGTTTCTCAGCGATCTTGCGAGCAGCAGCAGCAGCAGCAGCAGCAGCAGCAGCCGTAGCCGCCATCGCTCAGAACTTAAAACCACCCTGGTGCGTCAGAGTGTACAAGCCATAACGGCCGACGATTCCCTCGAAGGAATTCACCAGGTCTTCCACGGTGACGTCCTTCGGGACCGTGGAGTAGAAAACAGGGGCCTTGGGAGGTGGCTGACCAATCTTCCAAGAAGCCATGACGACGTGTTCTTAGACGTACAAGATGGTGGCTTAGTGGTCCGTATACGGTAGATGGCGTCCAGGAGGGAAGGGGTCATGCCAACTCAAAAGCCCAATGTCTGCTCCCCAGCAATCACGGCGAAACCAAAGAAACTGCTCACTGGTGACGTGTCCTTAGACACAGCTGGTCGAGACTACTTTTAGTTAACAACACTAGTTGAATTAGTATTTACGACAGCAGCGCAAAATAAAGGGTTTCTCGCCTAGCGATACGTGAACCCGCACAAGACTGAACATGCGAGAATCGCAGTCCTACCCTCATTACTATATTTTTTCAAAAAAAAAAAAAAGGTCCTGTAACGCAGTAAAAAGAACAACTCCAATTCATACAACATTGAAAATTTCTGAAACAGCGGTTTTCTTGCATGCTATAAAACAACGTACTTAAGATACACAAATTTCTGCTGATCTTAATGCAAAAAAGGTCTTGTGGTCTTATTTTTAAGCTAGTGTATGTGAACGTAGTAAAAGTGATTAATGGAGGAGCAATGCGGTTTATCATTCGTGGAAGCTTTGAAAAACGTTGGTTTTGGGGATGCTGGGCGCTGCGAGCAGTAACGAATGAGCTATTGCATTCACGCTAACGCAGGTAGCAGAGAGCTAGAACAAGACATGGTTTCATTAACCATTGATGAAGCAGCGCAACGAGATGCTAATTCCCAACGGCACGCTGGTGCTTGGCAGCACGGCGGCATCGCTGTTTCGGCGAACGTCTGCTCGCTTCGGTGGTTGAACGTGGCAGACGATTAGCATTGTTCTTTCCGCCTTTTGCGTGGGCCCATGGCTGCCGTACGTGTTACGTGTAACATGGTTTGCGAAAACCGGCTGAGACAGGCAAAAATGGGAGCTGGTTTATAGTTAGTTGAAACTATAGCTGGTAATTTAACTGGTAATTTAGCGGGTAAATTTTAACCATAAACCATTGGGATTAGCTACATTTCCTCTTGGGAGCGCGCGCTATCCAATCGGTACACAAGCAATTCAAACAAAAAAACGTAATACGGTTGCATTATTTATCGAGACCGCAGGTGTCGCAGGGCTGAATGGCTGCGGGGCTATTGTGGAAGCAGAAAGCAGTCTGGTTACACGGCGATCTGGGCCGTTTTCATCACAGGAATGAGATTAATGGTAGCGGCGTAATTTATTAGCGGTTCCATGGTGAAAAAAGAAAATAAAAAAAAACGTGCTATAATCTACGTATATGGTCCCTGCAATGCCTACAAGACCAACAGTTGGAAACACCTGCGTATTGTACGGGGCGCACGCTTGTACGTCGCTGCTTAGGGGGCGACGTTTCCGCATATAGTCGACGAGCCTCACGTTGTTCTTAGTTGGGAGTGACCTATATCAAACACGCTTCAAAAGTAGCGCAGCGAAACAGACCCCATGTCGTCGGGATACCAACTACTTCCCTTTACGTATTTTCGGTAAAGTTATAACTCTTGCGGCGCCACGCCTCCGATAGACTGGTAGAACAGAACGGAAACAACCAAACAAAAAAAAAATGTTGGTACATACCTAGGGCCCCAAACAGTTGACGTTAAGTTTTGGAGATTTAAACTCACGTTTAATCGTCGTCTACCCTCCTTACCTTTGAGAAATCGTTCGCCCGACTACCCAACAAGCGGTGGTGGCGGTTGGGGCAACCCGAACCCTCTAAATTTCCTTGTTGGGGCTGGCAACCCCCGCGATCCGCTTGCTTCTCACGCCAACTCCCCCTTTCCAAACATGATCCGTCTACTACTGTTCGTTGCTGGCATCACGACTCACGAGTGGCTACTCGCCAACGGATCAGATAGCCGGAGCCCCAGAAGCAGTTCGGTGGAACACGTGTATGTAGCCCACGCACTGGGAAGAAGGGGATGGGAGGGGGGGAAGGAGGGAACGAAAAAAAAAGGCGCGTGGTTGTGTTTACGCGTGGTCTTATTTCTCCTGCAGTGCTGAGGTTGTGATTCAATTCAATTCAGTTCAGGTTTATTTCCCAGAAGCAACTGGACGGTTTCCTGGCTAAAAGTTGGTTGAGCAGCTTCTAGCCAGGATTTTTAGGCCATTCGACGCCAAAAGTTGCCGACAGCGGGCTCGAGCACTTCCGATTACACAAGAAAGAATCTCGGTCGATCACTTCACTACTCTATTCGTTTTCGTTGTAAATTTCTAGAGAGAGAGGGAGAGATGACCTTATTTGATGCCCGAGATGGGTTCTGAAGGGTAGACGACTTGGACGGTCTCCCTCCCTCAACCATCAGCCAGGATTCCTTGGATCCTCATGGCGGCTTCGGCCATCCGGACTGCTGTGAGTTGTTCCTCCGGTGGGGAGCTGAGCAGAAGTCTCCCATTGTTCTGCAGTCCTAATTTTGTATCTTTGAAGTGTACTTACATCGGATTGGCTATTATAGCCCTTCGAATTTTTTTTTGAGCTCATGGCAGGACCATATCATGTGGTGTAGGTCGGCTCTGCTCTTGAACAAAGTGCAGAGGTTTGAGTAAAGGTCTGGGTAGCAGCAGCTGAGGGAAACATGGGCTTGGAAAAGTGTTTGTCTGCAACCGCCGCCACGTGACTGCCTCTTTCCTGTGTATGGTGGGCCGGTGGATATTTGCACCTGGATAACCGGTAGTGATTTATGTGACTTGCCTGTCTTTGTGGGATCGAATAACGTGTGCTTGTTCTTGCCTTTCCTGCGAGGTCTCGTGTGGGGATGATGGTGGTTGTGGTGGCGTCGTAGGCAACACAGCTCGGTTGGCGAGAGGTCGAGCGGTTGCGTGGGCCAGTTCATTCCCCTGTAGGCCGCAGTGGGCCGGAGTCCATATCAAAAGAATTTTTCTTTGGTTAGGGGTCTTCTCAAACAGCGAGGCTGCTGCAGGGGAGATCCTGCCTTTCGCGAAGTTAAGAATGGCGGACTTCGAGTCGCTTATGATTGTGGTTGCTCGAGTAGAATTTATAGCAAGGGCTATGGCCATTTCCTCGCCCTGAGTGGGATGTTTGGCCGGTGTGGATGCTGACGTCACCGTGATGCCGCCATTGCTGACGACTGCAATCGCCATGGCGTTGAGACAAGAGCCGCTGTTGTAGTAGTCGGCTGCGTCAACGTAGACAATCTCCCATGGCTCACAATGGGTTCGGAAACGTTTGTCAAGGGCTCGTGCTCTAGCTTGTCTTCTTTCCGCATTAAGCTCTGGATGCATATTCCTTGGTAGTGGCGGGATGCGAATGCATTTTCGCCATTCGTGTGGGAGGTCAACTTCATTTGGGAGAGAACTTCCGCTTCGGATTCCTAGTGACTGCAGAATGTGTCTTCCGGTTTTGCTTTTAGATAGCCTTTCTAGGAAATTTTTTTTCTCCAACTCGCACAAATTTGAATATCGTGACTGTGGCCAAAACGTATGTTGCGAAAAAATCGCAAAAAATATTATATGAAGCGCGGCGAAAAATTCCGGTTGGTATAAGAAGAACCGCGCTTCCTTTAAAACAAGGCATTCACAGCTGCTAGAGTGTCTGAATATGTGCTTTGCGGGGGAAGCAATGCGGGGATTCTGGGCCATGTTTAGACATTTTTTACGGCTGTTGCAACGTTTTCAGGCACAATGCATCTGCATAGTTCGTTTAAATTTTACACGGTGAGTGCGGAAAAAAAATCGGCTGGCGATTACGATTCTCTGTAACGCGATATTTGGGCGAAGCAGCAGTGTGCTGAGGCAGCACTCACTCGTGGGTTCTCTCGATGGCAGCGATGTTGAGCCTCTTGCACGGCGGGGCGAACTGCATGTCATGAAGGGACCGCGAACTGCGTATTTAGCGAACGCACATCATACTCACGCGCGCGCGCCCCCCTCACGTTTTCGCCCAGCGTCACGCCGTCGAGCGCCAGTTTGCCAGGGCCGCTCAAACACCGCCTCCAGTTCCTACGGCCTCACCGGACGTGGCGCCAGCCGCCCCACTCGACCAGAGAGTGGTGTCCCTCTGCTCCACGGACATCACGCTCCGTGAGCTGCAAGCCGCCCTGAATCGCTGCCCCAAGCGGCGGAGCGCTCCTGGTATGGACGGGGTTACGTACCAGATGCTGCGGAACCTGGACGTGACTCAGAGCCGCTTCTGCGACTGTTCACTCGGGTCTGGCAGACTGGTGTCCTCCCGCCACCCTGGCTCGTGGGGCTCATCTCGCCAATTCTCAAGGTCGGCAAACCCCCGACGGAGCCAGAGTTCTACTGGCCCGTGTTCCTGACGTCTTGAGTGGATCGCAGCCCTGGCCCGTCTTGAGTGGATCGCGGACCACAGCGGCCTCTTTTCCGGGAGCAGCAAAGCGGCTTCAGGTGGCACGGCTGCACGGCTGACTCCCTGGGGGACGTCATCTCTGTGCTGGAACAGGCCCGCCACGATAAGGAGGTGACCTTCCTGCTCCTGCTGGGTATTCGGTCGGCATTCGACACGGTCGCCCACGGGGCCATCCTGGAAGCCCTGGACGGCATGGGCGTTGTGGGGCGCCTCGATGGGTACATCCGGGCATTCCTGCAGGACCGGACCCTGCGGGGGAAGGTCGGCCGGGCGACCAGCAGTCCTCGAGACGACCGCTCCAGGGTGCCCCAGGGAATCGTGCCGAGGCCGTTCCTTTTCAGCTTGGTGCTGGCTCCTCTCCCTGACTGCATCCCTCCAGGCTTACGACACCCAGTGGAGGTGGCGTTGTTCGCTGACGACGTGGCACTCTGGACCCATGGCCCCACCAAAGACTGCCACACAGTCAAGGCGTGCCTCCAGAAGGCTCTGGGAGCAGTTGCAGTCTTCCTCGAGAGCCGTGGGCCTGCAGCTCTCGGAGGCCAAAAAGCAGGCCCTTATGCTGCACCCGGGAGGATGCAGGGCTCGACAGGAAACACCGCCCATCACACTCAACGGACGGCCTCTTTCCTGGCGGCTGACCGTGAAGTACCTGGGGCTGCTCATTGACTGCCGGCTCACATGGCTGCCAGCTGGCAAGGCCCTCCGGGAACGCAGCGCACGGCTGCTCCAAGGGGTGCGGCCGCTCCTGGCTCGAGGCAATGGCTGCTCACACCAAGTGGCACAGCGCGTGTTCCACGGCATGGCCTCCGCAGCTGTGCTGTACGCGCTTCCACTCCCCTACCTGGGAACTTGACGCTGGCAGGAGCTGGAGATCGACCAGCGCCACGCCATCCGCCTCAGCCTGGGCCTCCCCTCCACGTCCCCAGTGGCGGGCACTTACACAGAGACGGACACCTGGCCCATCGAGATGCGGGCCTTGCAGACGGAGCTGCCGGCACATCCAGCGCCTGCTGACCGCACGCGACGGTGCTGCGCTCCTGCAGAGGTTCCGTAGCCGGTGGTGAGATGTTTGAGTGGCGCCCCCTGGCTCGGACGTCGGCTTTGGGACTCGCGCCGCTGTCGTCCGCTACAACCGCGCCCCTGCTACATTCGCGCCGCTGTCGTCCGCTTGTGAGGGGCAGCAGTGCCTGTGCTAGAACCTGCCCGCTTTGATGCTTTAGTGCATTGAAAAGCGTATTTCCAGTAATTCAGGTATTTTGCCGGCTTCTGACTCCTCTGAATAATTGCAGGCTGTATCCCCCACAAGTTTGCAACACACGAGGAGCGAGGGACCAACTTTCTTCAGAGCATCAGTCAGATGATCGTGTGTGACTCGTCCTTTCTAGCTTATTTGCAAGGTTCAGTGCTCACAGCTACTCGATAAGTATTCAAAATGCGTAGGTTTCCGTATACAGTATTTTTGAGGTGCTCTTATGAAGACTCAACAGTCTAATGCTGCGCACCCAGCAGCGGACCCCTACACGGGCATCGCACAGCAGGAAATAAAACGGCTAGCTGTCTTCTATTTATTTCATTGTTGTTGACATGTATCAGATTAATGTTTTTTTTTTCTGCTCAACGCATTAATTTTCTGCAGTGTCACAAACGCCTATTATAGGTTTTTGGGATGTTTGGATGACTCACAAAGTACGTGTGTATATTTTCTTCAGCCTGTAAGGCATGCAGTACCTTCTCACAAATTGGATTTCGTTATGACTGCTTACTAGAAGGTGCATATACGCAGCGTGCGTTGTTTATTCAGAAGCAAATGCAATGAGGTGGTCTGTGCTACGCCCCCGCGAAACGGCGCAGACAGCGTTGTCCACAGTACTCGAAGGCGGCTCTTGTGACCCGAATTTCTATCGTGATCATCATACGGTGTTGAAGGCTTGATATACTCGCTAACAGACGCAATAAATAGTATGCTTACCAGTTTTCAGTATAACAAGAACCAAAGCCGATGAATATTTCTAAGCAGCTCTTTATTGTTTTCCAACCTCTCCAGGCGCAAAGAACAATTCCTCGTCTACTGGGGATGCCGTTATATGAATCGAAGAAAATTACTCTTACTCTCTTGTCCTGGACTGAGGAGCCCGCCCACTAACCAGCTCGATTTTTCTGCGAAATAAAGGTTTTTGCTCATCCCCCTACTCCTTCTTTTGATTGCAGTTTTACTATAACGCATATCTGAATATCGAGAAGATACAGCTGTAAGAGATGTACAGAAATATTCTTCCAAGTCTAAACAAACATAGTGTTACTGTGTTTTTACCGTACACGTTACTCGTTTTACTCGCTAAGCCCTCATACTGCTTAGATGCCTGGAATAAAGCTAGCACACGCCTATGACACAGCAGGTTATTCTGAATTCAACCTAATTTTTTGCGGCTCATAGTGTTTGTAGGCATACTTCCATGCCATGAGAACGTAACGTGATATGATACAGTACTTTAGAGTGTTCGGCGAGGTAGCAAAAACTGTTTTACCTTACATATGATTACTGGGAATCGTAATGCCTTCTGCCAAAGCCGACAGTCCCTAACGCCTGGAATTTGTTTTGGTCTTGCGTTTTCGCTGTTGTCGGTTATTAGACTCTGACTGTTCCCTTTGTTCGAAAGATTGCTGAATACAGAAGCTAACGCCTAGCTCCGACTCTTTGCGCTCCGCAAAGGACCGGCTTCGCGAGGAATGGGGCGACGCCAGCAATGTTTCCTCCCTGAGCGGTATCAACAACTATATTTTAGATCACGCCCTGAGTGAGTGAGGTTAAGTCTTTTATTATGATGAAAAGTTGCACATAGAATCTGCTGCTGACAAGCATCAAAGGTCAAATAAGCGCAAATAAACAGCCGGGAGGGTGAGTCCGATTGAAGCAGACGACAAATGCTAGAATCCCTAAGCCGACGTCACGGAGGCCCGCTTCGCAGCGCCACCCGTGGTCCGCCCTCACCGCCAATAGTAAGTATGAAAGTTTTACTCTTCTTTTCTTTTGCAGAAGGAGTTATAAACTGGAAAATACCGGCCCCTTGCGAATGAAGTTTTCACTTGTTCCGGGAAATCGGCCGAGGTAGGCTATAAGCGTGTTCTTAAAGTCGGAATAACAGCCCCTACTTCCGCACTGTGGTGCTCAACGGCGAGCCCTTCTTAGCACTCGGTCAATAGGTTAAATAGAAAAGTCTTAGTAATTAAATAGGGGCGCTTACTGGGCACAGGAAGTCCCGTTTCTGCACTGTTCAGGCAGTGTCATGGGGTACGGCGCCGGCAACAACTCAAAGGGCTATTCATTACAGTTGGTTGATTTTATGGGGAATTGGATTTATTGTGAACAAGGTTTGGCTTCTTTATCAGTCCACCGATTTCACGGTGATGTCTCGTTTGTCCGTACTTTTCGACAACAGTCATAGTCAGTGGCCAGCGCCGTACGCGAGGAGAGCTCAAAACACGAAGTAGAAGAGTCGCCGCAACCGCTCCTTAAAACCGAGCTTCTCGCCAAGGCCCAGTCGTCGCTAAGCGCCGACTTGGCCGTCAGCATGGAAAGGTCACTGCCTGATATTGGCTCAGACAACTCTTCGATGGTAGCGAGCGATGCTTTTCGGCCGTGTCTTCCAGGCAGCGGGCATCCGGCCCTTGAACTTTTTGGCTTGGCTCCAGGAGAAGCCTGAACCTGGAAATGCCCTCGTCGACGACTGGCCTGTCCACGGATGTTTTCCCGGGGCTCAGTTCCTTCAGCGACCAGCACCAGAGAACGAGACAGCGATTTGGGGAGGAGGGCACTTTTGTTTTCAATGGCCTTGGAATACTTAACACTCGAAGCTTCTTGACGTAAAGAACCTGGAGGTCCGAGTGCCCGCCGGATACCACCGGAACTGATGGAACTCAGGGGAGCAGTGTCGACGTCATTTGACATCGACGTGCCCATACTGTCAATGTAAAGAGCTATCTTGTTGTTCGTGGGGATTTCTCTTACGTCTTCGTCTCAAATTAAAGGAGAGAATCGTGAACAGACAGTCCAGGGCTTCTCGGAGAGGCCGATAGTGACGTTTAGTTTGTTCAACTCTTGAGAAGGAGTCTTGTGCAGACAGATAGGAAGCGTTGGCGTTATCTGCAAACAGCTTCTCGCGGGACGTTGTTCGCACTTTTTATCGGCCGACGGCGACCGGTGTCAACGTCCTTCGCTGGACGCATATATTTTTCCCAGGGTTGAAAAAGTGATGGAGATGCTGCTAACACAGCGGAAGCACTGCGACCGAAAGTGCGACCGTCGCTGCAAGCGAGAGGGTAAAGGCAAGGGTGGTTTTCCAGGAACCTCCCGCAGAAGATGTTGATTGCGGTGGTTAGTATGTCGTAAAGTGGTGTGCAATTTCCGGCAGTCACGTGGTGTGCCAGTGGCTCAAAGCAAGATTCGGTATCCGCAACTGCCCTCCAGTGCGCTTTTGTCGCCTACGTACGGACAGAATAGTTGTGTTGAATGTTCCCAAGGCAGCAATCGATGCTCCACGTCCTGTGCACTTGGTAAGGACGACTTTTGGCGTGAGTGGCGCAAAGAAAGGTCCTCGCCCGGAGGGCGGCCAAGCCACCTCGAGGAGCCTGTCAAGGTGCGTACGCGCACATAAGTAGCATTTTCCGACCACTCCCGTTGACGCTAGCACCATTATGAGGGACAGTTGCGAGAACGTTAAAGAACATGATGAGCCCCGCGGCAGCCAGCAAAATTATGCCTGGGTATATGTACGCCCTTGATGTCCTTCCGTACGGTTTCATACAGTTGCGGACAACCAGACGTTATGCCGAATGCGAGCAACGCTGTTGCGACGCACAATAGGACCATAGCAATGGGAATGACCGCCAATTCGATGGTCCTTATTGTGCCCCAAAGCTCGGTGCGCCGCTCCATAGCGTAAATATGGTTCGTAGCTGATGGATACTAGCTAAGGTACGGCGAAGGTGAGACTCGAGATTCTCTCGCATCAGTTTGGTTGCGTCGGGAGTCATTGAACCGAAAAGCAGCGCCCTGGCAGAGATGTTTGCGCAGCGGCGCACATTGTCGAGCCTTGGTCGTGTGGCGCAACTCGGCAATTGTTATAACTCATGCGGGCCAGTGTCTCATTTGGCATAGCCGCCAGAATGAAGTACTTAAGCGCTTTTGCGATACGGCGGTGTCGTCGCCGGTGAGCTCCGACAGCAGCTCGCCGATGGTCTGCTCTACGTAGCGACGCAGCCAGCCAGCGCCAGCTCCAAGACACGGGAAGGCGGAGCATGGCGTCCGCCGAGGCACCGTGCGAGGTCATCATCTATGGTCAGGAAGACGAAGGCCAGGATCGTGTACAGCCCGGGTGGCAGGCAGGAAAGGGCGCATTGCTTGGGTTGTTGTGGTTCCCTTGAGGAATGGCATACGGCCGCCGTTAAGGCAGGCGACCGTGGCGAGCGGGACTGTAGCTCCGAGCGTGGGCCCCCGACTACCACGAGAGGGCGACGAGGAGAAAGCGCGCAGCCTGTGGGTTGAAGCTGGTACATTTCGTCGAGGAGGTCGAAGAGTCCTGTGCACGACGCCAGGTCGTCGAAAAGAAGTCCGCCTTGCTGTGCCGTTTGGTAGCGGTGTTGCTCCGGCTGCCCCGCCCAGGAATTCAGCGGTGCGGATGGCGACGGCGTCCCAGGCGGGAAACGACCTTGCGGCAGTGCGGGCAAGTTCTTTCCGCCGTATCCTCCATTGTCGAAGTTTCAGCCATCGAATGAGGCCAGGGCCGCCACCTCCGATCGCGAAGAGAAGGCGAGGGCTAACGACAGCGCGATGTGAAGCAGCGATGTTGAGCCGTGGGGGCTATGAATGCGTTTTCTTTGTCATCTTCACGTAGCCATTGGCACGTGACTTTCAGAGAAGAAGCGGTCGCACTTTCATGGGCCACGTGGATGGTACTATGAATTTAGAAACGTAACGTACTAGCACCACTGGGCTTTTAAAAAAACTACTGTAATCTTAAGTGTTCTGCAGTAAGAAAACATCCGGATGACTCTGCTGGTCAATTAGTTGGAGCGCAAGCTAATATTTACTTAACCAGGCATATACATCTGATGATCATGATGCCTGGACAAATGGTGCATGCCTAATCAGGCAATGAGATGCCAGGGGTGCCAAGGTGACAGCGGCCCTATATTCTTTTCTGGGACAGGTACAAACCAGACACTTCCGGTAGGATGTAGAGCGTTAATTAAACGCTTTGATAGGCTGCGCCCGGCTCCTAAACCGACCTAAAACACACCAAAACGCTCTTGTTTACGATAAAAATGCTCTAAATTGGGACAAGAGAACATGTTACTGTAAAAATAATCACGGTTCCGCAAAAATTGTGTAGCAGGCCGCTTACGCAAAGCCTGTGTTTCAACCCATTATGGTTCGGAGGCCGAATATCAGCGTTCTTTCGGCAGTTGCTGGAAACAATGGAAAGAGCGTTCAAATCGACCATAGGTGGCATTGGGTGCGTACAGGAACGCTTATACAGGAACAGGAACGCGTACAGGGTGCGTACAGGTACAGGAAGAACTGTGCGTAGGTTGCGGCAGGGATCCAGAAACCATGCGATATATTTTAACGTAGTGCAAAAGTATCTGTCTAGTCCTCAGTGAGGAAGACATCCAGCTCCCGGACGCCCTTGGCTGTAAGGTTAAGGGGAAAAGTCAAATGGACAGCAGTAGATGTTAGTAAGAGAAGGTTAAATGCTGGTGGGAAAGAGCAGAGAACAATGTGGGAAGACATGCGAACAGAGTCAGACTAGCACAAAAATCCCATAGAGGTTTTCTTTTTTTTTGCGAGGTGATTGTGTACAGTGGCATTACGACCAAGGTGGTTGTGCAACGCCACCCCGTTACAAAGGCGAAGCCGCTAAGCATCATCATCATCATCATCATCACCAAGTGGCGGGCTGCCCCCACAGAGGTACAGAGCCTCGTGGCAGCGGCCCCTCTCGAAATTTTCGAGCTCAAGCTCTGGGGCGCGGACATGAACGAGGCCACCAACTATGCCTACCATCATATCGTTGCCGTGGTCATTGTTGTAGTCCTTTATTAATCTAGGGAAGGCCATGCGTCCAAAAAGTGGGTACAGGGATGGAGGGGAAGGCAATGGTAGCGTAGCTGAACTGATGTGTCCATGAAGGCCATGCGGCCATAAGGAGCTCCCTTCAGGACAGCGCAGTCCAGTCTAAGGTGACCATTATATCTTCACAAGCTGAAATTCACGACCGGGGTAGACCCCAGTCTACAGTAATCCTGAGAGACCGCTTTCGACTCTGGATAACGATAGGGCTGTCAGAAAATTAGGGTATTCATATGGAGTGTCATCTTGAGAGATATCTGGAGACATAGCGTTGGTGAGGAAAGGGCAGTGCACAGGAAACGCGAGCACCGACGGATTAGGTGGTCGATGGTGACGAATACGTTCATCCGGCAGTAGGGACAATAAGGAGGAGAAGATCCCGTTGGGTGAGTCCATTTTCTAGTGATATGAGTTTCTGAGGGCTGCGGTGGCCCGAGGCTTGTTGAATATTTCCGCAGTGCGAAGCATTGGGGGAGCCAGGGCCAGGTAGCAAGGGGGCGCAGCGGAACCAAGACGCTACTTGACGGCCTGGTCAAGTTGATGGCGAGGGTACGATGCGAAAAAAATATTTACAGGGGCAAACGGGAGGTAGTTCGTTAGAGTAGAGGGAACCCTGGGCTACCACTTGCAATTTTCTGCACTATTTTAAACTGGGCAAGGAAACACTCTGAACGAAATTCTCACGAAAAAATATACACGACATAATGCGGCTTACTTTTCCTCAATAGTTGATAAAACCAGTTGGACTGAAGCATGCCGCAGAACTGGCCTGTCCATTTGGACTAACGTATACCGCGAAACTCACCTGTCGAAGGCATATGGCAGTGTTTTTAGAGAAGATAATTCATAATTACAGCCTAGCATTTCCCCGTGTCGTGGTAAAAAAAAACACAGCAGAGCCGAGAAATTGCGGGTGATGTCGGAGCTACTCAGTCGAATCATAGGGAAAAAAGTATATTATATATATATATTATATATATATATATATATATAATATATATATATATATATATATATATATATATAGAGAGAGAGAGAGAGAGAGCGAGAGAGAGAGAGAGAGAGATAGAAACTTTTATTGAGCATTTGTATGCGTGGGACGGCTTGTTATTTCAGACGTCCGAGCGTCGTCCTTGGGAGTCCTGCCCTCTCCGTCAGAGAGGTGTGCACTGGACAGGGCTGTCCCCACTACTCGAGGTTGGTGTTAGTGAAAGATGGTGGCGAGTCCGGGTTTGTGGTACATTGCCAGACTACGTGGTACAGGGAGCCTGAATTTCCACAGAACTCGCATTGAGGTGCATGCTGATATGGTGCCCGACTAGGCCAGGGAACGTGTTTGTTTCAAGAACGCCAAGTGTCGAGCCTTGCTTTTTCTTTTGCCTAATTGCGGGTGTGCTTGTGGATACATTATAAGTTCTAGCCGGTAACGCTGGGTGATGTTACGGTAACACAATGGGGTGGGGTCAGGTTCTCCATCCGTCGCCTGGTGAGCGATTGCACAGACCTTCGCGTGGGCGAAGTCGTTGCCCGCGAGGAAGGAGTGTGCCGGGGCCCAGACTATACGGACGTGCCTGTTTGGGGGGTCTGTGCACAGGATACAGTACCCTGTGGGAGTCACCGATCCCGCATTGACTCTTCTGCAGGCCTGCTGTGATTCCGAAACGATCGTCGTTGACTTGGTCTGGGTGACAGCTAGCCCTATGGCCATTTCTTCTGTTTCCTGAGTGGTATTTTTGGGGATGGCATTTGTCTCTGGATGTTACCACTAGCATCATTGCTTCCTTGTGTTTGCAGGTTGCTGCTTCCATGTAAGCCGTCCCTTGGTTTTACAGTACCTTCTCTCTGGGGCTTACGTCCGGGCCTGTCTTCTGGCTATTCCGGATGTATACGGCGAGGATGGGCTTGATGTGCTTTCGCTGCCTCGTCTCTGGAGAAAGAGCTTGGTGTTGCAGGTGGTCTTAGGCCTCCACTGAAGCCAAAACCTTGAACAAAACCTCTGGACTCGCATCGCTAGGTAAAAGTTCTTGTGTTAATCGTGGCGAGGTTCAGATTCCAATGGCGGCCTGTCCAGATCCAGTAATTCTTAGCACCCTCTGCTGCGTCACAGGTCTGACCGCCGCCGTGGTCAGTTATGGGAGGTTTTGGCCATTAGTACACCAGGGTGACACATCCTGCTCTGGTGAGGGACTGCTTGCCGGCAATGGTAGCCGGGATCAGGCCGCAGCCGGGATCAGGCCGCACCCCAGGCCTCCTTCTGCAATTCCATCAAGACGCGGATTTTTTATCGGGTGGGAATTGCGCGGCACCGGTATTCAAACCACAGTCCTTCTGCATGTGAGGCGGATGCTTTGCTTCTACGCCACCGCTGCACCAATTTAGAGGCCATTAAATTGGATTTAACCGGGATTAGTGAGGTTAATAGGTCAGGTGAAGCCTTTACAGCACTGAAAAATGGCCACGTTTTATGTTACCGCGGTCTAGCGGACAGAAGAGAACTGGGAGTGGGATTTCTAGTCAATAAGAGCATAGCTGGCAACATAGACAAATACTATAGCATTAACGAAAGCGTAGCCTGGTCTTGTAATTAGGCTTAATTGCAGTTACAAATTCAAGGTAGTACAGGATGTTACGAATCAGCTCGCAGCTGGGCTTTGTTCAACACTCCTCGGCTGTGTGGCTAAGCCTACACTGCGTGCGCCTTTCAAGCAGGCCCCATGTCGGTGACTCATGCTTGCAGCCGACGGATCCAACACGTCGCTACACGTCTGGATCACAGGCGCCTCGCTATCGGCGCGATTCAAACTTCGGCGTTGGCAGACGAGGAATGGTTCAACCTGTCCGAAGGACGCGGAAGCCGCTGTGGGGACCTCCTCTCTCCCCTCTCTTGGACTCTGCGTGCGCCGCTACTACCGACCGCTCACGAACTCTGCAAAGAGGTGTTGTGTGTGTCTGTTCCGTTCGCACAATCTAGAGGGAACGCACAATCTAGAGGGAACGTGTGCACAATCTAGAGGGAACGCTTGTTTAACCGTTAGCGCTTTGGGTATAAATAAGACCCCCCAAGTCATTCCTGTTTGAGCAGTGAATCAATGCTGTCACTCTGCTCGAGTCCTGTACTGTAACCTCGCCCGTCGGGGCATTGCTCTTGTCTTGCTTCGGCCCATATCTCGCCAAGAAGTAAACAAGTTACGTTTGCCTCCGACTTCTGGTCTTCTTCAAGGCAGCAACGTTGGCTGGCCGCTCGCTTCACCACGCTACCACACGCATGTCGGAGACGACGGAGCTCGTCTCGGGTACGCCTTCCCGGATGCAGCAACGGTTTGTCAGCGGTGGGATGACAACGTCGCAACAAGGACTACGCGCCTACATCCAGCCAAGAAGACCATCTAGTTGGACGCTTCTATGAAGATGGGGAATCGGCAATGACTAAAGTAAAGACAGAGTATACCATAGTTATGCGAGACTTGCAAGATCATTATGGAGACAAGGCCGTTGTGAACCATGGCTTGGGTTGTAGGAATAACAGAGGGAACTTATTAGTAGAGTTCGCAGAACAAAATTATCTACGCATCATGAATACTTTCTTCTGCAAATGAGAGAGCCGGTAGTGGACGTGGAGGAGCCCGAATGGGGAGAATAAAAATGAAATAGACTTCATACTATGCGATGACTCTGTGGCGTCGCGCAGAATGTGGGATGGTGGAAGGCTATTCAACCATGGACCATATATATTTACACGATCAATCAGGTGATAGAGAAGTGCGCTGATTATACTGAACCCCTATATATAGCCTTCATAGATCATGAAAAAGCATTTGACTCGGTAGAAACCTCAGAAGTCATTCAGGCATTGCGGAATCAGGGTGTAGACGAGCATTACGTAAGAATACTAGAGGATATTTACAATGGGTCTACAGCTACCCTCGTCCTCCATAAGAGAACAGTAAAATACCTATAAGGAAGGGCGTCAGACAGGGAGACACAATCTCTTCAATGTTATTCACAGCATGTTTACAAGAGGTATTCAGAACATTGGATAAGGAACAGGTGGGTGTAAGGGTTAGTGGAGAATACCTCAGTAACCTCAGATTTGCTGGTGGCGTTGCCTTGCTAAGTGACTCAGGGGATGAATTGCAAAGCGTGATTACTGCACTGCACAGGCAGAGTAGAATCGTGGGCCTGAAAATTAATGTGCAGAAAACTAGTGATGCTCAATAGCCCCGGGAGAGCACAGCGGTTTGAAATAGGTGGCGAGGCAGTGGAAGGGGTGAGCGAATATTTATACTTAGGCCAAGTTGTGACCCCGGGTCCCAACCATGAGGCAGAGATACTTAGAAGGATAAAAATGGCATGGAGTGCATTCGGCAAGCATTCTCAAATAATGAATGGCAGCCTACCATGGTCCCTTAAAAAGAAAGTGTATGACAGCTACATCTTACCGGTACTCACCTACTGGGCAGAAACTTGTAGGCTCACTAAGAGGGTTCAATTAAAATTCAGGACGTCTCATGGAGCAATTGAACGGGAGTTGATAGGTGTAACGTTAAGGGACAAGAAGAGAGCGGAGCGAGTCAGGGAACTTTGTGCGTGGAATAATAGTTAGTTGCACGTCTTCACCGGTCCTTGTGTACTTTTATCTGTGTGGTGTCTTTCTTAGTGCAGCTTACACCTTTTGATAATGAGAACCAACTCGCCCAACAAGTCCATCTAAAGTACTTACTTGCATCGGATTCTGATGTGAATGTCACCTACAATAGAGATACACGTTTTCTTTAAAAGGTAATTTGTTGTTTTAACAGTGAAATGTAAAGATATTCTGGACGCATTTACGTTGTTATCTTGCAATTCTGCGAGTTTTTAAATCGCCACTTCTGTCATTATCGAATGGCATTTTTTCGCCGTGTAGACCCGCATGGCCAAAGCGAATGTCATTTGTAGCTACTGTAGTTTGCTTTGGATGACATTAAAGACCTATGTATTGTTCCTTTCGAAGCGGTTTCTTATGCAAGAAATTTAATTATGTTCCTGCGTGTGAGTAGCTTTCTATTTGCACGTTTGAAGCGGAGTAACGTTTGAAGCGGAGATCAAACAGCTCAAAGCATCTCCCCCACCACCCAGTGAATCCGATAACTAAGAAGTCATGTACAGTGATAACCCGCCTTCTTTTCACTCAACCCTTCCTAACCCTCCCCAAATGGGTTCTTCTACACCCTACATCACCAAGCAAGATTTGGAGAATTGTGTTCAAAACATCACAGGAACGATCATTTCCAAGCTCGCTACAGAATATTACAGAATATGAACCGTTCTTCAACCTTGTGACGAAACTGACCTCCCAGGTAGCTGCATTAGAAGAGCGGTTATTGACAGTGAAGTCACGCCCTACTACCAAAAAAGCTTCCAAGCCTTACGAAGGGCCGTCCACCTCCCAAATAACTGATCATGGCAACTGCTAGTTATACCATTTGGCAGTGGAATTGTCGTGGGTACTGACTAAGCGCGGCAACCTACAACGAACCATTGATAATCGAATTCTAGGTCCTCCCCCAGATGTATTGTGCCTTCAGGAGACAGGTGTAGTAAAGATCCGTTTCCCCGAAGTCCAGTGTCGATCAGGAACCCAATCGCCCGGGCTCCGGTTGATTTGGCAGAAGGCTGGCAGGGCGATGGTGTTGAAGTTCTTGGAGGTGGCAGTCGAATTGACGAACTCGAGGCGTTGAAGTTGATTAAGTGAAACGGAAGTTTATATACAGCTATTTACAGTAAGATAACTGGGTACATGAGTAACAAAAAGAAAAACTCCAAACTTCAGCTAGACGCTAGCTCCAAGTGCGCACAAATCACTTGAGTTTCTCAACTTCGTCTAACTCTTCCTATTCTCGGAGCGTACACAAACCGTTCGAGAAACAACGGCCGAGACCCTGTCTCGCCGCCAGATCCGTCTAGTTGCCCGGTACGGCGCTGCACCCTAAACCTCCGACGCGATCCTAACCTGCACGCTAGGGGGCTCACAAATCCCAACCTAGCGTTAACGGTCGAGACTCATTGTCCCGCCGGGAACTGCCAGCTCAGCGCTCAGACAAGAACGATTTCCAACGGCCAAGTTCGGCCTTATAAAACCTCGAGATCACCCTCTCTCGGAAAAAAGCCCCTGTAGCGTGCGTACACGCGTATGGGAGTGCCCGAATCACGTAGACAGCTGTCACTCAGCACGTCACGGAATATTCAATGAGGCGCCGCTATCTTCGGGTCAACGGCACGCTCGCAGACGAGCAAGTTCGGGCGACCCCGCGGGGTGAAAGCGAAAGACGGCGACAGTGCGTCATGCTGACCAGGGCGCGACAACAAGGGATACGCCGGTAATCCCCCCACCTACGCGCGTCGAGCCGACATTCCTGGAATTCGGCGCCGTCTGCTTTCTCAATGGGGGATTAACCCTGAGGTATGCGGTGGGCCAGACGATCCGCCTCCCGTGCGAGCCGTGACGAATTAGCGTCGACTGCTCTGCACTGTTGGCAGTGCTACGTCGTCAGACAGGGCGGCGGGTTCCCACGCGCAGCCCGGGCGCCTGGCCGCTAATCTCATAAGTGGACCTTACAGGTGTCATGGCCAAACTATCGGGATATAACACCTTTCCCGACTCACACCCCATTCCTACAGAAACAACTATTTTGGTTCATTGTAATATCCCTGTTGTACAACACACTCTTGAAAGCGAGATCGACCACGTTTTTGTAGAAATCATTCCCCCCCCCCTCCCCAGAAAGACGACCGCTCAGTCTTTTTATTCAACGTTTCACAGGAGCCCTCGCTTTTATAGGCATCGTTTTCACTCTCTCTTTAAAAAGGCTGCTGTTATTTCATGAAAAAAAAAACAATCGTCATAACAGGTGAATTTAATGCGCACCATCCAGCGTGGGGCTACAGAAAGGGCACTATCAAAGACAGATCATTATGGGAAGCAGCACAACAGGAGCAACTTACCCTCCTCACAGATCCCGCATACCCAACCCGGCTGGGCAACAGTATTAGCGTAGACACTACCCCCGGACCTAACCTTCAGCAGATAATCAACCCCCAAGCCCAGTGGGTACACACGCAACAGGATCTAGGCAGTGACCACAAAACACTGCCCTATCACAGTCCCCCTAAGCACATGTCCCGGCAGGTGAAATCTGCCACCATCGTCGATGGGAAGCCTTTAGACATACCGAACAACCTCCTCGTCTCACTAAGGACACTCTTTCTGAGTGGGAGGAGGGTCTGCTCAATCGCGTTAAATCGGCCCCACGTGAAATAGAAATCGATGCGGATCTCCACAGCCAGATTCACGCCATGCTAATATGTGGCAAGCTAAAACTAGCACGCAAAAACGC
>CM023453.1:2676919-2863225 GCA_013339765.2 Haemaphysalis longicornis
CTGACGATGTCGATTTGCGAGTGAGCGCCACGTCCAATTCCTTGCCAGAAGTTTTGGAACATGAAAACGGCTGCTATTGTTTAATCACGCTTGCTGGAAAAAAGTTCTTGCTACGACAGCGCACGGTAAAACAACCCTCAGCAAGAAACACCGTGCTGACGGACTGATAGACTATTTAAGGGAAAATAAAGCCTCTCATACCGTTCTGGCCCGTTGGTCTAGGGGTATGATTCTCGCTTTGGGTGCGAGAGGTCCCGGGTTCAAATCCCGGACGGGCCCTATTTTTTGTTTTTTTTATTTTATTACATGTATGTAACGAGACTTTGTATAAACCACATATCAGTGCGCAGCGACTAGTGGAACCGCGCTGCACCCCCTCCCCAAAAAATCCCGGCATTCGACACACTGCAAAACACATGTCTGGGGTGGGGAAACAAGCCACTACAAATTCACTTCACAGAAGGTTCACAGGTGTTCAAAGAAAGTGTTCAAAAACTAGCTGAAACTCAATACGGCAGATGCTCAGGATGTCCCTTACCACTATGAAGAGAGTGGACCAGGGGCCGAATTCTCTAAAAAAACGGGGTTCATTTTGAAGCGACGCGGTGTTGGCATGCAAATGAATGTATTCTTGGGTTTGGGCGTCGTTTCGGGGGCGGGAAGCGGTAGCAAATCCCATGGGCCTTGGCGAGGTGCTCACCTGGAGTGGCGCAAGGCGACGCACAAAACGACAGGGGTCAGTGCGCGTCGTTTCGCGCCACTGACCTCGCCAAGCCCCACTGACAGGAACTCAACAAGGTGATGTGGCACGCATGGCAGCACGTGCACAAAAGGCCCTAAGCTAGTCATCAGAATTCTCGACATACCACGACGCGTTCTGAGTAGAGAAATAGGTGGCGAAATGTCCACGAATACCTCGGCTATATCTTCAGCCCTCGTGGTAACCGACCCATCACGAGTGTAACCTCTGGAACAATGGCCTCTAGTACAATGGAACCCAACTTCGTCAAGCGAACCAGCCCTATTGCGCCGAAGTATGGATGGGCACTAGGTAGGCCTGCCCAAGGTCTGCGCATGGCTCGCCGCTTATGGTAAGAGGGACTATAGTAGCGTACTTTTAGCAAGTTGACATCTGTATGATGCGCAGTCGCCACAACGTGTCGTTAACGCGACCGTGATGCCGCCTTGAGCACACGACCCTCCTTACTAGAAGCACGCGCCAGTGGTCCTCCAACTCATCCCAAGGGAGAGAACTTAACTCGCACAGACCAGTCAACGAAGCATTAAGTGCTGCTGAACTGTCCCTGTACATTAGCAGACGTTCATCCATCCGCACATCTGGTAGCGGGGCGCACAGTTGCCAAGGTTACGCGTCGCTAACACAGTCCGGTGACCGGACACGTGACGAGCCCCAGTCGGGAAGGAGAAGACGTCACAGCGTTCCACGTAGCAGGATCAGCTCGGGTGGAAAATAAAATTATTACCCGGCTTCCAGATCGTCCCCTTTCCAAGTACGGCAAACCTGTCGCCATGGAGTTGCACCCACGCGTCGGAAAGATGGAACTGACCGATCAGTTCCTTCAACGCCCGGGCACCGTTATAGGGCCGACATTGCCCACGTCCCCGCTCATCGCGCTGAGGGTCCGTCATGCAATTAAAAACGCCCACCAGAAATGTTGAGCAAGTTTTGAGCATGAACGCGCTGAGGGATGCGAGAAAGAGGAAGCAACAACAGCTTGCACGCGATGAGCGAGCGTGTGTTTTTTTCCCTCTCTTTCTCATGAACTTAGACCAAATTCTTCCTTCTGCTCCAATATTTTGCCTCGCATGATTGATTACTATTGAAACCCAACTCTCCTTGGCCAATCCCCCTAAGTGGGTATGCGCCATTTTTCGGGCCACCATACCACCACCAAGAAAAAAATCTACTGCAAGCGCGCGCACTCCGATCCCAAATGTACAATGAGCCTTCCGGCGCTAACTCTCGCGCAGGAACACGGCAACTACGCCCGAAGCCATCCTGTCTGACAGGGTGAAAAAGGCTTGCGCACAAAAGCACTCGCGAAACAAAATAACGTCGCGTGGAGTGCGAAAATTGCACTCCTGCAAAAAGAGTTGAACATATTGCGCTCGAGCATAGTCTGTTTGCCCAAGTCCCGAAAGACATGGACATCCAAATAAAAAAAAAAAAAAACGCACCAACATAAAGGTGATCACTGCACTGACCACGTTAACCCTCTCATCTTCAAAACTCACAATCATCGGATGGCACGTTGACTTCAACACACCGTTTCTTGCTGTCGTCGGCGTCGCCGGTGTCCGCTGACGTAGGGTGCCTCGATGCCAGCACCGCCGTGTACGGCGGACGCATGAATCAAGGCATCCTACGCTGACGTAGGGAGCCTACGCTGACGACGCTCGCAACGCCGCCTGGCGGAAAGGATCGGGGAGGAAACAAGCATTTTATCTCTATGGAAACAAGTCGTGGACATGGTTGCATCGAGTTGGCGAGGCGATTGTCGGTCACAACGAAGGAGGGTCCAGCAATGCGAAACTCATCAGTGTCGCCCGCGTCACCGCACTCACCTGGTTCCGCCTAGGAAGGCAGGCTTTGCTTGGTCGACGCTTCGAGCCGCTCCAGGAGGGATGGGGAACGCAGCACGTCTGCGGCTTGGTTGACAGGATTGACCAGACGGGGGTCCTTGACCTTGGCCCGAGGAGGAACGCTGGTTCCGGGCGAACGGAGGGCAGCCTCAGGCGACTTGGAGGCGAGACGAGAACGGCATGCTTCTGCCTTGATGCTCGTGCCGGGCTTGCTTGGCTCCTTTCGGCGGCTGCGCGAGCCGCTCGAGGTACCAGGAAGAACAGTGGTTTTGGCCGGGTCACGCCCTGGCTTGCGCTGAGGCTGCTACACGAGGTCGCTGCACTCGGCTGAGCTGATGCTCGTGAAGAGGGAGGTGTCAGTCGAAGACGATGACGTGGCCTCTCCAGCAGATGCAATCGCCTCCTCCTCTGAAGGCCCTCGAGATCTGTCTCGGCTGTCGCTCGGCGATTGATCGGTCGTCCTGGTGACGCCCAGAGCAGTATTTTCGCTTGACGCCTTTGCCGGCTGGCTCGAGGAGGCCCGCGGTAGCTCGCGGGAAAGTCGCTTGTGCTTTCTAGATCCTGCTGACGGGAAGGAGAGGGCCAGAGGGGGACGAGGCGTCTCGGAGATTTTGCTCGCAGCATCCGCATACGAGCGGGGTCGCAGGCAGTCGGTGGTTGCATGATTACCCTTGCAGCGGCGACACTGGGCTTACAGTGGGCGTCATTGTGGCCGTATTCCGAGCAGCGGCCGCATCAGGGGGTTTTGGAGTCGCTAAATTGGTGCCCGCTATGACCTCAGCGGGCGCATACCCGTCGCACACCCATATACTCGAACTGCGTCTTGAAGCCTCGAATGCTCATGAAGTTGGGCCCGGCCTTGGCCATTTTCACACGTCCTGACCGGCAGAGAAGGAAACCGGAAACACGGGCATGCTTGGCAAAATAGATTTATCTCAAACTTAGAAAACGTAAAAACAAAACTCGAGTAAAGAAAACCACACACACACACACACAAACTAGGAAAACCTCGACACTAAAATATGTACAATGTCCTAAGACAACTCCATCTTGATACCTCAAAAATGTCCTAGGAAGATGTAGTATTAGAGGCAAGGCTTTACATAATTCATGCGTGTTGTCGGGAGGAAATCGCCGCGTGGACGCAAAGAGCTGCTGCCCGCATGCTGTCGTCTCGATGTTGTGCGCCCAGCGGAGTGGGACTTGGTTCTGGAGCGTCGCCGTTGTGGTGGCTGGGACGACGGCGGTTCGATGCCACTTCCAGAGTGCGTCGAGTGACTGGAGCCGATTCGTCGCCGGCCCGCTCCCGTCCAGGCTTGTGTAGCGACGTCGGTGCCTTCGGTGGCGTCACCCCAGGCTTCGCTCTTCAGGATGATGATGATGGTGATGATGTCCTCAAAGATTTTGGCACGTACCCACAAGGGGGGATTGGCCAGGGCTAAATCGGTTGTTCAAATACGTGGGGACCTCAAAATACTAAATTATTTCCGGAAAGAGGCCGCAAAAGGAAACTTCGTTATGAAAAAAAAAAAAAACCACCCGAATTACCCTTTAATTAGCACCGTTCAGCAATTCAAACGACCTGAAGCAGAAAGAAAATTTTGAATGCAATTATATATATCCCTTCTTGCAAACCCCAAATGTGATTTGCAGATAGATAATATAAGTGAATCGAAAAAGTCAACCCCAAACGCTCAATTGGGTCCTTCAAAAACAGTTGTCTAGCTGTTGAGAAACGGCGGCAGTCGAGAAAAAAAATGTTCGATTGTTTCAGGGACCTGGCACCGCACACATAGTTCCGTAGGTGAAAGTCCTGATCTGAACAGAGAGAACTTAAGCCTCGGAATCCTGCAGCGCAGTTCGGTGAAGGTCACTTCGCATTGCGAGAACCACAAAAATGAACATTCCACCCAAACTTTAAATGTTGATACTCTTCCAATGATAAAAGTGAGTTTGAACGAGTGGCGTCTAAATGTCAATATCGCCTTAATCTTGAAGATGCAAAAGAGCCAGATTAGGAATTCTGAATTGAACGGAAGCTGTGACAGCGAGATTAGCTAAATGGTCCGCTAGCTCGTTGCCCCTGATGTCCGTATGGCCAGGGACCTCCTTTACGTGCCTAGGAACCAAAAATAATAGTGTGCGGTACAATGGGGAGTCGGAAGAGGAAGTTAATGCCGACATAACTGCCATCGATGCGGATAATATGATGATTTTTTATACATGCTGCGGTACTTTGCATAGAGAGAATTTTTAGCAATAGCTCTCGCTCTTCAGGAACCCGGTGTATTCCTCTTCTTCTTCTCCATTTGGTAATGTCACGTACCCACTGAGGGGGATTAGCCGAGGCTTGAAGTTTGTCTAATAATTCAAGAAGTGTTCTTTAGAATTGGAAATTAATGATGAAAAAACTACACTCCTTAGGGGCGGGGCCAGATAAATTATTGTACGAATCAGCTGGCATATAAGTCTTCCGGTAGCCATGATAAATTCGTGAAAGAGGAAGTAAATTTCTTTGCTTGCTTTGCCAAGGCAGCTAGCACCGAATGAAAGAAGAACTGAAATTTTTAGTTCAAGTCTAAGGCGTTCGAATGGGACAGTGAGGTAACGTTTCTTTGCTCTGTGAAACGGCGACATTCAAACAAATAGTGTTCTAATGATTCGGGTTGATTACAAAACAGGCATGCGTCTGTTAATGCCAATCCTGACCTGCTCAAATATATGTTTAATTTTGGAAGACGGCACCTCATGGCTGCAAGGACCACTTCACAGTGGCGGGAAACACAAAACGATGAACTCCATTTGAATTTTAGGTGAGCATACTGTGGTCTATCTAGGATACCGTTGGACCGCCCCCTGAGTAAGAAATATCTACGAAGACGTGCCACAGTTATAGTTGCGAGATTTGGACAAACATTTAGTACAGGGCCACCTATGGCGAAACCCGCTAATGAGTCCACCCTCTCATTCAGCAGAATACCTGCATGTCCAGGCACCCACACAACACGTACAGATACGATGTATTTGGAAAAAAGTGGCGAAGTGTTTTTAGATGAATAGAATGTTCATATTTGACAAAAGAAGTGCAAAGGGATAGGGAGTCAGTTATGAAAATTACATGCAATACAGAGCCAGGAATTCTTTTTATGGCCAGAGCCATGGCCAGCAGTTCTACTCCGCGCCTGCCTCGATATCCTTTTCCCCTTTTTTTTCTTCGACCTCCTCCTCTGGGGCGTCATTGCGGGGATTGCCAGGATTGCAGCTAGGGCTTTCGCCTCGGGCTCGATCTCACGAGAGGCAGCGGCCATCCTCGGCAGCGAGGGCGCTGCTGGATTTCACACCATAAAATGGTTCCCGGCCCACATGGGGGCCAACGTACATCCCGATGTTCCCAACGCTAATGAGTTTGCCCATGACTGTGCACGAGGTTTCACTCACCGCGGCGGTCCCGGCGAATTCGTAGGCAGGGTCGCCGGGAGGTACAGGGACTCGCTCCTCACCTTCCACGAGGTCACGACTCATTATCAACTTTCTCGGAGGGCTTTTCCGCTTCCTCACCCTCACCTCACTCGACCGAAATCGTCGGCATTCAGGATGCTCCAAACGGGATCTTTCCCTTCAAGGGGAAGGTTTAACCACTTCTCGCCAAACATAGAACCGCATTGTCCGGACTGCGGGAGGCGCACTGCTCACTAGCACATATGCTCTGGCAATGTCCTGCGTTACGCGATGCAGAGTTCACCAAAGAAGAGGACTGGGAGGAAGCCCTTAAGGGCAGCGACCTTTCGGTTCAGCTTCGGGCTGTCCAGAGGGCCTGCGAGGGGAGGTTCCCGTTTGAACCCATTCCCATTTCGCCCTTCCCGCTTGTTCCGTCCCGTTTCAACCCGGCGCAAAACGACCTTCCCGTTTCGCCCTTTCCCACTTGGCCCGTTCCCGTTTGAACCCATTACCATTTCAACCTTCCCGTTTGTTCCTTCCCATTTCAACCCGGGGCGAAAGAACCTTCCCGTTTCGTATTTTCCTATTTAGCCCGTTCCCGGAATAACGTACCCAGTTTATGAAACATTATAAAAACATTTTCATATTGTTTTTCATTTGGTTACAATTCAAGTCATACCAATTAACAAATATTTTAATCTTTTAAATTAACAAAGCCTAACAAACAAATTACAAATTAACAAATTAACAAACAAATCTTTTAAATTAACACACCAATTAACAAATTAACAACAAATTAACAAATTTAACAAACACGTTGCTTATGAAAACGAAAACAGCAAAATACCTAAATGCACTTAACTAAATGTATTTAGGTCGCGAGGGTCGCCCTGCGTCTGCCCTCGTTTGCACTTGTTCGGTCGACTGACTCTCGTCTCTAGCTTCTTTAGATCCACCCCCAAAACACCAGGCCCTTAAATTTTATTACATTAAAACGACGCCATCATGGCCGTGTCCCGAAAGAGTGGGAGGAGGAACTACTAACACACACGATCAACCAAAGGTTTATGATGATGATGGTTGGTGTTTTATGGCGCAAGGCCAACGAGAGCAAAGAGCGCCTACCATTTTACCCACACTCTAGAGCTAACTTTAACTCAAGCTTCAAGATATTCCTCAAAGGACGAGTAAATAACTAATAAAAACAAATATTTGAAACCCCCCCTCCAGAAAAGACAACAAATGTTATAAGTGAACTAAATAAATCAAAACTATCTGATACTCCGTTACCAAAAATGATAAAATCAAAAAGCCAGAAAAGCGCCGCGGAACCACAAATAAAAAATCGTAAAAAAACCCTCACAATGAAAGAAATCGTATTTGGCGGGCTAACACATTTAATCGTTATAATAGCGCAAGTGTACATCAATGTCGTAAAGAAACAGATGAAAACTATAAAAGATAAAAAGATGTATAAAAATAAAGTAACCCTATGTATCTGGATACATATGTCACATCTGGCTATAAAAAATCGCAGTCATGAGAAGCGGCGAAAATTATAAACTTAGCTTTGCGTTTTATTGATTCTGTTTATTCCCGTCACTCTAGTATACTCAATTTTCATAATATAACAAACCTTCAGAAACTTAAGCAGCGCAGGGTCGTCTCTAGCCTAAATTTTTTTTACTACAGAAACTTAAAATTGTCGCGGGAATACTACCTTCAAGGGCCTTTCAGACGTTTAGCGAGAAGACATCATAGTAAGAATATTAGGCAGCCAATCAGCTGAATTACTATTCGAAAGTTCTCTTTGTTTCCTCGTGCAATTTCTTACTGGAATAAATTAACTGAACGAACAGGAACTCGGTATCGTTAAAAGAATTTTCCCCAGGTATTGGAAATGTGTGTTCTGGTTGAATCGTGGTGTTTTAAAATTGGAATACATTACGAATGCATATCGTTGTTCGGACCCCTTTGCGTTCGGACCTCTTTGCGTCTATTACATATTTATGTCTTTTACTTATTTGTTTTGGGCGTTTTTAAACTACGCCAACCAATACTGATGTGTTTTATGTTCACTCCTGCATGAGCCCGACCAGGCCGTAAAGTATCGGTAAATAAATAAAAAAGCTGCCCATTACTCACGCAGGAAAGGCATTAGTAGCCAATTCTCAGATTTATGTTTTTGCCTTTTTTAAAGTCTCTCCTACGGACATCTCTGATTTAGATCTCTCGAACCCGAAGACAAAGCTACGCTCCAAACAATGAGCATAAGAGCGGCTGATAAATAAATTTCAGCCGCACGTACGAACACCAACTGCATAAAAATCCAATGCGTGCATTACTCAAGATATTGGGTATCTTTATAGTACACTTTCGCCGCTACAAATTTTGTGCCAAAAGGGCAGTATCGGCCTTAGGCATTCAGAAACTTTTATCGGCCGGAAATATCGGTCGATTCCGGAAAATTTCCTGCATACAAGTGCATGACCCGTTGCTTGTAAGCACATTTTGGAGAACAGTTTCGAAGACGGTAACGCATATTTTCAGAAATACAAAGGGGTTGGAACGATGCGGGTTCAAATAAGAAGGGCGCTTTGGGAGCGGGTTGTAACGGGAAGGGCGTTTTGGGAACGGGCTGAAACAGGAAGCGCCCAAGCGGGAAGGTCGTTTCGGGAACGGGCGCACACGGGACGGGTCAAGCGGGAAGGGCGTTTTGGGAATGGGTTCAAACGGGAAGGGGTCAAACGGGAATGGGTTTTTTCGGGCTACACCCCCTGCGAGAGGGCGGAGGGTCACGGCCTTCCGGTCCCTGCGTGGGAGCGGCCCGCGACTGACACGGACTCCCCTTGATAGGGGCGGTCCAAGGCAGTTCCTCAGGACCTGAATAAAGTTCTTTGTCTGTCTGTCTGCCCTTGATTCATGACAGCCATCTCTATCCTCACAAGCCGCATACTTGCTTGATGTGCTCAATCCCCCTCAAGGCCGGCTGGCTGACGTTGATGATGACCTTTCCATACGGTCTCAGTGCTGTCGAGAGAGACGTGTTACTCACGACGGGGTTCAAGCGATACCCCGTCACGTAGACGACCTGTTGGCCCATGCAGGCCAGAGGACACGAAACGCCGTTCGCGACGACGACTCGTTTCTCAGCGATCATGCGAGCAGCAGCAGCAGCAGCAGCCGTAGCCGCCATCGCTCAGAACTTAAAACCACCCTGGTGCGTCAGGGTGTACAAGCCATAACGGCCGACGATTCCCTCGAAGGAATTCACCAGGTCATCCACGGTGACGTCCTTCGGGACCGTGGAGTAGAAAACAGGGGCCTTGGGAGGTGGCTGACCAATCTTCCAAGAAGCCATGACGACGTGTTCTTAGACGTACAAGATGGTGGCCTAGTGGTCCGTAGGGTAGATGGCGTCCAGGAGGGAAGGGGCCATGCCAACGCAAAAGCGCAATGGCTGCTCCCCAGCAATCACGGCGAAACCAAAGGAATTGCTTGCTGGTGACGTGTCCTTAGACGCAGCTTCTCGAGACTACTTTTAGTTAACAACACTAGTTGAATTAGTATTTGCGACAGCAGCGCAAAATAAAGGCTTTCTCGCCTAGAGATACGTGAATTCGTACACGACTGAACATTCGAGAATCGCAGGCCCACCCTCATTACTATATTTTTTAAAAAAAAATGGGCCTGTAACGCAGTCAAAAGAATAACTCCAATTCATACAACATTGAAACTTTCTGAAACAGCGGTTTTCTTGCGTGCTATAAAATAACGTGCTTGAGATACACAAATTTCTGCTGATCTTAATGATAAAAAGGTCTTGTGGTCCTATTTTTAAGCCACTGTATGTGAACGTAGTAAAAGTAATTAACGGTGGAGCAATGCGGTTTATCATTCGTGGAAGCTTTGAAAAACGTTGGTTTTGGGGATGCTGGGCGCTGCGAGCAGTAACGAATGAGCTATTGCATTCACGCTAACGCAGGTAGCAGAGAGCTAGAACAAGACATGGTTTCATTAACCATTGATGAAGCAGCGCAACGAGATGCTAATTCCCAACGGCACGCTGGTGCTTGGCAGCACGGCGGCATCGCTGTTTCGGCGAACGTCTGCTCGCTTCGGTGGTTGAACGTGGCAGACGATTAGCATTGTTCTTCCCGCCTTTTGCGTGTGCCCATGGCTGCCGTACGTGTTACGTGTAACATGGTTTGCGAAAACCGGCTGAGACAGGCAAAAATGGGAGCTGGTTTATAGTTAGTTGAAACTATAGCTGGTAATTTAACTGGTAATTTAGCGGGTAAATTTTAACCATAAACCATTGGGATTAGCTACATTTCCTCTTGGGAGCGCGCGCTATCCAATCGGTACACAAGCAATTCAAACAAAAAAACGTAATACGGTTGCATTATTTATCGAGACCGCAGGTGTCGCAGGGCTGAATGGCTGCGGGGCTATCGTGGAAGCAGAAAGCAGTCTGGTTACACGGCGATCTGGGCCGTTTTCATCACAGGAATGAGATTAATGGTAGCGGCGTAATTTATTAGCGGTTCCATGGTAAAAAAAGAAAATAACAAACCCGCCTGCATCTTCCCACGGGGGGAACTCGAGTAAATGCGTCGCAGAGTGGTGGGGTATCGCGTGAATGTTGCGTAATTGGGTATGGTTTGGGAATGCTTAATTGTTATTTCGTCTTTATTATTCTTATTTATTGAATGAAGGAGAAGCGAAGGCAAGGAGTGTAAAGTTAAAGTCTGTCTTTATTGCTTGGTGCCGTCAAGCAAAGCGTCAAGTCAAGCGAAAGCCAAGCAAAGACGCCCTTGACTGAATTCCGAACGCGCGCTCCGCCGCTTATATACACACCGCCCGTATTCGAATTTCGAGGGGGGGGAGTACGGGGGAGAGACGCGCATGCGCACACTTCCGTACACAAGCGCGCGAACTTTCCACGCACCCACCACGCCGTTATCACGTGTACACGCCCTGCCGCCGTTATGTTGAGCGCGACGCAGCGCACGGGTAGCTAGGACGCATGCGCGCACAGACGCGCTCCCCCCGCACCGCCGCAGCTGTTGTTGAGAGCGACGGAGCGCACGGGGTACACGCGCTCCTCCCGCACCGCCGCACCTGTTGTTGAGAGCGAGGAGGGTACGGGGGAGAGACGCGCACCTGCACCTCGACGCGACGCGCATGCGCAGTGAGCGTGTGGACGGCGCCGACAACATCGACGAGTGACATCGCGAGCCTAAGAAATGCTCCGCATTAAAAAAAAAAAAAAAAAAAAAAACGTGCTATAATCTACGTATATGGTCCCTGCAATGCCTACAAGACCAACAGTTGGAAACACCTGCGTATTGTACGGGGCGCAACGCTTGTACGTCGCTGCTTAGGAGACGACGTTTCCGCATATAGTCGACGAGCCTCACGTTGTTCTTAGTTGGGAGTGACCTATATCAAACACGCTTCAAAAGTAGCGCAGCGAAACAGACCCCATGTCGTCGGGATACCAACTACTTCCCTTTACGTATTTTCGGTAAAGTTATAACTCTTGCGGCGCCACGCCTCCGATAGACTGGTAGAACAGAAAAAAAAAAACAACAACAACAAAAAATAAAATGTTGGCACATACCTAGGGCCCCAAACAGTTGACGTTAAGTTTTGGAGAGTTTAAACTCACGTTTAATCGTCGTCTACCCTACTTACCTTTGAGAAATCGTTCGCCGCACTACCCAACAAGTGGTGGTGGCGGTTGGGGCAACCCAAACCTTATAAATTTCCTTGCATGGGCTCAGTGTTGGCGGTAACGCGTTACAAATAACGGCGTTACCGGTAACACGTTACGTTTTTTGGTAGCGTAGTAACGTACTCGTTACTGTAACGTGCATTACTTTTTATCAGTAACGGTAACGGTAACGCGTTCCTTTTATTTTGAGGTAACGTAGGTCGGTAACGCGTTACTTTTATTTGCAAGTAACGAGTAACGTATTTAGTTGCTTTTTTTGGTAACGCCTACAACACTGCATGGGCTGACAACCACCGAGATCTGCTCGCTTCTCACGCAACTCCCCCTTTCCAAACATGATCCGTCTACTACTGTTCGTTGCTGGCATCACAACTCAGGAGTGGCTATTCGCCAACGGATCAGAAAAGCCGGAGCCCCAGAAGCAGTTCGGTGGAACACGAATAGGTGGTATTAATTGAAAAGTTTAGCCGTCAATTTCTTCATTTTGCAACACTGAAATGGCCACGGACATGGCCGAAGCGCCACGGAAATGGCACGGCTTATGCCACTGCGGCAGCACGCCGAAGAAAAAAAAATAACACCGGCGTGCGTCGTCTGCTCCGTTTCAACCCGATTCCCAACGGTGGTGTCAACAGAGTTGTTATTAATCGCACTCACATTGGAGTCGAGGCATTACTTTGCGTTCGGCGGTCTAGAGCTTGGAATGACCAAGCCATATCATGCGCTTAGCACGGACAAGTATACGCCATCCCGCGGAGCCCGACGTAACCAGTGACGGCGCATTCACATGGTTGCCTGCATGCGTGCCTCGCTATTGAATACAGGCTATACGTAGCCCACGCACTGGGGGGTGGGGGGAAGAAAGGAGGGAACGAAAACAAGGCGCGTGGTTGATTGATTGATTGTGGGGTTTAACGCGCCGACGCAACGCAGGTGATGAGGCGCGCCGTAGTGGAGGGCTCCGGATTAATTTTGACCACCTGGGGATCTTTAACGCGTGGTTGTGTTCTACGCGTGGTATATTACCCCTACAGTGCTGAGGTTATGATTTTAATTCAATTCAGTTCAGGTTATTTCCCAGAAGCAACTGGACGGTTTCCTGTCTAAAAGCTGCTTGAGCAGCTTCTAGCCAGGATTTTTAGGCCATTCGACGCCAAAAGTTGCCGACAGCGGGCTCGAGCACTTCCGATTACACAAGAAAGAATCAAGGTCGATCACTTCACTACTCTATTCGTTTTCGTAATAAATTTACAGAGAAAATTTTTTTCTCTAACTGCACAAATTTGAATATCGTGACTGTGGCCAAAACCTATGTTGCGAAAAATATCGCAAAAATAAAATATTATACAGGGGCGCGGTAAAAAAATTCCGGTTGGTATAAGAAGAACCGCGCTTCCTTTAAAACAAGGCATTCACAGCTGCTAGTGTGTCTGAAAATGTGCTTTGAGGGGAAAGCAATGCGGGGTTTCTGGGCCATATTTAGACATTTTTTACGGCTGTTGCAACGTTTTCAGGCACAATGCACCTGCATAGTTCGTTTAAAATTTTCATGGTGAGTGCAGAAAAAAAATCGGCTGGCGATTACGATACTCTCTAATGCGATATTTGGGCGCAGCAGCAGTGTGCTGAGGCAGCACTCACTCGTGGGTTCTCTCGACGGCTGCGATGATGAGCCTCTTGAACGGGGGGCGAAGTGCGTGCCAGGAAAATACCGCGAACTGCGTATTTAGCGAACGCCCATCATACTCACGCGCACGCCCCCGTCCCGTTTTCGCCCAGCGTCGCGCCATCGAGCGCCAGTTTGCCAGGGCCGCTCAAACCCCGCCTCCAGTTCCTGCGGCCTCACCGGACGTGGCGCCAGCCGCCCCACTCGACCAGAGAGTGGTGTTCCTCTGCTCCACATCACGCTCCGTGAGCTGCAAGCCGCCCTGAATCGCAGCCCTAAGCGGCGGAGCGCTCCTGGTATCGACGGGGTGACGTACTAAATGCTACGGAACCTGGACGTGACTCAGCTGGAGCCGCTTCTGCGACTGTTTAATCGGGTCTGGCAGACTGGTGTCCTCCCGCCACCCTGGCTCGTGGGGCTCATCTCGCCAATTCTCAAGGTCGGCAAGCCCCCGACGGAGCCAGAGTCCTACGACCCGTGTCCCTGACGTCTTGGTGGATCGCGGACCACAGCGGCGTCTTCCGGAGCAGCAAAGCGGCTTCAGGCGGCACCGCTGCACGGCTGACTCCCTGGGGGACGTCATCTCCATGCTGGAACAGGCCCGCCACGACAAGGACGTGGCCTTCCTGCTCCTGCTGGACATGCGGTCGGCATTCGACACGGTCGCCCACGGGGCCATCCTGGAGGCCCTGGACGGCATGGGCGTTGTGGGGCGCCTAGGAGGCTACATCCGGGCGTTCCTGCGGGACCGGACCCTGCGGGTGAAGGTCGGCCGGGCGACCAGCAGTCCTCGAGACGTCCGCTCCGGGGTGCCCCAGGGAAGCGTGCTGAGCCCGTTCTTTTCAACTTGGTGCTGGCTCCTCTCCCGACTGCATCCCTCCAGGCTTGCGATACCCGGTGGAGGTGGCGGTGTACGCTGACGACGTGGCACTCTGGACCCATGGCCCCACCAAAGACTGCCACACAGTCAAGGCGTACCTCCAGGAGGCTTTGGGAGCAGTTGCAGTCTTCCTCGAGAGCCGTGGCCTGCAGCTCTCGGAGGCCAAAACGCAGGCCCTTATGCTGCACCCGGGAGGATGCAGGGCTCGACGGGCAACACCGCCCATCACACTCAACGGACGGCCTCTTCCCTGGCGGCTGACCGTGAAGTACCTGGGGCTGCTCATTGACTGCCGGCTCACATGGCTGCCGGCCGTCAAGCCCTCCGAGCACGCAGCGCACAGGTGCTCCAAGGGGTGCGGCAGCTTCTGTCACGAGGCAATGGCTGCTCACACCAAGTGGCGCAGCGCGTGTTCCATGGCATGGCCTCCGCAGCTGTGCTGTACGCGCTTCCACTCGCCTACCTGGGAACTCGACGCTGGCAGGAGCTGGAGATCGACCAGCGCCGCGCCATCCGCCTCTGCCTGGGCCTCCCCTCCACGTCCCCGGTGGCGGGCACTTACACCGAGGTGGGCACCTGGCCCATCGAGATGCGGGCCTTGCAGACGGGGCTGCGGCACATCCAGCGCCTGCTGACCGCACGCGACGGGGCTGCGCTCGGCCGGCGGTGAGATGTTCAGTAGCCGGCGGTGAGATGTTTGAGTGGCGCCCCCTGGCTCGGACGTAGGCTTAGGAACTCGCGCCGCTGTCGTCTGCTACAACCGCGCCGCTGCTACACTCGCGCCGCTGTCATCCGCTTGTGAGGGGCAGCAGTGCCTGTTATAGAAACCGCCCGCTTTGATGCTTTAGTGCATAAAAAGCGTATTTCCAGTAATTCAGGTATTTTGTCTGCTTCTGACTCCTCTGAATAATTGCAGGCTGTATCCCCCACAAGTTTGCAACACACGATGAGCGAGGGACCAATTTTTCAGAGCATCAGTCAAATGATCGTGTGTGACTCGTCCTTTCTAGCTTATTTGCAAGGTTCAGTGCTCACAGCTACTCGATAAGTATTCAAAATGCGTAGGTTTCCGTTACAGTATTTTTGAGGTGCTCTTATGAAGACTCAACAGTCTAATGCTGCGCACCCAGCAGCGGACCCCTACGCGGGCATCGCACAGCAGGAAATAAAACGGCTGTCTTCTATTATTTTATTGTTGTTGACGTGTATCAGATTAATGTTTTTTTTTTCTGCTCAACGCATTAATTTTTCTGCAGTGTCACAAACGCCTTATTATAGGTTTGGGGATGTTTGGATGACTCACAAAGTACGTGTGTATATTTTCTTCAGCCTGTAAGGCATGCAGTACCTTTTTCACAAATTGGATTTCGTTATGACTGCTTACTAGAAGGTGCATATACGCAGCGTGCGTTGTTTATTCAGAAGCAAATGCAATGGGGGTTTTGTGCTACCCCCCCGCGAAACGGCGCAGAAAACGTTGTCCACAGTACTCGAAGGCGGCTCTTGTGACCCGAATTTCTATCGTGATCATCATACGGTGTTGAAGGCTTGATATACTCGCTAACAGACGCAATAAATAGTATGCTTCCAGTTTTCAGTATAACAAGAACCAAAGCTGATGAATATTTCTAAGCAGCTCTTTATTGTTTTCCAACCTTTCAGGCGTAAAGAAAAAATTCCCTCCTACTCGGGATGCCGTTCTATGAATTAAAAAAAAATTGCTCTTACTCTCTTGACCAGGACTGATCGAGCCCGCCCACTAACCAGCTCGATTTTTCTGCGAAATAAAGGTTTTTGCTCATCCCCCTACTCCCCCTTCTTGAGTGCATTTTTCACTATAACGCATACCTGAATTTTGGGGAAAATATCGCTGTAAAAATGTACAGAAATCCCCCTTCCAAGTCTAAACAAACATAGTTTTTCTGTGTTTTTACCGTACACGTTACTCGTTTTACTCGCTAAGCCCTCATACTGCTTAGAAGCCTGGAATAAAGCCAGCACACGCCCATGACACAGCAGGTTTTTTGGGAAATTTTAAAACCCATTTTTGCGGCTCATAGTGTTTGTAGGCATATTTCCCATGCCATGAGAACGTAACGTGATATGATACAGTACTTTAGAGTGTTCGGCAAGGTAGCAAAAACTGTTTTACCTTACATATGATTACCGGGAATCGTAATGCCTTCTGCCAAAGCCGACAGCCCTAACGCCTGGAATTTTTTTTGGTCTTGCGTTTTCGCTGTTGTGGGTTATTAGACTCTGCTTTTCCCTTTGTTCGAAAGATTCTAAATACAGAAGCTAACCCCTAGCTCCGACTCTTCGCGCTCCGCACAGGACCGGCTTCGCGGGGAAGGGGCGACGCCGGCAATTTTTCCCTTCCGGAGCGGTATCAACAACTATACTTTAAATCACGCCCGAGTGGGGGGTTAAGTCTTTTATTATGAAAAAAAGTTGCGAAACGCAAATCGTGGGGCGGAAAAAGGCCAAATCAGGGGAGGGCGAGCCCGATTGAAGCAGACGACAAATGCTAGAATCCCTAAGCCGACGTCACGGAGGCGCGCTTCGCAGCGCCACCCGTGGTCGGCTCACCACCAATAGTAAGTGTGAAAGTTTTACTCTATTTTTTTTGGGAAAGAAAGTTATAAACTGGAAAATACCGGGCCCTTGCGAATGAAGTTTCACCCTTTTCCCCGGGAAATCGGCCGAGGTAGGCTAAAAGCGTGTTCGTAAAAGTCGGAAAAAACAGCCACAACTCCCACTGTGGTGCTCAACGGCGAGCCCTTCTTAGCACTCGGTCAATAGGTTAAAGAAAAAAAGTCTTAGAAATTTAAAATAGGGGCGCTCACTGGGCACAGGAAGTCCCGTTTCTGCACTGTTCAGGCAATGTCATGGGGTACGGCGCCCGCAACAACTCAAAGGGCTATTCATTACAGTCGGTTTATTTTAGGGGGAATTGGATTTATTGTGAACAAGGTTTGGCTTCTTTATCAGTCCACCGATTTCACGGTGATGTCTCGTTTGTCCGCTACTTTTCGACAACAACCATAGTCAGTGGCCAGCGCCGCACGCGAGGAGAGCTCAAAACACGAAGTAGAAGAGTCACCGCAACCGCTCCTTAAAACCGAGCTTCTCGCCAAGGCCCAGTCGTCGCTAAGCGCCGACTTGGCCGTCAGCATGGAAAGGTCCTGCCTGATATGGCTCAGACAACTCTTCGATGGTAGCCAGCGATGTTTTTCGGCCGTGTCTTCCAGGCAGTGGCATCCGGCCCTTGAACTTTTTGGCTTGGCTCCAGGAGAAGCCTGAACCTGGAAATGCCTCGTCGACGACTGGCCTGTCCACGGATGCTTTCCGGGGGCTCAGTTCCTTCGCGACCAGCACCAGAGAACGAGACACCGATTTGGGGAGGAGGGCACTTTTGTTTTCAATGGCCTTGGAACACTTGACACTGAAGCTTCTTGACGTAAAGAACCTGGAGGTCCGAGTGCCCGCCGGATACCAACCGGAACTGGTGGAACTCAGGGGAGCAGTGTCGACGTCATTTGACATCGACGTGCCCATACTGTCAATGTAAAAACTATCTTGTTGTTCGTGGGGATTTCTCTTACGTCTTTGTCTCAAATTAAAGGAGAGAATCGTAAACAGACAGTCCAGGGCTTCTCGTAGAGGCCGATAGTGACGTTTAGTTTGTTCAACTCTTGAGAAGGAGTCTTGTGCAGACAAATAGGAAGCGTTGGCGTTATCTGCAAACAGCTTCTCGGGGGACGTTTCGCACTTTTTATCGGCCGGACGGCGACCGGTGTCAACGTCCTTCGCTGGACGCATATATTTTCCCAGGGTGAAAAAGTGATGGGAAGCTGCTAACAGAGGCGGAAGCACTGCGACCGAAAGTGCGACCGTCGCTGCGAGCGAGAGGGTAAAGGCAAGGTGGTTTTCCAGAAAGCTCCCGCAGAAGATGTTTATTGCGGTGGTTAGTATGTCGTAAAGTGGTGTGCATTTCCGGCAGTCACGTGGTGTGCCAGTGGGCTCAAAGCAAGATTCGGTATCCGCAATCCCGTCAGTGTGTTTTTGTCGCCTACGTAGGACAGAAAGTGGTGTTGAATGTTCCAAGGCAGCAATCGATGCTCCACGTCCTGTGCACTTGGTAAGGACGACTTTTGGCGTGAGTGGCGCAAAGAAAGGTCCTCGCCCGGAGGGCGGCCAAGCCACCTCGAGGAGCCTGTCAAGGTGCGTACGCGCACAAAAGTAGCATTTTCCGACCACTCCCGTTGACGCTAGCACCATTATGAGGGCAGTTGCGAGAACGTTAAAGAACATGATGAGCCCCGCGGCAGCCAGCAAAATTATGCCTGGGTATATGTACGCCCTTGATGTCCTTCCGTACGGTTTGATACAGTTGCGGACACCAGACGTTATGCCGATTGCGAGCAACGCTATTGCGACGCACAATGGGACCATAGCAATGGGAATGACCGCCAATTCGATGGTCCTTATTGTGCCCCAAAGCTCGGTGCGCCGCTCCATAGCGTAAATATTGGTTCGTACCTGATGGATACTAGCTAAGGTACGGCGAAGGTGAGACTCGAGATTCTCTCGCAACAGTTTGGTTGCGTCGGGAGTCATTGTGCCGAAAAGCAGCGCCCTGGCAGAGATGTTTGCGCAGCGGCGCACATTGGTCGAGGGGGGCCCCGGGGGCGCAAACTCGGAAATTTGTAGAACTCATGCGGGCCAGTGTCTCTTTGGCATAGCCGATAGGATAAAGTATTTAAACGCTTTGCGATACGGGGTGTCGTCGCCGGTGAGCTCCGACAGCAGCTCGCCGATGGTCTGCTCTACGTAGCGACGCAGCCCAGCCAGCGCCAGCTCCAAGACACCGGGAAGGCGGAGCATGGCGTCCGCCGAGGCACCGTGCGAGGTCATCATCATGGTCAGGAAGACGAAGGCCAGGATCGTGTACAGCCGGGTGGCAGGCAGGAAAGGGCGCAGTCCCTGGGTGTTGTGGTTCCCTTGAGGAATGGCATGCGGCCGCCGCTAAGGAGGCGACCGTGGCGAGCGGGACTGTAGCTCCGAGCGTGGCCCCGACTACCACGAAGAGGGCGACGGGAAAGCGCGCAGCCTGGGGTGCAGCTGGTACATTTCGTCGAGGAGGTCCACGAGTCCTGTGCACGATGCCAGGTCGTCGAAGAAGTCGCCTGCTGTGCCGTTGTAGGGGTTTTGTTCCGGCTGCCCCCCCCAGGAATTCAGCGGTGCGGATGGCGAGGGCCCGTCCCAGGCGGGAAACGGACCTTGCGGCAGTGCGGGCAGTTTTTTCCGCCGTATCCCCCATTGTCGAAGTTTCAGCCATCGAATGGGGCCCAGGCCGCCACCTCCAATCGCGAAGAGAAGGCGAGGGCTAACGACAGGGCGATGTTGAAGCAGCTGTTAGCCACGGAGCTGGGGGGATGAACTTTTTTTGTCATCTTTACCTAGCCCTTGGCACCTGACTTTCAGAGAAAAAGCGGTCCACTTTCATGGGTTGCGTGGATGGTACTTGAATTTAGCAACGTAACGTACTCGGCACCATTGGGCTTTAAAAAAAAAATACTGATGTCTGAGGGTTTTGCTGTAAGAATTTAAAAAAACATCCGGGTGACTCTGCTGGTCAATTCGAAGGGGAGAAAGCTAATATTTAGTTAACCGGGCATATACATCTGACGGTCATGATCCCCGGGCAAATGGTGCACGCCCCCAGAAGAGAAAATTTATTCAAATTAAAAAACACAGAAGGTCGTGATGAAAGGTTTGTGAGGGTCATAGAAACAAAATGAAAAATTATTTTAGTCAGAAAGAAAGCGGGTTGAAAAAAAGCCCGCCCGGGGGGGATCCAACCCACGACCCCTTTTTTATGGGCCCCCCACAACCCCCCCTTTTTTTCCGAGGGGGGCTTGACTGCCAACCCTTTTTTTTTTTTTAAAATATATTATTTTTGTAGATATATATATATAAGATAAAATATATAAAAATATATATATATAATTTTTAAAATATATATATATATAATAAAATATATATATATAAATAAATTGTGAGCATTCGCGGCGTTCCCTTAATGTGATACGCAGTGCAGGCGATACCGTCACTATCATGCCAGTGTCAGCACCTTTGGGGGACGCTTCCCAATCTCTTGTTTCTCACGCCCCATCGCCATTGCTATCTGTAAATTATGATCTTTATCACCGTTGGACTCGCGCTTCCCGGGACGTTCGCTTTCCCAGCAGGACACCAAAAAGCTGTCTCCGAGACCTCGTCCCCTCCCCCGAAATGCATGGTTAATTAGACAGAAGAGTTCAAGGCCCGCCGTCACAGGCGACGCTGCACCTGCCCGGGGGATTTCGCAAACAGCATGCCCCGGAAGTGACATTCCCGGGCCCGGGGTTACGCTTTTTTCCCACGGCCAGCCGGAGGTCCGGTTGAGCTGCGCTGGGCGCGCTAATTTGGGGTTCGGCGGGGGGGAGGGAGAAGCGTTGCGCGTAGGGTTTTTTTCGGTCGGCAGGTGACGTGTGGCCGCTCGCTCGCCAAAGGGGGGATGCTGAAACGTCACTTCAACCTGGCAGTAATGGCTCCCCCTTGTCAATTTCGGGTTTTAAAATCTCCAATTTTGATGGGTGTTTGCGCCGTGGGGTAAGTGCATTTTAGCTGCCACATTTTGTATCTTGCAGTCTTTTTTGGGGAGACTCACGGAAAAAATCTTATCAAGAGGTTTTAATTTTGGGGTGCAGTTGGCCCTTTTAAAGATATCGTAAACATTCCTTTAACTCCCGATATCATCCTTTACGCAGACGACCCGAATCAGATCCTGATCCTAAACTACTTGAACGCCGCGCGAATGACTGATTGTATCAAATACACTATTGGCTTGATGTGAGTGAAATCGCCTAAGTAAATGTAAGTACGAAGGGAAATTTTTTATTTTCCGTCCAAGAAAACAAGTTTTAAAGGGGATCAAAAATCGCATTCATAAAAATACATAGTACAGAATCCAAAATGTTTACTAAACAGTCTTGAAACAGATTCTCCGAGCTGAATCCGTGCAAGTGAACCAAAAAGGAAGCCCTTGAGCGGGGCCAATGCTCAGTGGGGGTATGTTTCGTATGCGAGTTGAGTCTAGCAATGGGTTATTTATTCTTGGCCAATCCTCCTCATGCCGATGCCCGCCTGTGTGGGTGAGTATAAGCTCCTGGGGAGGCTTTATTGACTTCAGACGGTTATCGAGTTTAGGCATGTTTCTGTAGTTGAGGAAGAATCTATAGGGAACAATCAATTATCTGTACGTCTCCTAACTCCACAAACATTTTTTTTTTAAAACCCTTTTAGTTCTACGATGTAACGAGAAAAGTGGGATCAACGTAATTACGATTCGCGTTTCGGAATCAAGGGGGTTTGAGCCCATTATACTGACAAATTCTTCAGTTTTCAATTATCTGCTAAAATTTCACGCGTGTCCACATTGTGAAGACTGGTTTTTAAGGGCCCTTTTAATGCGTAAAAAAAAAAACTTATCCGGAAATCACTCGGCAGCGCTTCGCTTCGCAGACAAAGATAGAATTTTTCCCAGATATGAATTTTATCGACTCGACACAAAACACCCACTCGAAAACTGATACGGGTGGGCTCTGCGAACGCACTGCCACGAAACGTATGCCAAGGTTCTGGCTATAGGAAATTTCCCGGGGTAAAATATTTTGCTCCCAAACCCCTTTTTTCCCGCCCCAGGGGCCGCCAAGAGAAGTTTTTTCCCCCCCATTTACCTCGAGGGTCTCAACTAACTTCCGAAAAAGTTTGGGGGTCTAAACCTCCGGCTTTTTGTGAACGTCCGCGCGATCGAACATTGCCTGCTCACTCGTTCGTTGTCTTCCCAAATAAGAAACTCCGACGCAGCAGGCTTCGTCGTTACGAAACGTGTGAGTGCACTCCTTTAACTCATTGAAGACCGGAACAACCTGACCTGGGTTTAGGGTTCCTTTGCAGACAGTATTTTGTTAAAGCGGGCCTTTTCGTCCTCACTGGTGCCGTTGTTCGCCAATACGTCTTGAAGGAAAGCCGCGTTCTCTGACGATGATAATGAATGATCTTGGGGGAAGTGAAAAAAAAAGTTGGAGAGGACATCTACGTTTTGGGAAAATGTAGGACGCGATGGCGTCACTTCGACCCCAGGAAGCGTTTGGAACTAAATTGCTGCATTTACGATGTATGCTTCACGAGCGCTGAAGGTCAGAGAAGAGAGGAGGACTAGCAGGAAAGGGGGTTTAATCGCCCTGGGGCCAGAAGACACCGAGACCCTCCACGCTTCTGTGGCTTTAAAATGTGAACGTGAAAAAGGGTGCGGCTGCGAGGTTTTATTTATTTATTTTTCTTTTTTATTTATTGGTACCCTCAGGACCATATGGTATTACGAGGGGAGTGGTTATAAACAGAAAGAGAACAGAGGTAGTGCATTATACGAAACAAAAAATTTTCTTGCTTATACATAATGTTAGCTAACAAACAGAAAAAGAAAAAAGGAAAACAGTCAAACCCGTTAATAGCGAACTGCAATATGCACTGCGATTAGTTCGATATATGCAATATTTTGATATACCGAACCGCTTATAACGAACCTATTTTTACGAGTTCGCAATCCGCGGGAGCCACCCCCCCCCCCCCCCTCTCCCAACTCCGCCTCCCCCCATACAGAAACGAAACAGTAAATTAGCCCTACCATAAAAAAATAATCATTTATTGAAATAAAAAGCTACTTTCCGCCTTAACTGCCTACTTTGCAAAAAAGCGGTGATTATGTTTTCACTTTCGTTTTGGCGGCTTCAACTAGCATAGCATTCTCTACACGAAACTGGTTTTTTACCAGTTCGAGTCCTCGTCCTCCAAAAAAATAAAAAAGAATTTGGGGGGAGCACATCGACTGCCGAAAGCGCTTCATTGTCAGCGTCAGACGGCTTTTCCCCGCGACATCATCGGGAAAGTTGGGGGGGCTCTTCCCACAGTTCCGATGCTGCTGTCTTGGTCCCGGGCTCGCGGAATTTCGGGTTCCATCGTGAGTCCCCCGCGTCAGAAACAGTTACGGAAAGTGTCGGGAAACACGTCACTCCGTGCGAGGCGCAATGTCTCAGTCGCGGGGTCTTGCTCTGTGGTCGTGGCCAATCCACATCTCAATCGCCGCTTCGAGACCATGCATTTCGGCAGCCATTCTAGGCGCGCAGAGTTCGATATATCGGAGGGGAACTTCGTTATAAGGAATATTTTCCCCATGTATTTCTGTAACTAAATATTTTTGTTCGATATATAACATAATTTCGCTCTATCCGGGTTCGTTATATGCCGGGTTTGACTGTAGTGGATTAATAAGATACAAACAAATTTTCTAGCTTATACAATGTTAGCTAAGGCGTTCCTAAGGCGATTGGTTAGCTAAGGCGATTGGTGATCTTGGATGGTGGTCGTAAGTGCGGGAAGGTTGGAGAAATAAGCTAGCAGTGTAAGTGTTTCAAAGGGTTTATTTTCTTATTTCTGTGCAGGGCTGGGCGTTGTTGCTTTTTCCCAAGAGAGAGAGGGAGAGAGAGGGAGAGAGAGAGAAAAGAGAGAGAGGAGAGAGAGGAGAGAGAGAGAGAGAGAGAGAGAGAGAGAGAGAGAGAGAGAGAGAGGAGATGAGAGGAGAGAGAGGAGAGAGATGAGAGAGAGGAGAGAGTAGAGAGGAGAGAGAGAGAAGACAAAGGGAGATCTTTGTTGCGGAAGAAATACTGGAGGGGTTTAGGAAATGGGGTAAACAGCTGTGAGAGAGCTCAAAGGTGGAACTTACGTCTAGGCCATGGATGCAGAATGTCCTCCCTCGCCCTCCAATAAGCTCGCGCTGATCCTGAGGTAACGAGCTGGTCAAAACTGCCTCAGTGTTTCAATGGAAGTAGAATGTGTAATGTTTGAGTTGTTCGCCCATGAGCATACCCCTGTACATGCCTAGGTTACGGGAGAAGAGGGTGAATGTTTCCCGAATCTATAGCGGAGTTTTTAATGTTATTAGCAGTTTTAGTTAATCTGATGTTCCCACCCAACATCCTCGCCCACATTTATTGGTAGATACTTCTGTTGGTTTATCCGCGACAGAGTTCGCAATTCTTCGACACTGATACCCCCATTTAGCATGGAAAAGGATCGTGTTTCTAGACGTAGGATTACGAGACGTTAACGTTTTCCCGGGAGGGGGTAATGCAGTCGTGGAGGAAAGTAGCACGATGTGTGAGTTCGCGGACCTTTTGGTCGGTGCCTCGATCTCTTCAAACCATTGTGTCCGGGTGTCCTAGTGAGGTCCTTAACTTTATTCATTAGGGACTGGAGTATATTCACAAATTTTTAGCTATTGTGCCTGCAGCGAACAGCCTAATGCTCCTGGAGTCTATGATGATGTTACACTTCTGTTTGCTACTTCAGCTGTTGGGATTGTCAAGAGGATGTCTCCAAAGTCCGCTTCTTTGCTCCTGTAGGTAGGCGAGTGATGAAGTCACAAAGATTGCCAGAATAGCCACCTACGACAGCTGGCAAAATTTAAATAACCAAGCAATAGTGTGTACAACACGCGACACACAGAACATTGGAGCGTTTTGACATACAGGACATCTTACGGACAACAAATGCTCGAAAACCGACTACCAAGAATTCTCAACACATTTCTTTCTAGAAACACAGCATTAGAAGCTATGACCTTTAAGGATCTGCGCAATTTTTTCATCTCCTCCTGAGAATGTTGTTTTTGATGCGTGTTTGGGTTTGTTTTTTCTTGTAGAGCTTCCTTGCATTTTTGTGTGCTTAAGTTTCCACTGATGAGAGCGGCAAATATATGTCTTTCCGTTGTGTTTAATGATCTTTTATAGCACGCATCGAGCCCACACTTTCTGCTGTTGTTTTTCCCGTGTCACTGTATTTTAGAGATTTCTGCTGTATTTTAATGACATTTTTACTGTATTTTAATGATGTGTCACTGTCACTGTATTTTAATGATTTTTTACAAACCCGATTGCTGTAACAAAGAACAGTATTGTTAGATCTTCGGAAAAGGTTTCTAAATGCTGTTCAAGCGGGCAGTGGGGGAGGGGGGGGGGGGGGGGCTGCGGCTTTGTCAAGCTGACATCTCGTCGACTTTTTCTGCGGACCTCCAGCATCCTGCATATGTTTACTTGATGCGAAATGAATGAATGAATAAAATTTTAAAAAAAAAAATTATCTAGGTCGATTTTTGACGGATAAGGCTCAAACTGCGGCCCAGATGCGTGCTATTTTTTCGCTCAAAGATAACGAAAACGAAACAGCTGTGTTCATGAAGAAGCACTGAGTGGACGGAAAGTTTCAGCTTAATTTGTTATGTCCAGTGTATCATCATGTACGATGCAACGTACATGAAATACTTATGGGTAAACGACTGAAGAAAGAGCTTCAATACTACCACGTCATTTCAATGCGAGAAGAAGCGTCCCGAAAGAAGTGGTGTTCAGGGATCACGTGGCCAGGAGGCGGAAGTGCCGCTACTGCAACCAACGATGGTGCCAAGAGGAGGAGGCCAGAAGCTTTCCAGGAAGCTGGAAGCAGGTTTCCCGGTCTACAGACATGCAGTCCAAGGTCACAGTCATTGCACCGACGCCGAATTCGCAGTCATGTGTTGCTCACAGGCGACGGCATTTATCTCGGGTGAAATGCGTGAATGCTGGCCCGAAGCCCCGACAAAAAATCAAATCCCCAAACTTACGTGTTTTCCAGATATTCAAGCCAAGTCCTGCGCATTTGCTCGTATCGCGGATGACTGCGCTGAAACAGATTTAGGGCCTCGAACTCACGCTATGTGTGCGTGTGTGTGCGTGTGCTGTGTGTTGTGTGTGCGTACTTGTCTCTGTGTGTGTGCGCGTGCGTGCTTGTGTGCGTGTGCATGTGTGCGCGTGTCTGAGTGCGTGTGCGTGTCTGTGTGTGTGTGTGCTGTGCGTGTGCGGTGTGTGTGTGCGTGTCTTTGTGTTTGTGTGTGTGGTGGTGTGAGAGAGGGGAGAGAGAGAGAGAGAGAGAGAGAGAGAGAGAGAGAGAGAGAGGAGAGAGAGAGAGAGAGAGAGAAGAGAGAGAGAGGAGAGAGAGAGAGAGAGATGTTTTTTTTGAGGGAAGCAGAGAGGTCGGCCGTCATTTTGTTGCCCTGAGTGGTACTCTTCGGGAACCCGGAGGAAGGACTTAAGGCCCTAAAGGGAGTAGGACGGAAAAAGACCGGAAAAAAGGGAAGAGGTAAAAAAAAAGTTAAGATGTAGCTTAGAGTGGGTGAGGTAAAAGTTCCGAATGATCTCAACAGGATCAGGATATTTAGGCCTAAATCGCCTCAGCAGCGCCGAGTGTGAAAGTTATGGAATAATGCGGCTTACACTTTGCGCTGAGATGCTAGAAACGTCGAGAGTTCAAGAAGATCTTTAAAGAGGTAGAACGCGGTTATAAGACCATCGATATTCAATGCCAGGTGGTTTTCTTCCTGGTTGTATGTCGGGTGGCTCTAGCAAGATGTGTGCCTAACTGTGCCGGCGGCGGTAAACAGTTGTCACGAGAAGGATTTGCGGTTTGACTGAGGCGATGGCTCACGCCATGGTCATAGCGACCCGAACGTGCGCTGCAAATGTGGTTTCCGAGGGTGGTGCGAGACTCGGGCCATTAAGCGAAGCATTGATTACCGGTTGTTTGTGGTGCATGCTTTGTTTTGATTTCTAGTACAAAGGCATAATCTTTGCCTTGTTATGTGCGAACTGATCTTGTGCCCGGAAAATAGAGACTTACTGCCTCTCCTGTCCGAAATTGTCGCAGTGAGGGTATTTCACAGCAGCTCCGTCTGGCCTCCGACTTAACCACTACGCCTCTTTTCGATGGTAGCATGATTTCCTCACCTTGCGCAGTAAAATGCTCGTTAATTGGAACTCGGTTAATTCCGAACTTCCGGTTAATTCGATCTCACACCCTTGTCCCGGCACAGCCAAGTATATTTCAAGGGGGGAAAATTCCCCGATATTCGAATGCGTCGGTATCCAGAACGGTTAATTCGAACTATGATCCCCTGATTCCCATCGCTCCTCGCAGAACAAGTCTGGTGTGATTGCAATGTGTTTGCAAATCCAAACCAAACCAAATTTATAGAGATGCAAAACAACGAAACGGAAAAACAACAGCGTGGCGCGCACGCTACGCTACTGCAACAGCTTATTTCGCTTCTAAGATGGCGGCGCGAAACCGGCGCTACTGCTCCCTGGCTTGCCATTATTCGAGTACGAAGCATTATTTACAAAATCACCTGCCCAACGTCCTAATAGTGCCTAATTCGCGATAACAATCTCCAGAGGTGGCTTCTTTGTGTTCTGACCGCGCAGTTGGGCGCGATTCCATTCATTCTAGCGCCCGCCCGCTTATTGGAACTCCGCCTAATTCGAACAATTTTATGGTCCCCTTCGAGTTCGAATTAACGAGCTTTTACTGTAATTACAAAGTTTACATGTTATCAGTTTAGCATAAATAAACAACATGTAGTTGTATTTTTGGCGTATTTCTTTCTGTAAACGCTACTTACGAAACCAAGTCAAAATCCTACTACTTAATGAATACGCAGCCGTTAACGTTGGCTGATTTTACAAGTGCGCGTTCGCATTGATACTGCACATCTACTAAAACGCGGATCTCGATTAAAGCAATACATTCCATTTTTAAGCGCTGTCGAGTGGAAACCTTATGCACAGATTGAAACAGGCAACTGTTATTGCAGAGAGTACGGAACAGAGACTTTAGTTTTAAACGTAAATTACTATTTACTCCAATTCTTCCAATTCTTTTTCATGCCCCCCCCCCCAAAAATAAAAAGAATAACTGGGAACAACACCCGCTCCAGCAACGCTATGGCAGGTTTGCAGCCAATCAAAAATAAATGAACAGGGGTTATAACCCAAACATACTTTTTGTAGTAAAAGCCAATTTGTAGAATGCAAAATTAAATACACCCCCATATTGGTACACTTTCGGCCAGTTCATAGCAGTTCGGCCAGTTCGTACCCGCACGGCCACGCATGTCCACTGGCCCGTCCACACGCGTACGAAACGTGAGCGTACACCACCCTAAAATCTTAAGACTCTTAAGACATTGCACTAGGACACGAGCGGGTCACCAATCCTGCCGTGCCCATCCGAATGCACGGGAACACCACTGTCTAATCGCGAACGGCACGCACTTGTTTGAACACACGGCAGCAGGAGCACAGCACAAAGGAGCAGCGTCCGGAAGAATTACGCAGCGGATGACTGTACAGACACAGTTGACTTCCACGAAAGTCCCAGAAGCTGTAGAACTTGAGTTCCGTCCAGGTGTACTATGTTTACTCCAGGTGTACTATGTTTATTGGTGCTTTCCGGCTGAAAACTGAAAACGTAGCCATCACTTTTTTTATCCTGTTGTGAACCAGTTGAGGCCGACAACGCCACAGCGTTCTTTTTTTGTTGAAAGCACAAAATTAATTATTGTCACAGTCGGCAAGTTTCCAATTCTGCACTGCGGAATTGTACTGGCACGGAATTGTATTGAAGCCACGCTTCGGCTCAGATGTAGTTTTGTTCAAACTATGGCGCTATCCTTAAAGGAACAAGTTTAAAATACTCATTAAGGAAATAGAATTCAAGTGCCAGAAATGTCGGAAGTGTCACGCAAACTACAACCTCCTCTACGCCCCTTTCCAGCGACCTTGTCATTCTCTGCACAAGCCCCTCCTTTGCTTCCGGCCTGCATGCCAACGACTTCCGACAGCCTGTCGGTTGAGCGTGAACATTTAACCCGCCCAGCGCGCTAACTCTGTCGCCTTCTCCAGTAATAGACAGAAGGGATAAATTTGGTTGCCGCATTCGCTTTAAAGGAAATAAGATAGGAAGCGTGTTAAGATTTTTTTTTTCAACATTTTTGAAAGTCATCGATTCCGCGCTCCACGTTTCTTGCAGAGCAAGACTTCTTTAGGTTTGTCTGTTCTTTGCGGTGGTACCTTCCTGCGTTGACAGCATTTCGCCCTTTTCCGAGTTTGTTTTCAGTGCCTGTGCTCTGTACACTCCTAAGCCTTCCTTCGCCCTGACGTTGTTCCCACTTCAATATCAAAACCCCAAGTTGTAGAGGATGTCTGTTCCAGAAGGATTTGCTACATGAAGAGCGATGTAGACACCAGTACCGCGTGGTGTGTTTCAAGTAAGATTCCGCGTCCTTTGTTTTAAAAAAATATAGGTGAATTTTTATGTTGGGCCAGTTTGTGATTTTCTCTTTTTTGTGTGTGTGTGTGGGGGGGGGGGGGGGTAGCAAGGTAGCAAATTCAATTTTTGAAAGTTTGTTCGATAGCGGCGAAGTTTTATCTTTTTTGCAAACCAGAGACATGCTTTTCCATTAAACAAAGATGCGGCTGACAAGTAATGCGCCTACGCTTATGCGGAAAGGTATTTCAATACAGCAAATTTTGTTTCATGAAACGGTTCATTTGTGTGGGGACAACTTATAGCACGGACTTGGTGCTGCTATATGTCAGAGGTCCTAGAGGCGTAAAAAAGGCATTGCTATAGTTTTTTTGTGTAATGACAGTGATACACAACTACTGCAAGGAACTCAGATCTGCGACTAGTTTACGGACTGTAGGATTGGGCGAGTTGGTAATCCATGCTGTACTTCTATTGCGCAAAAACTAACGAAGACTGGAGAGAGACGACACGAGACAAAGCGCTTTGTCTCGTGTCGTCTCTCTCCAGTCTTCGTTAGTTTTTGCGCAATTGAAGTACAGCATAGTTTACGGAAACTAGTTGATACTGCCTTCGTCACGAGGGGTAATGGAAATTCCAATATGGCGACTAAAAACGTGACAAGGCAACGGGTGTTATCAAGATATCGAAAAGGTTTGAATGGCTTCAAACTAATTTTCACGGGTGTTTGAATTTCCGCAGCTTGTTACTTCTAATTCTGTAAAGATGCACATTTTTTAGCATTGTTAACGGCGGTTGAAGGCCAAGGCGGAGCATCAGAACGCCATGTATACAAAGACGAATTACAGCGTCATTATATAAAGAAGGAACACACTTGATTAGCAGGGTACGCTATGCCCTGGATAGAACTTAGGAACATGCCACCCTGACTGAAGTCCTAACTGACGAGCACAGTTTCCAAACAGTGGAGAATGCAGTTTATTGAAATTGCCAACGAACACACATGTGAAGTGTTTTCCTAATCACCCTAACCCTCCTCCTCACCCGTACAAACGTCTGCTAATAGTGGACGTTCGAGTTAGATTACTACACACTAAGGTTACCGTAGTATTAGCTGGGTTTTAAAGCGTGCATCACACACCCCTTCTGTACGTTGATTCAGTTTTTGCGTCCACAGCCCTCCAACTATACTGCCAACGGGAACGGGACAACGCTCTAAAAACCGCCATGCAATGACAATGCTGGCACTAATACAAGTCGCCACGCATTAGTCATTGTTAGCTTTCAAGCGGGGCATTAACACTTAGTATTTCTTCGTAGTTACCTTCTAATAGTATAACGGTCGTGGCGAGTTCGAGAGGTTTTCAGCATGTTTTCCAAAATGCTTCTCAGCTTTTAAAAATGTCAGGGAATATTGCATTTTTACTTCCCGAAGGTACACCTGGCAGGATACGAGGCGCCGTAGTATAGAGCAAAATTTAGTTAAAAATTTCTAAGGATCGTCAACGTCAAGCAAAAACTCGTAAATAGGGGTGTTTTTTTTTTTGTTTTAACGCCTCCAAAAACACGCCTCGGAAATAAAACCGGCTGTCTCCTTCTTGGCAGCGGTATACGCGTCAAAGCAATCGGGGGTGGGCGTTCTTCACGTTCCACTCCGTGAAGGTTTGCCTAAATTAGAGTGACATCTCAATTTGCTCTCACTTCAATCAAACCTTTCCCCTCATAAGAAAGTGTTATGCAGACATCCAAGTGGTTGTACCATCCACCCCGCGTACCTTGGCTTCGATCAGTATTTTCTATCGGTTAATGCGACAGCCAGAAGCAGAAAAATTTTCTGACATCAAATAAAAAAAAGCCGGCGGAAATGCACCACCACGCGATTAAAATACATTAGCAGTTGGTGTGGTGGGCGAATGCGCTGTGCAGGCCGATGGCAACGACCAGGAAAAACAACGACCAGATGCGCTTGGTGCCCACGGTGACTACTTTGGGTTGGTTCCTGCACAAACACAACACGATAATAGGTGCAAATGTGTAAAAAAGTTGTGGAATAATACAAAAATAATTCCAAACAGTTGTTGAAGGCAGTTTGTCATAATATATGTAGATAAGTGTTCGGGGAGCCTTTTAAATGTAAAACAAAGGTGTTAGCGCGGAGATATGCATTGTCCGGGGGAGTGTCCTTGCTATCTTCTCACAGCGACTCATGATATTGATGGCTACACAAAGGCAAGGTGCATTGACGTTCGCAGGATTTGCACCACTGGCAGAACCACGCGGGCTTGTAGCGGTCGAGGCGGCCGCTTGTGACCTCGCCAAAGTTCTATTTTGCTTCCGTTGCGGTGTCACGGCGTTGATCCCAGTGCTTCACATGCTCAGACCCTGGCTTGTCTGCACCAGAATCACCGTGTACGGTGATGATGGCCCCGCCCATCTGCGATAACAAACAAAAGAAACAAACGAAAGATCGATTGATTGATTGATTGATTGATTGATTGATTGATTGTTGATTGATTGATTGATTGATTGATTGATTGATTGGTTGTAGGGTTTAACACGCCGACTTAACGCAGGCGATGAGGCGCGCGGTAGTGGAGGGCTCCGGAGTAATTTTGACCACCTGGGGATCTTTAACGTGCGCCGAAATCTCGCACACACTGGGCGTTTTTGCTTTTCGCCTCCATCAGAAATGCGGCCGCCGTGGCCGGGAATCGAACCCGCGTTCTCGTGCTCAGAAATCAAACGAAAGGCTCATATATGTTCTGCGAATGCATTGTAGAGCATGTATGAGCCTTTGATTTCGTAGAACATGTGAGTGAGTGTTCTGTTATTACATGTAACAATAAAACACGCTATCAGCACGCGCCACGGCGATTTTATTTATTTACAAATTCAGTAAAACACCCCTTATAACGTCCCTAGATGCTGGCGTTTTTCTGGCTGTTCCGTCATGTTTCGAACGGATCCTGGCGAAAATCCTGTAGGATCCAATGCATTGGAATCCCGCAGCCGTTGCGTCGCAACCGTAGGAAAGTTCTCGTATACGATACGTTGAATCTGGGACACCCAACCTGCACGACTAATACGGGCCGACTGTTTTTTTTTAAAACTTTGACAAGCCTTGGCTTGGCTGTACGTGGAGGGCGCCGCGTGCGATTTTGGAGTCGCCCGCCACTATGTGGCCACATGAAACGGGGATATGGAAATGGCCACGGAGCAAGCTGAAGAGTTGATGGCGGCCACTGATGTACGCCTGGGTGCCACTGGAGCCTCGTGTGACCATTGCGTTGCACTTCGGTCCGCTGGAAAACGTACGGTTGGGGTTCACTGTACTGCAAGCCCAATTGTGGCTGCACTGTATGCCAGCCCACAAAGAGGAATGGGTGCACAGTTTGTATGCATGCCGATATAGAACAGACACAGTCAATATTATGTAGTAACGACGGCCCGAACTGGAAACAAGAAGAAATGACAAACAATGCAAATCAGTGCGATTGATTGAAACAGTAGGTAGATTGTTGCAGTGCTATAAAGTGTCGATAATTTTAACGGCACCATACAGTGTAAACGTATTAAACCGCTGGCGTGCGCCCCATCTGAGGCCACCTGACGTCAATGCACCCATCAATATCACTGTGGACGTGATTTCCTGTTTCTTCTGCGAACGGGCATGGCTCCCTTTGCAGCGGAAAAACGAACTCATCTTAGTACTTGAGCAGCCTCCAAGCCGTAATCATCTGTTTGCGGTAGTGATGGAGGATGGCTGGGCACTCCAAATTTATCACTTCGGAGAAAAGCATTTTAAGGGAATATTTCTGTAACGCTGAAAGGATTGTATGAGTAATGTTAATGGATTGTTAGTGCCTGCGTTCACGGTCATTGCAGGTTTAATTTTAAAAGCGCAGCCTTCTTAGTGGGACCGAGGCGTCCTGTCAAAAACTAAGGCATTTCGCCATAGACCCGGTTGGTTGATTGAAAAGCTGTCATAAATATCTGAACCCATGGCGCAATGCTAAAAACCGGGCTTTCATTACGGTCAAAACTTTTACCTAAAATCGCGAAAAAAAGAACGGTTCTAGGCAATAGACAACACAACACATCGATCTTGAAGAAGTAGTATAATAGGATACCTTCATCCCATAAACGATATATCGGCATACATTTATATCGTTCGTAGATTCGATTTACTTAAGGCGCGAAAAATTATCACGTTTTCATTCTTCGTTGGCTATTTCCGGTCTTTAAAGGTTTGACGATCGATTGGCGCCACCTCTCGCAAAGGGTTTGGCGCTATTTTTGACGCAGTTTTTATGTTGGCAAACTTTCGCGCTTCTCTCAACTTCCTTTGGGAAGGGATGGTAATTTTTCTTGGTCCTGTTCCATGTGGGATGACTCCGCAGACGTTTAAATCCACATCGACCCATGTCCTTTTCGTGTCTCGTTGCACCTTCCACCTCAGTACGCTGCCGTCCCTTCACCCCCGAGGTATTTTTACCAGCACAAATCATAGAGTTTGTATTTCGTCATCGCCCCTGCTTCTCCCATCTGTTTTTACGGTGGTGAGATTATGAGCGCGGAGGTGGGCATAGGCGCGCTAGTAAAGATAATCTGACCCCGTTAATTAGTGAAGCTTAGACACCCTGGATTGGGCTGAGGATTACCTACAAAAATGCTTTATTTTCCACCCATCACACAGATAAGGCGATTTCTCCGTGGAAGGGTGACCTTACATCATGAACGCAACTGGATTGCACTACGTTTTCTCAAAAGGACTTGGGTGAGTGGGCTATAAATAGCTTGCAGTCCATATAAACCGCAGCTTTGAAATAATCCTTCAGGTATGCTATAAAGCAAAAGATCGGAATGCACACAGACATGTCGCAGAGAAATTGGGTCCAATTTACTTTGTGATGGTGAAATGCCAGTGCTGCTATCCCTGAGGTGCCGAGTTGCTCTTTCTACACCCTCCCGTTCCCTCCCTGCTACGCCTGCTGCTGCATCTTGCGTGATGGGTCGTGGCGCAGCCCTGAAGCTTCCCTGACCCTCGTACTACAGCCAGATCGCCGCTGTGGCGCCACCGCCATTCACGTTCTCCCTTTCGCGCAGTCTGCAACGGCCATTTATACCCACGCGCCATGTCACCGATACGAACGTAAGCCGTCCAAGATACCCCCTTGGGAGCGCATGTAGGTGATGCAAACGGGGGCTAGAGGTAAACCGCTTCGCTGAAACACAATGGCTGCGTGCATGCTTGCTTCCGTGCAAGCGACGTCGAAGGACCGTAGCACCTAGGCCGCTTCACTTAAAAACTTTACCAGCCCTTCGCAAAGAAAGTTAAGAGAAGCGCGAAAGTTTTCTGACATAAAAACTGTGCCAAAAGCACGTCAAAACCTTCGCGAAAAGTGCGTCCAATTATTCGTCGAACCTTCAAAGACCGGAATCGCCAAGAAAGAACGAACCCAAGCGGTGATTTTTCGTGCGCTAAGTAAACACATCTAGGAACGATCTAAATGTGTACCGGTGAGGGTTTATGAAATAAAGTTATACTATTGCACTCCTTCTTCATCAACGATGCGTGTATTGTCTTATCAAGAACTGTGCCTTTTTCACGATTTTTCAAGCAACCGCTTTGACACAATGGAAGCTCGGTTTCATGCACGGTCCGTGTGTCCAGAGATCTTATCAGAGCTTTTCTGGTCGACCAACCGGTCTACGAGGAAATGGCATAACGCCTCGGTCCCACTAGAAAGCTTTCCCTTTAATGACAACTTTCCCTTCCAGTACACCACCTCCCACGCCTGCCTCATCTCCCTCCCGCCCTGTTTTTCTTCCTGTCACTTCGCATTCCGTTACATAGAGTTTCATACTAATATATCCTAGAGGAAAATATGGCGCCAGTGCCTAGGCCAGCTGCGCTTCAACGAGCTTACCGTCAAGCTCCGGGAAGACGCTTTTTTGTGTCTACTCGGCATGGCTCATCAACGGACCCAAAGGCTGTTGCAAGAAGCCATGTTGCAAGACACGTCATGGAAGAAAGGAGCACGTATAGATGATATGGCGGCTTCCATGACGGCACGCGACAGTTTTCCGTCTAGTATATTGTCACGTAGTCAAGGACGGCGCAAGATGATCGAAGAAATAAAGCTTATCGGAGCTTGCGGAGCGCAAGCTCCGCAATGAACTTCAAGAATACGCAAAACGCCGAAAAAGCAGTCCACAAAGCAACGTGCACAAAAGATCGTGTGCGAATGGAATGCCATGGTGGTTGCTCTGCACGATGTTGCATTGGTGAAGTTTTTGTTACATTCGGGAAGGCATCCCCGAAACGGGCTCCGTCGCCTCCGTCAAGTGTCGTAGCTTGGTGGTCGTGCGGCCAGCAAAAGTTGCTGCCTTGGTGATGAACGCAGGAAGCCCAAGGCAAATTTTACTGGTTTACTGCATAGCGAGAGATGATCAGCGATAATACAGAAACATAACCCCTACAAAACAAGAAACACAGGTCACTGACCAAGTCAAAAACAAATTGACGTTTTTGACTTGGTCAGTAACCTGTGTTTCTTGTTTTGTAGTATGCTCACCTAACCAGACGGTATGCCGCCCAACCATCGGCTTAAACAAAACCCCTCCGTGCAATCTTTACATCATGGCTCGAACAGAGCGGACAGCGTGGTCCAATGCTGTCAAAAGAATGCGTCAAAAGAAAGCTATGATTGTGGGGAAGCTGTCGCGTGAAGTGCAGCCAGTTTGCCTCGCGAAGTAATTACCGCCAAAAGACGAAGAAAGGACAGCGAACAAACAGACGCAAACCCGATCTTGCGGTAACGAAGTCCCATAATCGCTATGCTTTCAATTTCAAAGCATGTAAGCAGACTTAAGAGCCAGAGAAATTTTTAAAGCGAAAGCTTTTCTAGTGGGACCGATGATGGCGTTCTGCCAAAAAACTAATGCATTTCCCCATAGACCTGTTGGTCGACCGAAAAGCTCTTATCTGGACACACGGGGTGAGCGTGAAACCAGGGTTTTGTTTTGTCAAAACGGTCAGTTGAAAATCGCGAAAAAGGAGCGGTTCTAGATGAATCAACACAAGCACCCATCATGAAGGAGTGCAATAGCGTGCCTTTATCTCATAAACCAGGTATCGGTATGTGCTTAGATCGTTCGTATATACGTTTACTTAGTGCGCAAAAAATCGTCGCGCGGGTTCGTTCTTCGTTTCGCGATTTGAGTCTTTGGAGGTTGGACTCACTTTTGGAGCACTTTTGACGCAGTTTTGATTTGAGAAAACTCCCGCACTTCTTTCAAATTTCTTTCGGAAGGATGGTAACGTTTTCTTCCTCAACTCTTCCGGAACAACGGCTCGCAAACACAGCATTTCTTTCCCTCTAACGGGCGCTATTTCGAGGCAGTAATCTGATACCCGATGGAACGTTCGCACCCGATGACACGCCAGAACTGTCTGCAGCAAACATCTGCTGCTTATCTGTCGATGTGCTGACTTCCTGGCATTCCAGAACAAGCCCGAGACCCGAAAAAAAGAGATTATTCAATTGTGCTGTACAGATCCTTTCTTCATTTCTCAATTCTCTGTGTTTCGCCAATGGCGGGCGCACTCGAACACATTTCCGGAAAACGCTTCCAGGAACGTACTTTTTTTGCTTTTCGCGTTATTTTCACAAGGTGTACACTCTTCGAGTAATACGCCGCCTGTCGAAAAGAAAATCGGAAGGATGTTCTCCGTCATGAACGCAATAAATATTTCATTGCTCGGCGAGTGCAAACCCAAGAGAGCGGAGACGTGCTTCCTGTCTGATATTGCCGCGGCGAATAGAGCCTGCTCGCCGCACAAGTGCGGAGGACGGTTTTATAGCGCGGCGCGGCGGACGGATGAATAACTAATGAACTCAAAAGAGCGACGAAAGGACTGCTTTTTAGAGTGCCGGTCGCTGGCTGGTAGGTAACATGAAGAAGAAAAAAAAGGCGAAGAAAGCACAAAGCCGCCGGCAAACTGTTACATTCCCCAAAAGTTCATGCGCGCTCTCCTGTTAGAAATTGAAGAGTGGGCGAGAATCGAAAGAGCTGTCTGGTTATTTCTTTGGTTTATTTGTGGACAAGCTCACTCATTCTGAACCGGCGGGGTTTTTTTTGGCGTTTGTACCTTGTATCTCGCTACTGAGGCTTTGGTATATTCTTTTATCAGAACCATTACCTGCGTTGCAGAAGTCTAATTCATGGAAACAAATTTTAATGAGCTTCAATTGCAACCGAAAGACTAGAAAGCTCTTGAGCACGGACTGTAATGCTCGGGAGAGAACACGGATATGTATAGTATGTTTTCTGGTCTTTATTCGGAAAGGTTTAAAATTGCGAAACCTTTTTAAGATCGAAAATTATACAGAAGAGGATTAGCCAGCGTGCTAAGAATAGAAATATTTTTGTTACCGTATAGAGGCAGAGAGAGCGAAACAGCGTTGAGGGGGAGGGGAGATGGAGGTAAAAGGACATGAGGAGAGAGAGACAGAGAGAGGAGAGAGGAGAGAGGAGAGAGAGGAGAGAGTTTTACCACCGCGCTTTTAAACCGTTGCCACACTTTTCACCCTGCAACGTGTTTCCTTCCCGGCTACACAAAGATTTGACTGACGTCATATACCGTCACGGCCAACTGACGCCAATACCACAAAGCAAGCGGCCTGTAAAAGGTTGCACCCCTGCACACACGAGTCTTCTTGCGGGGGAAGCAACCTTTAGTACTAAACAGTACGTTATAACTCAGGGTTACTGCGGTTTCGGGTTTGTATTTTTTAAACACAGAAAGTTTTCTATGCCAAGGGTACACCAAGATTTCATCACTGACTTCATATCGCGTCACGGAAATGACGCCAGTACAAGTACCCTTTGCCGAAGGGCTGAACCACAAGACAGGCACGCCGAAACCGGCAAATCACGCTCTAGCTGCGAGGTTTCGCTGCGCATTTCACTTTCGTGTTCTACCGATTCCTATTTCGTGTTCTACCGATTCCTATGACAGGGGAGTCACCCACAGTTTTTTTATGCTAAACCACAAGCTGAGTAAACCTAAAATATATTAAGTGACTGGTGCCAAAAACTCAGCCATGAAAAATCCAGTGTGGATGGAAAAAAACCGGTTGAGTTACTGTTCGGGTTGGGGCGAATTTATTTCGTTCCGGTTCACTTCCGGTTTGGCTAAATCCCGTCGTGAACCGGCTCGGTGAGTTAAATTATTAGCGAAGTGCGAAAAAAATATTTTGTAGTTTAAAGCGACCATAAAAGCTAAACACAATTCTGAGGCATTTAAGCATACTGCTTTTGCCAATAGAAGTAGTGTAATTGTAAAGACAAAAGTAACAACTAAGCCAGATATTAATGAGAACAAATGAAGTAGCTCCGGTTTAACAGCTACTTTCCCGCCAAGCCCTTACGTTGTCCTAGATACTACTTAAAGGGATACTGAAGCAAACTAACAAGTTTGGTCCAGAAAAAAAGTTCAGCCGCCCATTCAGTTTCCCCGTAGCCCTAGTCAGCGTTTATTCAGCCGCGAAACATGTTTTAAAGGAGTACTGGCACGAAAATTTTATGATCCATTTTTATTGCTTTTATCGATGCTTAAAGGGGCCCTGAAAGGTGTTTTGAGCACACTAAATGAACTAGCGCAATCGTTAGATTGGGTCGTCAACGTCCTCTGTGCCAAGTATTACTCTTTTACGCGCAGCGGAAAGCTCACACTTTTGTTGCGAAGTTTGTCACTTTTCTCGCCCTTCCCTTCGTGTTTTCGGATGCCGCCATCTTCACATGTCTACGTCATCGATTCCCAGATGTTCGTCATGCGCTAGACATCCTGCTATTGGGCGGCTTTTTCGCGCACTTCCGGCGAAGAGATGAGTCGTCTGCTCAGCGTCGGCTCGCCTGCTGATCTGCCAGCGGAGTGCCGGGATGCTTGGACATTTTACGACAAACGAAACAAGTGTAAACAAACGCTTAACCGTTTGTATTGAATGCAACACGGCCATAACACGACATGGATATTCTCTTACCTGAGTACGTTCCATAAAGAAAGCGTTGAAGCCCCGTGGCACTTCTTTCGTGCAATCGCAGAGAACGCCCTGAGCCGAATGCCCGGGTTTGACGCATACATTTTATTCAACTTCAAAACAACCCAGAGATGCGTCTAGAACGAACACAACGTCGCAATATCCGTTGCAAGTCTGAACCGCGATTGACAGACGATGGGTTGCCTCCTCCTGGCCATCGTAAATTCGGCACTCACCTCGCGCGTGGTTTGCGGGGACGAACAGCAAGTCACTTAACTCTGGCGAACAAGCCGAGATGGCTTTTAGCCACGCACACTGCACATACCCCATGCGAGGTTGAGTCATACGTCGCTCGAGAAAGATAATCCGGACCATGGGAAGAACTATCCACCCGCAGAAGCACAACGTCGCATTGTATCGCGAAACAAAGGCGTCCACAACACACACACCATCGCCTCCTGTAATGTCAAACGCATCTCGCACTTCCCGATGGGAGTGAGTGGTACGCCTGCAGTGCCCACATGCCGCGAGGTGGGGCCCCGAGCTGAACCGGGATTACGCAACCGTAACTGACTTCTAGAGCGGTTTGTGCCTTGTTGCCAAGGCAACCGATGTTTGAGATTGTCAAAGAAATGGCGCTCGCTCCAGCGCTAGAAAGCTCAGAGCCGCGGCGGAGCACGTTTTGCCAACGTTGCCGCTCTCCACCACGCGTCGCCCCAAGCTTAACTGGTCACATGATTGAAGCGTTTTGTTTACGGGTTCTGTATCGGTTTAAAATGTCTTTTTCACATGCCGCCGGCAGGAATTACCACCGCCGCAAAATAAGACCCGGCACCAGCGGGTCCACATCTGATACGGCGCTTTTTGGATAAGCAGTGTCGGTGCATCAAAGAGAACGAGCACACGATCCTCCCCGTGCGGCAGCGAGTTTGCCGCCGATAAAAAGTCACGTGCCGCCGATAGCAACTGCAGCAACGTACACCGCGAAAGGGCAAGGCCAGGCCGCCGCACACATGGGGCCAGATTTTTCGTTCGCATTTCCAGCCTTGAGCGGAGTGCGGGATTCATGGTGTAAACAAAGCTTGCCCGTAGCAGACGGCAGTCGGAGGGAGCGTAAATAGCGGAAGTACGTTCACCGCTGAGGAGCGCAGCATCATGGGAGGGAGTGCTCCTCGCGCCGTCAACAATTGAAAGGAGGAGGAACGCGGCACGACGATAATGCGCGTTTTTGATTACGAGGTGTCCTCAGCTAATACTCATCGCTTTTAACAAATTCGTGGGGGAGGAGAGTGCTAATACATTACAGGTATTTCAGGACCCCTTTAATGATCTGGTGAACCCGACATAGCACTTCAGCGCGCGATAATTAATTACATTGAATGGCCTGAAAATTGTTTGTTTCAATTTCCCGCGCTCTCAGCCCGAAAGGAGCATATGACAGAATCCCGGCATGACCTCACCGCTTTCAGCGGATGTCAAAACACTGCGGAAACCACTGTGGTCGTTGTTTCGACCGCGCCGCCGCCGTAGCTCAACGGTTGAGCTGCCTGAAGGTGCTAGACCAGAACTTGCGGCGGAAATTCGATGACCGCTTAGCAAGAAAAGTCCTGATGGCGACTTCTATTGCGATTCCTGGCTGTATTATCGCTTCCTTTCCCGTGTGTGTAACCTTACTTTTGCAACAGTGCCTTTCTGGGCAGCGGTTATGCCTGTAGCTCTGGGTACGTGCACCCGTTTGTGAATGCGCCAGCGCCCAGTCGCCGCTCGCGGGGCCACGCCTGTGAAGTGACGTCACGAGTTTTTGATAACAGGTGTCCGCGTCGCTTCTTTTGGCTACTACGGGATGATGTCACAGGGATGTCCATTTGCTGAGTGCCGCTCTACGTGCTGTTCCGTCAGCGCGATAAATGAGACCCAATTAAAGTATGTTCCTCGCGTCGCAGGCCGCTCATATTTCAGCCAGGGTGTTCAATTGAGCAAAGAAAGAGAGCTGTGCAATAATATTAACGCCGAAAATTGGTGTCAGTACTCCTTTAATTGCGGAGAAATTACCATTTGAAGAACGCGTTTACCTTTCTCATTTCCCTCCCACCCTTTTGTGACGTTTCGCCTGACGCAAGCCGCGACTGGAAGCGAGTGAGGCAGCGGTGTGGTCTATAGGAGAAAAATTCCCTAGCACTTCCCCGAGGCGGAGAGTCGGTAAGTGCGAATGCACGGTTGTTGATTGCGCGATTACGGTGGATATCGTGATCTTAATGAGTAGTCGAGAGTTTACACACACGCAACAATCCAAAGAAAGATATTTCATCGTTATTGCTGGTACCGTTGCCCGGTCCGCCATCATCGTTATGGAGATGCAGGACCAGCGACCGCTCTCGACGACGGCGCGCCTCGACTAATACCCTCCCGCGCCACGCGGCCGCTACACGAGCGCCCTCACGTCTTTCGGAATGCGGGGCGCCTCGTACGCGAGCGAGAGACTCTCCGGCGCCCAAGTGAGAGGAGGAGCCCAACACCCGCGTCACTGAGCGGAGAGAGGAGAGAGTAGCGCGCGCCCATCTCCCCCGTTGCTAGTCATACGAGGAGCGCGCGCACCCGCAGTGTTGCTATGCGGACGACGGTGGCGGACGATTCAGGCTCGCTTAAGAAGTACATTCGCACTTAAAACTAAAACCTACCAAGTGGAGCATCGCGGCCGGAGCAGTCACCGGTAGTGCTCTCGGCGCGACCAGTGGCTATGCCGAACCTGCAATAACCATCGCAACCACCAGCGGCGCGTGGCTTTGCACCTTGCAAATGTCGCTACGGCTTGAATTATACCTGTAAGTTTATAATTGTTTATGACTTACGAAAGTTAATCTGCAAAGGAAGACTTTACGTGTTGTTTTGACAGCTTGTGTGCGGGCTTCTAGTTCTGCTGTTCGTCACGTGACTCTTGGCACATCCGCTCAGTCACTGTTGACGTCATCTTTGCCGGGCGACTGACAGCTTCATTTTTTATTTACGAGATTATTTTAAAGGTGCTGCCCCATAATTGCAAAGAATCTTGCGTGCTGTTTAATGTTGTAATCGGCATGTAAAAATGTAAAAAGTAGTGACTGAATGCGTTATTCCCGCAGCTTCGATAGTCATCTGCTTTTTAGAACAGAATATAGCATGGCAATTTGTACGGAATTATTGAACTTCTCTGTATTATCTATAGGATTCATTGGGTGGTGTGAAGACCTGAGGAAGCCGTTCTGCTCTGTCAATGAATACATTCCTGCAGTTAAGATCTTTCATCGAGGCGCAGTTGTGTCTTCAAGCAGCAGTTACTGATTGAGCCTCTTCTATCACAGCTCCTTGTTACCCCTTAAAAACTCGGTTAACTGTGGAAAACTTCTACAAAAACACTACTCGGTGGTAATAACAGCTTCGCAGTCGACAAAAGCATCGCTGCCTAAATTGTTTACACCGCGCCACCCTTGAACATGACTTGGCACATTTGTGTGCTTATTTCACACTCTAGCATTCAGAATTTCCACAGCTTGGAGCTTCAGTGCCGCTCTAATAATGCTAATAATGCTGAGCTTATTTCGAAGGTCCAGGACAGATCCGCCAGTGTTCTCGAAGGACAATTGCTGGTATAGAGCCATTCCTGTCTGACATTCTGCTACTCCCTCTGCCTGACTTAAAGTTCCTGTATTTCCTGTGCTACAAGAACTGCCGAATGTTCTGAGCACCAAACATTCTCATATTCCCGATGGAATCAGGTCATGGACATGGAGCATCTCGAAATACAAGCATGCTCTCCCAACTAGAGTGGACGTAGAGTTTTTTTCGCACACAATTATCGACTGAAAGGAGCTACAAGTTCAAGCAGAAAATCATTGAAATTGGTCTGATTTGTCATGACTTTTGAGCCTTTCTTTTGCTGTGGAGTCACCCTGCATTTCATGTAAATCTCTTAATTTGTTTTTTCATGAAGAAAATAAACTTACGTTCCCACAGCACAACACTAATTCGATTGTTTGGCCACCTAAGACAATTTGCTAGCAGTCACCTTCTTGGTGATGTGAGCCAAAATTTTGTTACATTTTTACTACTATATATATACACGTCTTGCTGCACAACTGTCAACTGTATGACTGTCGTCAGAATGAAAGTGTCTTTTTGAAAGAAGCATTTGTGCACCTAGCTTTGTTACCAGCGTAATTTGTTGTGAACTGTTTGATATGATGTTATGTATATGTGTGTCATGTTTCGGCACATGTGGTTTGTATTCCCGAGTTTTGTAATGCCATACCGGTAAATTTGAATGTGTTGTTTCGCTTTATGTCCGCCCAATTTTCATTGGAGTGCGTTTTATATCGTTTATAGCTTTTATGTTCAATTTCAGGATTTTATTGACCACTGCCTAAAACTGCCAATGCGGGGGCCTGTGGCCTTGTCAAGCTGCCTTTATGACAGCTTTTTTCGCGGGCCTCCAGCGTCAGGTATGCGTTACGTACGTGATGCGAATAAAGGCGTATATTATTATTATTATTATATGGCCTATCCTATGTAAAATATTGCACATAAATATCATATTCGTAGCATAGTAGAAAATTAAAGCATCACAGCCGCGCACGATGCCTTCTGGAAACATTCCTTCCCTAGATGCAGAAACTCAAAGATTATCGTTCAACTCAATGGCATGGGTTGTAAGGTGAGCCGACTGAACTTTGCCGTCATTTGCTTGCTTTTTTTGATTACGTGGCGTGACAAAAGCAGCGCCACGGGCAAGGGCGAGAACATGTTGAACGAGACGAGAAAATGGACAGAAGCGGAAGGCTTTAGGCCAATGGCTTTTGCGCAACTAAATATGCAAAGTACTTTCGTCTGTGTTCACTTCAGTCATTTTTGTTCCGTGCGGGTAACGTCTCCTAAGGAAATTCTGGATACCTAGTTTTCAATAAGGAAACTAGTCGCATAAACTATACACTGCGTTTGTTCTGTCTAAAAATTAGTTATCTCTTAACGGATACTTGCTAAAAATGCATATTGCCTAGATCCTGATTATGCGTGGCGTTCACTTCCCGAACCTTGTATGCTTCATGGAGCAGGTGTCTGCAATCTTTTAGAAGACGTGATGATGGCTAGCAATGTGTACGGAAATTGAGTTGCAACTACTCTTATGTGCTAGAGCTCACTCTGATAGATGTAACGCCTTTAGTGGGTCTTCTTGTTTCTCAAGGAATACATTTCTAACAGTAAATATCATTTGCTCAAGCAACAGTGTGTACCCAAGCCAGTTCTGATCCCCTCTTCTCATTACGAGTTGTTCGCCATCAAAAACTCTTTGTGTCTGATGATCATACCAATCTTTAGCCGTGCAGGGCAAGGCTGACTCTCTTCAGGTTATATTGTCAATTACCTGTCCTGTGCTAACCGACCTTAATTTAACCCCAAACTAAATTGTCTCATATGCTCACACTCTCGTGCGCGCCCCCTGCAACGTTGGCTTGAGTCTTGGGACCCGACTTTCTTTCCACATGCACAAAGACCGTCGGTTTCTTGCCTTCAGGCTGAGATTAAGCCGCTCCTTCACAGTTTATCCTCTCTGCTTAACTTTCTTGATATGTCTGTGTTGAAGGAATGCGTCAATACTGACGATCAAAGGTCATAGCCGGTCGGTATTAGCACGTTACGCATGTCGACAAGAAGCGCCGCATGTCTTGTCCAAAATTATTCTACACCGGCTAGTCGAGCGTGACTGGCATATCTGTCTTTTTAACTCTTCATTGAGAATTTCCGTTGGAACTTGGGTTGCGCTTAATAATGTCACTTGAAAAGCTTCATTTCGAACTTTCCGGACAGATCACGTACGAGTGTTTGCGAATAAGGTGCAATTGCTATGAGTCTATTTTGTCCAGACATTTTGTCTATGTTTCAAAATTAAAACTGTTTAGCTTGTGCCTTAATTAACTGCCGTATGTTCTGTCCAAAATTTCATTTCCAGAAAATCAGTTGTTGGCATCCCGAAATTTTGTGTGCTTGAACTGGTTAAGTGTGCAGTGCTTGATGTGGTCGTTTTTCCTTTTGCAACATTTGACAAATTGTTAGTGTAACTATCACGCATATTCATTGAGTATTGTTTGATTTTCAATTTTTAAGTCCTTACGTTTTGCTGCCAATGCACCCTGGCATTTCACTGCTTCCTTTAATCTGTTTATTTTGGGAATGAACTTTCTTTCCTACAGCTACACATATAAGGTTTCTGATTGTTTGCACCTTAGATGATTTGTACCAGTACAAGACCTAGGGTTGTTCCTGGGCACAAAAAATAAGGTTTGATGATTGATTGATTGATTGATTATCATTAATTATATATAAATGTGTAGTAGACCGCTTCAGTCACTCATCATCTCTGGAATACGTTTTGAGATAGCTATTACGGATGTGTGCGTCACCATGAATACGCCTCGGTTCTGCCTGACCACCACCCTCGTTCCTTCCTCTACACTGCAGAAGCTTGCAACAGATTATGCGATTACAAACTAAAAGGGCGGTTGGACGCGTGAAGCGCGAGATGGAACTCTTTCGGGAAGACGCTCTTTAAATTGATTTGATTTGATTTTTATTCGTCGACAGCGGCACTCCCTCTCCGGAACGAACCAGTAGCAGCAGCAGCAGCAGAGCTACGAGGGACACTAGTCAGTGAAAGAGCATATCCGAACGCAAAGATGCGCTGAAAGAGACAGAACGGAAGAAGAGGCGCGAACTATGGGCGTTGGAACATGGAATAATGCAAACCGGCCAGCCTTTCTGCATGTGTTGTCAACTTCTTTAGGGCCACTTTTTTTTTCAAGACGAAATACGTAGCGCCTGTAAAGTCGGGGGATACAGCTTCTTGCAAAAGGACAAAGCGCATACTATACACTAACAAGTTTTTCTTCTATATCTATTATCATCATTAGGATACGTTGCATAAAACTGCCAGTGATTTGCTCTACGAGCCCTGAAAAATTGACTATTGTACCAGGTAACACGGCGCTCGCTGCCTTCGCCGTGATGACACGTTTCGATATGTTAAAGTTGGACAAGGGATGTCTGGAACAAAATCTACTTTAGGGCGTTTTGCTGATTTGATGGCTGAAGGTAGGAAAAAAGAGAGCCAAAATATTTGTGTGCGAGCCCGACGCAGAACAATATAAAACGCCGAGCTGGACCTCTTCGTTTTGTTTCTCATGGAACCATACTTCTCAAAGAATAGTGCAGCATTTGATGCCGACAAGAGAAATTTAAACCACATGAGAATCTTGAACGTGCCGACGAAATCTCGACACACGGAAGTTTTCGTTTTCCGTCCACATCAGAAAAACTGCCACTAGGTGCGGTGATCGAACCGGAATCTTTGCCGTCAGCAGCCAACGACTAAGCCACCGAGAAGCTCTTGAGGGTCATACTTGTCAAGTATTTACACTTTCCAGCTGTGAGACTTTTTTAAAGCAAATCGTGAAACGCAACAAGTATGCACAGTTTCGGGTGTGGGCCTTCATTGTTGCGCAGTGCAGCAGTCTTGCGGCCCGATTTAACTCACACAGACGCAGCTTGGAAAGGCAAAGTCGATGTTTCATATCGCCTGAAGGCTGCCCAGAGTGTGGCATTTCGCTTGCTCAGCCTTTCACTCTACTCGCGCTATCATTAGTAGCATACCTTTGCAACATTGGTGCGCATACTTTTCATCATGTTGTGGCGACGAAGAGAGCGTTAATTTTGTTGTGACTGATCTGAAGGGGAAAACGCGTGAGATGTTGCTAAGTTGATGGTGCGTGAAACAGAAATGCCCCGAATGACATTGACCGCGCATTATCAACAGCGGATGGTCGAGTCATTTCGTCGTGAACCGGCAACCGTTTTGTCGTTTTTAGATTCAGTTCCGGTTCTGGTTCAGCGTGTTCAAAAAATAATGGTTTCATCGTGAACCAGCAACCGTCATTTCTTTTTTGGCTCAGTTCCGGTTCGGTTTCACCGTGTTCAAAAAATGACAGTTTTGTCGTGAACCAGCAAGCGTCATTTCTTTTTAGATTCAGTTCCGGTTCAGGTTCAGCGTGTTCAAAAAATAAACGGTTGGGTTCGGGTTCAGTTCCGGTAAAAATACCGCTTCGGTACCGGTTCGACACCCCAGCAAAATTATCCTTCCCAAAACTTTTGATCGGTAACAGAATAAATGGTCGGTTCTCGGTGTTTGTGTCTAATTGGATATTAACGGTAATCTTTTTTGTGGTCGAATATCCCTTTTTGCCAGTAATGTGCTAGATGTCACTCCTTAATAGAAACACAAAATTCTCATTTAGAATTAGGCTTAAGCTGTTGAGTTGTGACATAGTCCACACGCACGCACGCACGCACGCACGCACGCACGCAAGGAACGTGCTTCGTTTGTCAAGTAAATCGGGGGCGGCAACAGTTTGCCTGCAGACAGCTACAACCGTGAAAACTACGTTTTCCACGATTATTTCGCACCAAGCTGCTTGGAAGAAGCAACCAAGAATAATGGCAACACCAGGTTTGCTGAACCTGTGTGCCACGTGCGCATTTGCCCTGTCCTGCATACCTTTCCTTTACTTTTTTGTTTTATTCTTTTTCCCCATTGTTCCGGTTTCCCACATGTAGGATAGCAACATAAGCCGTAGCCTGGTTAACATTCCTGCCATTCTTTTGCCTTCTTTCCTTCCTTTTCCTCATAGCCGGGATACAAGGCATAAAATTCACACCTTTTAAACAGCCTTTAAAGGGGCCATGCAGACAAAATGCAAGTTTGGTTGATTGGAAAGATTGCTTCGTTAGAACAACACTGACACCAGTTTTAAGCCAAACAATTCAACCAAATAGGCTATATAACTACAAAAAATAATGGCCATGCGACCCATCAGCTAATTTCCCGCACTAGAACCTCTGACGTATTATGGGCAGCTGTGCGATTGGCTGAGGCCGGCAAAAGCAAACGCAAGTTAGGCAGGGCTTATAAGCTTGCAGAACCAGCTATTTGCACTGACATTTAATGCACATTTACTTTATAGCAGTAACAACGGTGGGATAAACTATAGAAGTTACGAAAGTACACGTAAAAATAGAAGCACCAGTGCGTGCTGCTGTTGGCACTGCGCGCACTATGCTTTATTAGCTGCACAGAACTTTGGCGATTTGGGGTTGTCTCACACGACACTGGCCGACTGGCGTAAACGGCAGTTTCTTACGTGCCCCTGTTTGTCGAGCATACCCAATGCCACGAAAAGATTACCACTAACCACAACAAAAACAAGCCAGGTGCAAATACAATCAGAAACAGAGCAAGGGCGGGCAGTGGTCCTGCGCAGTATGGTGGCGCCATCTAGGAGGACTGACGGTAAACAAGATGTTTCGCAGTTCGCCGCAGAGTAAACAGCCCAATAACGTTCGCTTGAAGACTTGCTCTGGCTACGTCATCACAAACGTCACGATTTAGCGGGAGAATGAGAATTTTGGCTTATATTGTTTATTATTTCAGTGAATAAAGCATCGCTTGCTACAGGACAAGCGCCGGGGACACTTTACGACAACAAATGTTCCGAATAATATAATTTTGTATTTTGTCTGCATGGGCCCTTCAAAAACTAACGCAGTTTACAACGTTTGGCTGATAACATCACTTTGTGGGCTAAGGGGCAATGACAAAAACGCCAGTTTGGTGACTTGTTTACGATGCTGCGACCATTAAATACACGGAGAAGTAGCTGCGATTGTAGCATAGGAATAAATGGAGTGGGAGTGTTGTTTGACGCAGGAAAGGCACCCGAGCCGTTTGTGCCATGAACAAGTCTAATATCACTCCTTCGCCTGCTACTCAAAATTACACAACGCTTGTTTTTGATTTGGTCGCAAGTATAAAGCTCGCCATTTTATTTAAGCTGATCGTGATTCCAAGGAGCCTTCATAGCATTATCGCGCTCAGCAGCCTCACTTGGCGACAACTTATTTCCTACTCGGACTACTTCACTTGCGCAGACTGTACTAATGCTTACGTGGCTGCCCTGCAGCTTCGGTCAGTTTTAATCACGCTCTCCCTTTCTCGTTAGTTAAAGAACATCGTGACGAATCCCTTACCTTTTCCTGGCTCTTCCTTCTTCACCGAGTGCATTATCTCGATCTTGTTCACTTAAAAGATGCTGAAGAGTTCGTAAATGGCGCTGCGTTTGCCACTAATTTCAGCATTTTGTCTTGTGTTTCAGACCTGAAGCCTTTATTAAAGCAAGAACAAGCGTAGCAAAAAAGGACCGCCCTTGTTTGCGCACATTAAAGTTCTCCTAACACAAATTTCCATCAAGAAAAGTAACCCGCAGCTAGGGCAGAGGTCCACTAAAACCTCGTCTAAGTACGGTAAGCGTGCCGCACACTCCATCACAGCGGATTTGCGCTAGCTGACGAGGCACTTGAGTTCACGAGCCATGACACACACGTGGTTGCCCTGTCCAGGCAGGGCTGGCTAAATCCCCCCCTCCGTCCGCCCCGCCGTCCTATCACGAGGAAGGTACAGAGCCGTGGCCCTAACAACGCCGGCTTGCATACACCGGGCGGGCCTTACTTATTGTGACGCGTTTGAAGCGCACTGCGAGCATCGAAGCGTCCGCTGGTGCAGTCTCGTGTAAATAATCCAGCGCAAGTGTGAAGCCCTGAAAGCAAGTTGCGAACGACGCGCGAAAGGGGGCTCGGATTTTGCCTACCGATATCAGGAGCGTCAAGTTAACTTTGAAGAAGCCGCAGGCGCTGAAGGCCATTTGGTCCGAGTCGAGGCAGTCGTGGAGGAAGCGAACCTGGAAAAGTGCAAGAGCAAAGAGGTAATGGTGTTGGACGTGGGCCTTTGTCTCTCAGTTTCGAGAGGCCTGAGCCGCTTAGCCGTCCATCACGGCTGCAGCATTTTTCTTTTGTTCTGCGTTCTGGAGGGTAGTAACTTAATCTCGAATCAACTTTAACCTAACTTGATGATATTGCTGCCCTACGAAACAAAAACACGTTCACGCTGAGCGGAACAGCCATGAGTGTAAAACTCGTTTGGTTGGTTAGGCACATATAATGCAGTGCAATCTTATACTGAGCCTCTCCTATAGGTTTAATTATATCGTACGATAGTTTAAGCGACAACAGTTGTTAGTTCAAGAAATAAGGAACATCAAAAAGAACTTTCCGCCACAAAAACGTTTCTGATCTACAAGAGTAGCACCACAGGAAAACAAAATCGTCCTTCGGCAACACCCTCTGCAGAGCATACATTACAAGCACCAGACGACGAATTTTTATTGGAAGGATTAAGTGCTTCACACCGCACAATTGTGAGGTGCACTATCTGCACTGAATCTATCCGCACTAAAACTGTCCTTTCCCGCAAAATAGTCATAAGAATGTTATTTTTCGGGAAAGGATAGTTTTAGTGCAGACTGAATTTTCAGTTCAGATTGGCACATTTCAAATTACCTGTCTGCGTCCCGACTGCTTTTACATGTTAAGGCATTCTCTGGTAGCGTACGAGCGAAGATGACAAAAACGGGTGGTCGGTATGCCGGCTTCATGCCAAAGAACGCAGTCATAGCGGAACGCAGAATCGATGTTAAGGCGGTCACCCTTGTAAAACCTAGTAAGCATTTGACGTAAGACGTGGAAACCGGAAGCTGTGCTTAGTTATCAATACGGACCTCAAAAATAGATTTATAATTGACTTCCGCAACACCTAGAGCTCAAATAGTCCGATGTTACAATAATGCTGTATTCGGGTGGTCGCTTTAGAGCGCTCTGAACCGCTCTGAAAACCGGCTGCGCGTTCGGGTGGTCGGAGTCAAGCGCTCGAAGTATGTTCGGGTGGTCGTCTCGGAGCGTCGTCCTCCGACTCAGAGCGCCTCCGACTGCTCTGACTCCGACGTAGGAGCGCCGCAGATATCTTCTAGGAGGCTAGCGGTCACGTGGTACCGGGAGCCTCGCCGATCACCCGTGGGCGCCCGAGCTTGGACGACTCCCCGCAACGTCTCTCGTCAGCGCACCGAGGGCTAGCAGCTGTTAGTCGTTGAAGTGTTTAGTCGGGCATGGTGTTCTTTGCTTTTCACGTGAAAACGCGCCGCGCACACCACGGACGCACTGACGCGGCCGCGGATGCCACCTACGCGTTGCGCCGGCGGAAACATGTCCGGCCTGCGTGAAGCAGTGCATTTAGCTCGAGCAGGCTCGAGCTACCGCTCCTTCCGGCTCCTTCCGAATCGGCCTTCAAGCCGCAAATAAAGTTCCACATGCGCGAAAGGAGCCGATGATTGTGGCTGAAAATGGCAGCACAAGTAGTCATTCAGGCCCCTTATGGCAAGCGGCAAATCAATATCTGCCGTAGCCGTAGGTCTAAATATCTCTGAGCGGCCCAGCTCAGCTGCTAGTAACGCGATTTCACCAGTTTGAAAATTGCGCCACTGGCGCGTTTCGCCCTATTGGCAGAAGTCAGACTAGCGCAAAAGTACCATAAAGGTTTTTTATATATCGGAGTGATTATACAGCGGCGTTTGAATTTGAATGTATTTCATTTTGTTTTACAATAAGAATGTGTACAATACAAGATTTCAGAAGGAGGTCCCAGAGTCAGAGACTGTAGGAGAGACCTTCTGTTATTCATTAAACAGACGGAAACACACGTTACAAGCACAAATATATCAATCAGCGGAACGCAAAATAATATCAGCAAGATAAATTACGGTATATATGCAAGAACATGATCAGCAAGACACGTTTTAGCAATCCATGGAAAAAAACAAAAGAAAAACAAATATCACCAAGATAAGGAACGGTAGATATGAAAGAACATAATAAGCACGAAACATAGTAGCAATGCAAGGAAAAAAAAACTAATATCAGCAAGATAGAACGGTGTATGGGCAAGAACATCATAAGCACGAATCATATTAGAAATGCACAGAATAAAGAAACAAAACTAAACATGGTACAACCAGGTCACATTATTCAGGTTGGGATAAGAACGCCCGCAAATTATTTTTAAATGTATACACAGTACGGCATACACATACAGGTATATATACACAGTCCGGTATACACAGTACGGCACAGTACGGCAAATGTATACACAGTACGGCAGTACAGCAGTTACGACTAAGATTGCGTGCAACTCCACCCTGTTACAATCATCATCATCATCTCATCATCATCATCCAGCAGCAGCAGCAGCAGCAGCAGCAGCAAGCAGTAGGGTCCTCCCAGTGCCGCGGAGGGTGGCGCCGGCCGCATCGTGGGGCCAGGGTCACATGCTGCTCCGAACGCATTCGGTTAGGGAGTTACGCCTCTCGCTCGGATTGGAAGTGGCCCCCGACTCAGAGTGCTCTGAGCCAGAGCTTCAAAACGACCACCCGAATACAGCATAAAAAAATGGCAGCACCTCCACTCCGTGGATGATGGCGAGGGTGCGGAGTACGGGGACTCGAAATGACATCCAAGTTGCGCTCCGAGTGACATCCGATTTGCGCCCCGACCGTCATTCGGTTTGAGCCGTGAGTCGCACCTTGATTATTCCCTAAATGAAGCTGCAACGCACGGCTCAAATCGAATTTCGCTTGATTTTCGCGTGTGTTGTGGTTGGGCGCACGGATGGGACACTGATGAACATTGGGAGGGTCCTAAAGTATCTCCGCACAGTTACAGGCGAGGGAGTAAGCCGTTTGACTCTCGGGTACTAACTCACGGTCGTAGCCGATGGGTAAGACGACTGACATTGATTTTTTGCGATTTATTTTTTGATTGTGTGATTTTTTGTGATTGTAAATGCTATGCGCACGTACGCGGACGGACATTTTGCGGTCCTAAGGTACTCCGCACCTAAAACAAGTGACCCGCGTTCCTTGTATAATTTTTCCATTTTCGGTAGAGTGTTGGCGGCGTAATTGTGTTTATTTGTAACAATAGTCAAACAGAGATGGCGCCGCGTCCTTGTTCCACCTAGAAACCTCGGGTTCCACCTATGAACTCTCTTTTTTTCCTGCTTCCCTGTTCTCCCCTCTTTTTTGCTCTCTGATAAGCATTCTTCTATCCGGACATCCATCTTACATATCTTGTTAACAGTAGAGGCATTTATTGTACTTGCGCTCGCTGCACTGGTGCAAGCAGTGCAGTATATGTTCGTTTTTTATTACCTTGAGCTCTAATAGCATTTTGCACTAGTTTGCACGACATTGCACTAATATGCACCAGTTCAGGTAAATAAAAAGAATGCCTCTACTATCAGCCACTCTGCAAAGGTCAGGAAGGTCGTCCGGGGGCACCATTAAGCGAGTGCATGCTCCAGGCGCCACGTTTCTATTAACATTTTTTCTTATTAGCTGGCCTAATTGTTGTCTACGAGGGTGCTAAAAAACCCTTGCACATAGCTCGTAATTCGGTAAGTAGAATAGAAAATGACCTTACAAAATCTCGGACCATTGTTGGCTGACAGTGCTATGGCCAGTGAATCCGCCAGAGCAAATAAAATCTGGATATGGTTGCCTTTCTGGCATGGGAACTCATATATAACCTAGAAAGCATCATCTAGGTCATCTCTTTTCCTTAACGAAACACACAAAGCGCCTTACAGAGATCGCAATCTTCTACCGCGGTTCTGGGTTCTAGATTTTACCGTGTTTCCAAATTTATCTCGAAGCAATTATCGGAAGAAGTTTGCTCTCCGCTTCCAATTCGCTTCGAACAATAGACTCTTGTTCGCACAGGCCGCCTCTCAAGTGAAACCAATTATACGGCGCGCTGTTTTCCGTTTTTCGTTTTCTTATCTGTTCAAATGGCAATGCTCCCATTGAATCGCTCGTCCCGCCTGGCGCGAAACCGGTGGATTTAAAGCCCACGCACTGGCGCGTCACCTTCTTGCATTGGAATCCCGGAGATTTAAATATCGCCGGAGTAGGTATTTCATAATTTGTAGTGTGAGCAGAGTAAAGCTGCAAGAAATCCGGGTTCACTTCGGGTTCCAAAGGCTAGATAGATTTCGTGCCGGTGCCGTTACTGTTCGATGGAATCTACGACTTCCGGGAGCGGTTTTCGAACCTGTTCGAGAGCGTTGAACCGTTCAGGAACCGGTCACGGGGAAGGGGGAGTAAGTAAAAATGTAAACTGTTTAGATAATGTTCCTATTAGTGCTTGTAAGGAAGTGGTGTAGAAAAGTAACGCCAAGCACGGGCGGACCGTCACGCCTTCGCCGGGAAGCTGCATCCACGCCCGTAACGAGCGAATGATATACTTGCATTCCAGCAACACTAACAATAAAAAAATTAACTTACACACACACACGCACACGGAAGCACACACACACACACGCACGCACGCACACACGCACACACGCACGCACACGCACACGTACGCGCACACACACGCACGCACCATTAAAGATGATGGTTTCGACTTCATAACGATACTCTACGTGTTGCTGCGAGAAGTGCCCGCCATCGCGCATGCCCAGCAAGTACCAAGCAGCACGCATTTTTAGGGGCGACGCCCCTTAGGGGCTGGAGCTATTGGTGTAGTTACGGTACTAAAACACCGGGAAACTCGTTTACGCCTCGCGCTAGAACGTAACGCGCACTAAAAAAACACCGGGACACTCGCTTACGCCTCGCGCTAGAGAGCTTCGTGCTTCAAAGACCACAGATGTGTACAGCACAGCTGTATACCTCTACCCCGAACAGTTTTATCTCCGGTGGCAAAAACGCTAAGGCGCCAGGAATACACTTATACGCTGCATGATTCGCCCCTCCCCAGGTTTCATGTTAGTGGAGATGTTTGTTTTGCCCGATGACACCTAAACGCGTCTCATGAGTTGTGAATTCAATGTGATGCACGGGCTATTTAACGCTTGGCAGCTGCAGGGTCGAATCCCAGCCAGACTAGCTTAGTGGGTTGGTTTCAGTCCTGTGTTGAGCCTAATGACGTGCCGAGCAATGTAACGCTCATTGTACGTCGAGTGGCGTACACCGGTTGTCGAGGTTTTCTAAGCCAAAGGCTGCAACGTTGATTGTGGGGTTTAACGTGCCGAAAACTACACAGGTTATGAGGATCCGGATTATTTTTGACCGCCTGGGGATCTTTAACGTGCGCCGAAATATCGGACACGCGGGTTGTTTTCACTTTCGCCTCCATCAGAAAAGCGGCCGCCGCAGCCGGGAATCGAACCCGCGTCCTTGGACTCAGCAGCACAACGGCTTAGCCACTGAGCTATCGCGGCGGGTAACGGGTAAGGATTCGCTATATGGCCGCGGATAGATAAAGCTAAATAAGCCAAAGTTGCTCCTGGGAAGCGAATTCGACACGCATTCTAGAGGCAGTGGGTTTGATTTTGGTCCAGTATTTCGTTTTGCAATTTTTCTTTGCAAGTTAATTACTTTTCTTTTACTGCGTTTTCCTCTGTCTGCCATGTAAGGATCCATTCATATGTTACATGCCCCGAAGTAGTGCGAAACAGTGCAAATTTGTGCGAGATTTGTGCGAGAATTTGTGCGAGACAAGAAACGATTTCAGGCATCCGCTGTGTTTTTGGGCAGCGGCGCTCTGGACTATAAGGGCCTCACCCCCAGCAACAGTGCCGCATAAGCCTGCAGCAAGAAAGCAACGAACAAAATCAAATTTATTCAGTTCCGTTTGGGCAGTTGTTCTGTTGGCCCCACAAATGAGCAGTTGAGGAGACGCGAACTTTTTGAGTTAGTGCCGAGGTATGGCAGAAATTGGAATAGGGTTTCGTGCGAAACTCAAACCGCATGTTAAATTAGTGCATGCCTGAAGAAAAATTCGAAGTGCTACAAGCAAAGGATCCTTAAAACATCACGAAGAAGGTTATGTAAAAATTAAAAATATCAACGATAACAAAAATAAATAAAAATGAAATTAAACTAAAGGCATGCTTCGTTTAGGGAATCAATTAATGATCGTCTGAGTAGCGAGCAAGCAACCAGCCAACACAGGAAGCCGTCGCCAGAAGGATAGTCCGCGCAGCAAGGTATTTACAATCATCAAACTCTTTTTGTCCTTTTAAGTTCCACGTGTTGGTGCAGAACGGTTTGGTTTACATTCGATGTCTTGGAGCAGCTTTGTCAAGTGCTGTTTTCCTAATTTTTCTAGCATTTCAGCGACTTGTATTTGAAAACAGGCCTTGTAGGCCACGTGGTTTACGTCGGTGTTTCCTGGGTTTTTCTTCAGATGTGTTGTAAGCTGGGCTAAGTTGGTACTGTTCCATATGATATAACAGCACAACAACCGTACGAAGACACAAAAGGGAAGGACGCAAACAAGCGCTGAGTCAACTATGTTTGTTCATAATATAGAGGAACACCAATATATGCAGGTGTCGCACCCACACAGAGCATGCGCGAAAAAAAAAAGATTAGAAAGGAATACCCTTGCTGCTGACATAACAGGCACAAATTTTAAAGCGAAGCTTCTGTGTTCTACCTGATCGCGTCTTTAACGCGAAGATTGGTGAACGTGAAACCTGGGGAACGGCGAAGCATGCAGAGTGCGCCGGTGTTCCCACAGCAAAATCGCTTTTAATGGCAAGGGTTCATCGCAGAAAAGAGCGTTACTGGAGCCAGTTAGCCAACGCGCGCCGCTGCCACACCGTTGCCTCTCTCTTGTCACATGGCGCGCGCTGATTGGGCGCCGGAGAAGCGCCGGGGGGAGGAGCAGTCGCGTGCTTGCTGAAGCGGTGGCGCCCTCTCTTGCGTTGAACCGGATATAAGCAATTAAATGAGAGACAGACTGGCCGTATGTTGTCTTCGTGTCACACGCCGCAGCATGCTAAGAAGGAAGCTTTACAGGGGGAAAACCTGGCGTTTGAAACCAATTTCGAGACGGAATTAACCAATTTCTGGTAATAATGCGATTAAATTCTGATAATTTCTGTATTTAAATTAGTTTAAACTATATTAGTTTATTTTGAACCGGTTTTATCCATCGTACACTTTCACTTATCCACACTTATCCGTTGTACACCATCGTTTGACAACTTGATTTAACGTGACGACAGGAGACGACGACGACAAGAGACGCCGACAGCCCGAGCCCCTAAGGTGCTTCGCCCCTAAAAGGAATAATTACGTTTCTTTGTTTCCTGGTTTTTCTTAAACCAACAAAGGACCCCAATTCATTTCTTACGTAAATATACTACTTCAGATGCTTGTACATACAGTTAAAAGTTTTCTAAAAACTCATAACATGGCAAGATCATACTTGACGGAGGACTACTTCTCAACAAAACTTGTTGAGATAGTTGGTTCATTCCCGCAGCAAAAAACTTGGTCGCGTATGTGCTCCTTTCATTGCAAATGTCGACAAAAGACGATTGTCTTTGCTGACATTGGCCAAGTAAATGCCTCTCTCCGCTTTTCCGCTCACCTCTCATGCTGTTCCGTTCCATCGCGCTACTTTCTAGGTAAACACGCTAAAGGTTTGCTCAAGTCGATTTAAATTTACCGCGTTCCACTCCTCCAGGCCGGGTGCCTCGATGCCAGCGCTGCCGTACGGCGGAGACGCGCGTGAATCGAGGCGCCCTACTTCAACGTTCATAGAACGTCGTTGCCCTACTCCACGGGTGTTCCAAGCAGGCCGTGGAACACATCTAGTGGGACCTTTCGTAACTGTTGCCGCTTAATTTCTTAAAATGCCGACAGAAGCCATTGTTGTGCGGGAGACACCAGGCGACGGCGGAGTGATTTTTTTTTTCTGCAGTGGATGAAGTACTTCATTTCGCAAAAATCAAGCGTGTACGTTTTTTTTATGAAAGAACGCTGGAAATATTAGTAACGTATTAATTTGTTGTCTTAATTTGCGTAATGCCTTGCTCTTGTTTAATAATGTTGACAAGTATGAACATATAAACCTGACTTAGACGTTTATATTTAGCTGTGAGTATATAATGCTATTGCTCAGACTTCGTTTCACTTTGGCCGGGTGGCTGAATCGAGTCACAGGCAGACAGACAGACAGACAGACAGACACACAGAGAGACATACAGACAGACCAAAATTTCTGGGTTTAAGTAGCCCAAGAAAGACTATCGTCTTTAGAAGATTTCGGCGCTAAGCAGACGAAGGCGAAGGTAACGCCTTTGTCTCTAAATGTCGTTTGTGTCTACCTGCGTTCCGATCTGTTTACTGCAGATTACTTCTCTCATGGTGGGCTCTACGGTGCGTGCTCTTGAGATAGCGTGCTCAGTAGTCTTGCAGAAAACTGCAGAACCGCAAAATTGGTCTGCGAGGAGCTCTTGCAGTGAGTTGTGCGCTGGGCGCTGCTCGTTCATTTTCTGACTATGCGCGCTTGGAACAGAGCGTCTGTTCGCCTCCTGCGGCCATCCGCGAGAAGGTTGTTGCGAAGTTGCCTCGCTCAGCTCGCTACCAACGCGGAGCAGAGCTGAGCGACGAAGCTGCCGAGCCGACGGTGAGTTAAAGCAGCATTTATATACAGGATGTTGCGAAGATAATTGGAACATTTAAAACATTTTTCCTGAGCGAACCGCCGCTCTGTTCCCGCTCAAACTCGCCACGAAGGTCGCATTTTGTGGTCTATTTGGTTTGACACCGGGAACAACGACGGCACTTACCTGTTTACTCTGAAAATAAATAAAAACTATTTTCGCCTATGGGAAATTAGCGGATGATTTGGACGTGCGAGCCAGCGCAAGTTTATGTTGGAACGACGGAACCACCTAGTGTATGCAGAGCGAAACGCACGTTTGGGATTCACGGTAGGAAGGAGCTAAGTGGTGCATCAGACGACCGGAAAATGCACCTAGGAATGAGCTAGCAGAGATAAAAACCCGGTTTTCGGGCTGCACGTCCAAATCGACCGCCATTTTCCCATGGCGAAAATCGTTTTATTTATTTTCAGAATACACAGGTAGTACCGTCGTTGTTCCCGGTGTCAAACAAAATAGACCACAAAATGAGACCTTCGTGTGATGTTTGAGCGCAAACAGAGCTGGGGGTCGCTCAGGAAAATTTTAAGGTGTTCCAATTATCGTCGCAACACACTGTACAATATGGGTAAGGGCGTTGCATGGCTTGCACAAAGGCTAGAGCAAGTCATAAATCGTTGCCTCCGCTGAATTCTGCCCGCCGATTGCCGCTCTCGCTTCGTCGCCCGGGCTCTTTGTTCCCCCGAGGATCAGTTCCAGAGGCGAGCAGTTCAAATTCCTCCAATCAGGACTCTCCGCTGGCCACAGTTTGAATTCGACGAGTGGAGGCGAAGGGGTTGCGTCAGCCGGTCCGCCAGAAGGGGAAAGGGAGGCGACTCTTCAGCGCCGCTTCCCGGCGTGTAGGTGCACGTTTGCCGCGGGCCCTTGGACCGAGGAGTGATTCGGTCCAGCCGTCGGCGCGTCGCCAGGACCAGCGGATTTGTGTGGGGCGCTTTGGCACAAAGGTACAACAGTACATTGCTTTCTCGAAGGGAAAAAAGATGTTAGTATTTACTGCATCGTATTGGAGACGTGCTCATTTGTGATAAGTTCTTCAGGTGGAAGTCCGATGGGTAACGTTATTTTGACGACAACACTTTTGTTGTGGTAGAAAGACCCAGTCGGAGCACAAGAACGAAAAAAAAAACGGAGGGGGATGGAGCTGAGTAGATATGCGTGACACCGGCAGACGGGATCGTGATGACCACAGGGTTTAAGATCACAAAGGAATGGATTGTGTTAACATGGCGTTTACCTTGACTTCGTATACCTCCGCCAAGAAATAGAAAAAAAAAGCGAGGTGTATTGTCAAGTTCGGGATGCCGTTGCGATGTATAACTGAAGAATATACAAAAAATCCTGGGCCATTTCCACAAACGTGAAACCTGGAGAGGGGTGAAGCATGCAGTCTGTAAGTGTATTCTTGGCGCCTTGGCGTATTTGCCGACGGGGATGAAACCGTTAGGAGGTAGAGGTATACACAGCTTTGCTGCAAAAGTCTCGCGTTTTTAGTGTCCCGGTGTTTTTTATAGTACAAGTTACGAAGTGCTCCAGCGCGAGGCGTAAACGAGTGTTCCGGTGTTTTTTAGTACGCGTTACGTTCTAGCGCGATGCGTAAACAAGTTTCCCGGTGTTTTAGTAGCGGGACTGCATGAAACGACAATTAAGACGACGATTACGACGACGACGACGACAGGAGCCCCAGTTCCTCAGGGGTTTCGCACATTAAACGCTTCTTGGCGACTAGAAAACATAATTCACAGATCTGAAGCAGCCAGGTTCCCCATTATTGCCAATTCTCTTTCCTTCCCCATACATATGCACACGCTGGACGATGAGCATGTAGGCGCTCCCGCCGCCCCAACTATTGTCATTTATTTCTCTGTTCGGTACATAATGAACCCGCGGTGAAGAGATCCGGCAACTGTTTGTTGACGCACACGGACTACGCACAGATAGCGGTAGACACGTGGTCGTGGAAGAGGCGCGGTCGGTTCTCAAGTGATAAGCGTACTAAAGTCAATTCATGGAGGGCCATTCAGGAAGGCCGTAAAATATTGATCTCTTTCGTGCGTGGCGGGTATGGGGAACCGACGGTCTTCTCTAAGCGCGCAGTGGCAGAGAAGAAGCAATGAGAACGTCCCATATAGCAGAAGATTAAAGCCGTTCCACTCAATGTCAAAGCTGTCGGAAGTGCAGAGCAGTGATTCGCAATAAGGGGTGGTGGCGTCGTTATCCCCGCACTGCTACCACCCATCACGCTCTTCGCCGCCCTGCCTCACTCTTCTCTTGATGAATATGCAATTCAAATTTCCCGCCTTCCCAGTGCTCGCGCACCCTCTGCCTAAAACTAGCGGGAGTTCTGTTCTTTTTGTGCTTGCTTTAATTTCGTATGCTGGAGCTGTTCTGCGCCATTTCGAACGCACCGTTTTTGTCTTGCACGGCCGCTTGTTTCGCTTAGTATCGTAAAAAACAATCCAACAAGCGCTCCTGACTAAATGAACGCGGGGGCTGCCGGTTATATACACAGATTGTGCCTGAAATGTACCTGCAGTTTTCTTTGCGCTAAACAACGGGGACAATGACAAGCGCCAGTGGTTCACGAGGTTCGAACGGTTACGAATATTCAAACCGCGTGGTTGTCGAAGCCTCAGCGTGACCCCGTGATGACGGAACACCAGGTTCTACTTGGGTCCGTTATCTCGCTGCGCCGGCTGATTGGGCAGTCGCTTGACATCGACCGTTAGCGAGCTATACGATGACAAGGCAAGCCCTAAAGTGCTCTGCACTTTATGGGCTCGCCTTGTTTTATGGGGAAGACTTGTTCCAGTACGCACGAGATTAGGCGCTTACAACTGCGTAGAAACATAACGGTAGTCGTTTTGAGTAGCTTTAATGCCCGCCTCGTTGAGACGTATTTGGTAAATTTCCAAACAAAATCAAGACAGGCCTGTTTTTCTTTATTTTGAATCTGTTGTTTCTGCTTCTTCTGAAAAAATAAACCATCATAGGTGATTATATTTTTTCCCTACATTTTAAAGGAAGCCGGTATTGGCTGCCTTGCGCCGTCACTGGTGGAGTACGCTGAAACACTCCCGGGGATTCCTCGCCTTGGGTGTAGCTCTCGCTCGCTGTACGCCGATGGCGAGGGCGCACGCGCGCAAATGTCGCTGTATATCACGACACATTGGCCGCATTCCAATTCGCGGACAGCTTGGTAGAGAGCCTACGAAGCAGTCGAACTAGACGACTAAAGGAATAAAATTGGAACGTCGCCGCGGTCCCAAACGCAACACCAGCGCAGACGACAACCTCGTAGCAGACATGTTGAGCAATGCAAGCCGCAGGTTTCGTAACTAATATTACCGTTGTCATCATAAACACTACGTGATTTAAAAATTAAACAAAGCCATCTTCTTCACTAGTAAATTATACTAAATATTTCAATAAAACAACACGTGCTATTGTTCCAACATTGACACGCAAAAAGGGGACGCTTACGTCACTTATTATTTTAGACCGGGAGGTAGCCTGCATCGTTGCTGACTTGGATGCCGTCTCCTTGAAGCAATCTTCGTCGACTGCTTCGTTCGGATTGGAACGGTGGTTAACATGGCGGGCTGTGCGCGAAGACGGCTTCGAAGTCGTCTAAAGGGGAAATTGGAACGCACCCATTGGGAGCAAATCAGCGTCTTCCCTCTCATCACGCCACATCGCAGGTGCGGTCGTTCCCTTTCGTCGGGCAGTTCGCCATTCAAATTTCGTCAAATTTCGAAATTTGAAGGGTGAACGAAGTTTCAAACACGTCAAATTTCGCGATAATCGCAGAATAATATTCTACAATGACGTTTTTCGAACACTTGCGTTCGGGTAAAGCTCAGCAAAATGAAAGGGCTTCGTTTTGGTCGAGCGATGGTTTTGCGTTTTCGTTTTGCGGTCATTGTGTTTCGATTTTGGTGGCTTTTTTTCACTGAGGTGAAGGCTCGCGTGCATCCCTGTTTTCGGAGGGGAGGTGTTGGTTAATTATTTTAATTCTTGATGTTGCAGCCGCTTTTTATTTGATGGGTTCAGAAATACGTCCCGATATTACCTGCTTACAAGTTTGTCACTGCCGTAGATATTGGTACAGCGGGCGTAAAAGAGCAGCAATCCAACTTGTGGGGCGATTTTAGAGTTTTTTGATGTGTTGCAGGACTGAAAATGTGTTTGATGCTGATTAAAATTCTGGCGCGGTATTTGTTTCAAACAAATTTTTCACAAATACCTTACAACTCGGACTGCACAGAGCCAGGAAATTGTTAAAACTGCCGCCAGAATAAACCGGTCGTCCGTGCCACTTCAGGAATATTTTTTCCCGCAACGTGCGTGGGTTCCTTGATAGCGGATTTTTTTTATGTCATTCCAAAGTTTGCTCTGCAGCCTAGCAATGTAGGGGCGAGTATGGTTAAATGTACTGGAACAGGTCGCTCTGAAAAATGAAGCTTACTTCCGAGCTGCAACTGGCAAGCCCGTAACTGAGAAAATTTATGCTGAAACGAACGTAAGAAATACCTGCCTATATGCATGTTACATCTCGTGTAATATGCAAAAAATTGCTGTTGAAACTCTTTCTGTTTCGAACTTTAGTAGCTATAGTTTTGTGGAAAAAAAATGAGGCTTGATTGTTTTCAACCCATATGGAATCACGTTCGCTTGGTGCGACTTATCATTTTTCACGTGTAGAGCGAAGAAAACTGCAGTATTTTTAACATCAAAGTAAAGCTGGCAGCTGACAACTAATTTTTTGAAAGGGCAGCGAAAATCTCAGGCGACTTCGTCTTCCGTGGTGCGCGCTCTTCCTGCTTTAGTTGTTCGCTCAGGCCGGCCTCGCATGATGCTACCAGCTGTGGTTACAATTGACGCATCGAGCCACTACTTCCGGAACATCCGCATCTACCGCGACTGGTCGCTATTCTCCGAAGATATTTGTTCCAGAAGGCACACAGTTGAAACCAAGGTGTTCAATTGAAGAACGGTGGCCTGTAATGGCAGGAAAGCAGCCGCTCGACGTGGCAATTGGTACCAGAGTGTCTAGAGTTTTCCCGCGCGGCTTGTGTAAACAGCGTGAGGGAGAAACGGCGCCAGTGAGGAAGTCGTAGCAAGATGTAAAATAAAGGTTCTTGCCCACCTCCGGAACAAGCTCTTAAGACCTCTTGGAAGGTCTTAAGGCGCCAAGAAGCAATTGTTGAGAAGTCTGGCATGAAGTTTTTTTTAGACGGCCCGGAGCGAATAGCTATACCCACTGAGACGTGTCGAAGAGGGTGGAATGATCATGCGTAGACGACTGATTGAGTTCTAAGAAAAGCTCTTCCTGCGTTCCGCGAAACGTGCAGATCTTTATTTCTTTTCGGTTTTTCGTAGACGGTACTCCAATCAAGAAAAGAATGACCGCTTTTGAGAGATATTCTTCCTAAACACGTCAAACCTTTCTCAACTGGCTGCTGCCCGAATCGCTTTCTGCACAGGAAACATTGCACAAAGCCGCTAGGGCATACGGATCGGGCGATAAACTTCGTTCACAAAAAAATAAGTTCAAGTGCGGGTATACCACTATGGTCTGGGCGTGCATGTGATAGAAATTGAAGTCAAAGCAGCGCAAAAAAGAATGACCGTAGCCATTCACAGACGGAAGCAAATATACAGCGGTTTCGGTTTCTATGCGACTACCATGTGTCTAATTGACTGCATTTTTTTTTGTTCCAGAAAGATCTTGTGGCCTTCTTCGCAGCGTGCGTTTCGTTGTGCTCATTTACTGTTTGAGTACGGCTGACATCTCACCATGTTTCATCTTTCTGCCTTTTGTAACAACACGCACCCCGGAGAGACCGCACTTTATATCTGGCGTAACACAAAGCAACAAGTTTAGAAATTTTTTAGGCTATTTCTTATATTGAGGAAAGTTTTGGGTTCACGGGTCAATTTCCCATTTGACAGGTGCACGTCAGGCGGAAGGTGGGAAGCCAGGCAGAAGTTTTAAAGACTAGAAAGCACAAAAGACGTGTAAATTAAAAAAAAATTAAAACCGTAAGAAGTAACGACCCCGCTACTGCAAGGTACCGAAGAAAAAAACGGAAAACCGCAAGGGCAGTGTCGTGTAATACTAGGCGAAAGAACGCAGTGGGAGCAGCTTTCTCCTGTCATTCAAAGTTGATGGGTTGAAATCTCGGTATTCAGTAAGTGTTTTACCGTTTTAAAGGCGATAGTCTTTTTTGGGCTACTTAAACCCAAAAATTTTGGTCTGTCTGTCTGTCTGTCTGTCTGTCTGTCTGTCTGTGACTCGATTCAGCCACCCGGCCAAAGTAAAAAAATTTGCCGCGTATCTGCTCCTTTCGTTGCAAATGTCGTCAAAAGAGGATAGTCTTTGTAGGCATTTGCCAAGGAAATGCCCCCCCCCCCCCCCCTTTGCTTTCCCGCTCACCTCTTATGCTGTTCCCGTTGCGTCGTGCTCATCCCAAGGTAAACACGCTAAAGGTTTGCTCAAGGCGATTTGAATTTACCGCGTTCCACTGCTACAGGCCGGGTTCCTCGATGCCAGCGCTGCAGTACGGCGGTGACGCGCGTGAATCGAGGCGGCCGGCTTCAAGGTTTATAGAACCGTGTGGCCGTGCTCTACGTACGTTCCAAGCAGAACATGGAACCTAGCTAGTGGAACCTTTCGTTGCTGTTGGCGCGTGATTTCTCATATGCCGCCAGAAGGTAGCGCAGGCAACAGCAGGCGGCGGTTTTCTGCAGTATATGTAGAATATCATTTGCTATCAAGAACCAGGCATGCATGAATTTTTTAATAAAGGAACACTGTAAATATCACTTGTGTACTAAATCCCTGTCTTATATTTGTGTAATGTCTTGTTCTTGTTCAACAAAGTTGACAAGTATGAAGATATAAACCGGGCTAGACGTGTACATTTGGTTGTGAGTATATAAGACTATTGCGCATTATCCTTTTTACTTTGGCCGGGTGGCTGAATCGAGTCACAGACAGACAGACATACAGACAGACCAAAATTTCTGGGTTTAAGTAGCCCAAGAAAGACTATCGTCTTTAATAGATATTGCGCAATAGTCTTATATACTCACAGCCAAAGGTAAACGTCTAAGCCCGGTTTATATGTTCATACTTGGCACCTTTGTTGAACAAGAAACAAGACATTACGAAAATGTAAGGCAGGAAATTAGTACACAAGGGATATTTACAGTGTTCCTTTATCGAAAAATTCATGGATGCTTGGTTTTTCGATAGCAAATGATATTCTACACCGACTGCAGAAAACCGCCGCCTGCTGTTGCCCGCACCACCTCAAGGCGGCATATAAAAAATCACGGAGCAACAGCAACGAAAGGTTCCACTAGCTAGATTCCACGTTCTGCTTGAAACGCACGTGGAGCACGGCCACGCGGTTCTATATACCTTGTAGTCGGCCGCCTTGATTCGCGCGCGTCTCCGCCGTACTACAGCGTTGGCATCGAGGAACCCGACCTGTAGCAGTGGAACACGTAAATTCAAATCGCCTTGAACAAACATTTAGTGTGTTTACCTTGGGATGGGCGTGACGGAACAGGAACATCATGAGAGGTGGGCGGGAAAGCAAAGAGGGCATTTCCTTGGCAAATGTCTAAAAAGACTATCGTCTTTTGACGACATTTGCAACGAAAGGAGCAGATACGTGGCCAATTTTGTGTTTTGAAGTATTGTGGCATAGTTTTGTAATATTTCCGTTTGCTGGCAAGAACTTTTTCAGCACACATTTCGATAACGTACTGCACTGGCCACAGCACTGGGGACCGCGGCAGGGTTATTATGCGGCTTGTTAACCCCGCAGAGTGGCGTGTACTCAGAAAACAACGGGCGGGGAAGGGGTTTTTAAGCTGTCGAAACTCGCTTCCCCTAATTTTTGTGGCTGTTTTTTTTTTCGGCGGCCCGCATGGGTTAGAATTACAAGGAGACAAAGCGCAGGTATTGGTGCTGCTTGTAACTCGGAGACTGGTTGATGAAAAATTCTCGAAGAATCACGAGCGAAAACCCTTGAGTAGTTGTTTCGTGTGTTTGCTTTGAGAATGCCACGTTTCTCTCTTTCTTTCATACAGAAAATGAAACAAATTGGAGATTAATCAGATTCAAATTTCCGGACGCGGATTCGATTTCCGGCCGCGGCGGCCGCTTTTCTGATGGAGGCGAAAAGCAAGAATGCCCGTGCGTACGAGATTTCGGCGCACGTTAAAGATCCCCAGGTGGTCAAAATCAATCGCGAGCCCTCCACTACGGCGCGCCTCATCGCCTGCGTTGCGTCGTCGCGTTAAACCCTGCAATCAATGAAATCAAGATTCACATTTCTGAGGTTTAAAGGGGCCATGAACACAAAATGAAAGCCTGGTTCATTCGAGAGATTGCTTTGTTAGAATAATACTGGCACCGATTTTAACCCAAAATTCACTCATATAGGCTGTGCAATGAGGAAAATACACAGACTAGATATACGATACCGTAGCTACTTTTCTGCATTGAACTTATGACCTATTGTGGGCAGCTCGTTGCGATTGGCCGAGGCCGACAAAGTTCAATGCGAATAAACAGGATTATGAGATTGCAGAACAAGGTACTTGTGCTTATATTTAATGCACAATATTTATATAACAGTAAGTATGGTGGGACAAGGAATGGAAGTTGCCGACGAAAACGTAAACATAGAAGGAGCAGTGCGTACTGTGCGCACTATGCCAAGCCGTCCGGCGCTTTTGGCTGGTCTGACGCGATACTGGCCAACGGGTATAAGCGACATTGTCTAACGTGGCCCTCTTTGTCGAGCATACCCAATGTTTAACTTAACGTTTGCTATCAACCGTAACAAAAATAGCCCAGGTACAAAATACGATCTAAAACAAAGCGAGCGCGAACAGCGGTACCACTCGGTATCGTAGCACCATCTATAGCAGAATGGACGGTAAGCAAGCAGCCGTAGTCGGCAACGAACAGTCGTTTTTGATTAGGTGCCCAGGAAGCGTCCCCGCTGACGTTATGAAACACACGATACAGCGGCAGAAATAAAATTCTGACTTAAATTGTTTAATTCCTCAGTCAATAAAGCATCGCTGGGGTCAATATATAAAACACCAAAACTTTCGAATAATACAAATTTGTATTTTGTCTTCATGGCCCCTTTAACGCGCCGACGCTACGCCTGCGCTATGAGTAGCGCCATCGTGGAGGGCTCCGGTTTGATTTTGACCACCTGCAGATCTTTCAAGTGCACAAAAATCTTAGCAAACAGGCATTTACGCGTTTCGCCTCCATCTGAAAAGCGGCCACCGCGGCCGGGATTGAATCCGCGTAGTTGGGCCCCACAGCACAATGCCTTAGCCAATGGGCCACCGCGGCAGGTGATAAGATGACATCGGACAACGCGCAGTCTGAAGCAGTAAAAATGCGGAAACGCACGTTTTCAGGCTATTAAGGGCTTTCCCTCTTTGATAGCAGACTCCTGGGACAACAGCAATATGACTTCCTTGGCAATAAAACTTTGCCATTGCAGTGTCAGTGCCCGTTGTTTGATAGGAGCTGTGCAGCGCTGTTTCTCTTCTTTTGCCACACACTGAATGTCAGCCAGCCTCCATTAAGCCTTGGTCCACCCGGTGCCGATCAGTCTGAAGCCGCGCAGTTCGGTGGTCGCATATCAAGCAGGCCGGACATTTCAGAGAAGACACGCAGTGCCGCAACAGCTGCAGAAATGGCAGGCTGCACCTATCATTCTAAAAACGTATATATGGATCCGACTGACGTCAAGTTTGCACCCGAATAAATTTCTAGACTTCTGTATGCATATGCAAAAAATAAAATATACATGCACCGGAATTTCAACCATTTAAAGTCGATACGGGACGCGTAGGTTGCGCGTACTGCGTCATGACGAGTCACTGATGGGATGGGTTTATTGACAATGATAGGACAATTCCGGAGATGGAGGCGTCAGGTCTAAAACCGGCGAGCGTAGCCGGCGCGGTTCAACTTCCTCTTCTACGACCACTGTCTCTGGGAGAGTCGAGTGAGCCCGAATGCACGAACCAGGCTGACTTCGAATCCGACAACGTCCCGTATGCGACGATGGGGAGGGGGAAAAACTGGCAACTTACAGGGAGATACCCAGCACTATAGGCTGAGCCTACTGAAATTTCCGGCAGCCCACACTGCAATAAACAAACGGCAGAGTTGCAAGGCGTGGGTGGCAATCCAATGCGTTCCCTCACCCTGCATGCCCTGTGCCGCCGCAACTGTCTCGATAGGTACACGGACGGATGCAGGTGGGGCAGCATTGCAGCAGCCACTCAACACATGATCTGGCAATGCCCCGGTAAACCACAGGCCCTTGAACACGGCATACACATAAGGAATAATGAGCAGCGGGAGGCCACATTGCTCAGCTGTCTTCCCGGGATGCAAGCTGCTGTCATCCAACTGCAGAGGACGCCGCCAGGGACCACGGGTTCCAGACCGCCGTCTGATGGGACGAAGATACCGGATATTCCCGCGCGGTGCATTTGTCTTTGAAAGGATGACAATAAAGTCTGCTCTCTCTCTCTCTCCCCACTGTCTCTGTCCTCAATTGCAATCTTTCTCTTCGATAAAGTGTGAATACGGGCTAGTTGGTTCATGCTGAATGCAAAAAACAGCGCAAAGAAACGACACGTAAGACGAGAAAAAGACAAACACGGGCGCTGACTGACAACTGAATGGATTTTATTGCGCGCATGCAAGTATTCTTCCTGGTTTTTATTATTTTGCATGCGCGCAATAAAATTCATTCAGTTGTCAGTCAGCGCCCGTGTTTGTCTTTTTCTCGTCTTACGTGTCGTTTCTTTGCGCTGTTTTTTGCCTTTCTCTTCGCGGTTAGGCTGCGCGGAAGGTGGGCCGCACCGTGGGCGTTTCTGGGACGCCTGCCGCTTCATAGCTGCACGACAAAATCACGTTTAACCTTGAATATCCCGGTGCCCGATTTGACACTAATAAAAGCATCTCGCTCACTGCAGCAAAACACGTACCGGCGTTCTGACAACTGAATTTTTACATCTTATGTCCAAAACATACCGTCCTTGCGGACTAGTTCTTTGACGAGCAAAAACTGCGTAAACTTGTCAGGGACCCTAAAAAGAAAGAAAACTCTCTATGCGTTGATATGCTTTTCCAGATTCCCTGCTGATTTCGCGCCGCTCTTTGTTTCTTTTATCTGGAGTATTTATCTGGAGTTATTACTTGACGTGGTGAAGTGACACCAACGAGATCCAGGTGTCTTCTTGTCGAATTATACTCTATAACACCTAGACCCATTAAACATTAAATGCGAACGGCATTTTCTAGAAGCTCTCAGGAAACCTAGGGGTGGCTAGTGGTTAATTTTTAGGAGCCACATGCGCCCTAATGTTGAAGGTGATGTGTCTACCGGTGGTTCTTCTGTATTTGCCTTGAGCTAACCTGGCTGTTGCGCTATTCCACAGGAGGAGTACAAGCATGTAGAAGGTTAGCACGGCACTGGTGTCGTTTCGACATCACCCGTTCACTTTTTACTGTGACTTGCCATCATCATGATTTTGTTTACGTTCCATTGGCGGCCACTCCGTTAAACGTATAGTCCGCCTGTTTTCCCTCACACGGATTCCGTGTTCTTCCCAAGCTCACCTCTTTCGCTGAAGTTGCTGGAAGTTAATGTGGGAGGTTTCTGGCTAATATACTCAGCCAGAGTTGTGAAATCCTTTCATGGTGAGAATTCGCGGCTGGCCACAGAGTTCCAATTTATACAACCTGTACTTTTGACTTCGGTCAGACGTGCAGTTACTTTACTTGCCTGCTTTGAGAAGCTGTCCGGCAGACCCAGGAAGTTCATGGACTGTAGGACCCATTTCATTTTGGATGTCTGAAAATAAAAGGAAAAAAAAATTACCATGCCTTCTTAAAGACAGTTGAGTGAAGCGCGAAAGGAAAAAGTGCGTCCAATCGGTCATCGTCAAACTTTCAAAGACCCAAATCGCAAACGAAGAATGAACCTATGTGACGATTTCTCGCTCACTATCCTCGGTATTCAATGGCGTGGAATGTATGCAGGCAACCAAGTGTGCGCCGCCATATCTGTGGCCAAGCGTCTGTTGCTAGGCGACGTTGCGCGCACGGCCCGCAGATCAGGCACCCCTCTTCTCCTCCATGCAACCGTGTGAGTGCGCCCGTGGCCTCCGCGATTTGCTGCCGGCGGCGCGCCGCCGGTAGCCGATCGCGAAGGCCACGGTGCGCCGTCACTCGTTACTTCGGGCTCCGCGGGATGGCGGCACTTGTCCGTGCTAAGCACGACTGTGAAACACATGACTGTGTTTCACGTTACGAACTCTTTGCTGAACACAAAGTATTGCGTCGAGTTCACTGTGAGTGCGATTAATAACATCTCTGTTGGCGCCACAGTTTAGAATCGGATTGGAACGGAGCAGGTGACGCACGCCGGTGTCTTTTTTTTTCTTCGGCGTGCGGCCGCAGTGGCCCAGGCTGCGCCGTGTCCGTGGCGCATCGGCCATGTCTGTGGCCGTTTCCAGTGTTGCTAAGCGAAGAAATTGACCGCTAAACTTTTCAACGAATACCGTCTATACGTAAGCCCATGTAGGAATGAACTGAATGTATACCGATACGTGGTTTATGAGATAAAGGTGCACTATTGGACTCCTTCTTCATGAAAGATGCGTGCATTGTCTTATCCAGAAACGCTCCTCTTTCGCGATTTTCAAGTAATCGTTTTGACGCAATCGAAGCCCTGTTTTACGCACGCGCCGTGTGTTCAGAGATCTTATCAGATCTTTTTCGATCGACCAACCACTGTATTGCGAAATGCATTAGTTTTTTTTTTGCAGGACGCCATCACTACCACTAAAAAAGCTTTCGCTTAAAAAAAAACTTCAGTTACCTGGTACTTTTAAAAGACCATAACGAAAGCGTAATCTTTACGCTATTGCTAGGAATGTGCACTTCACCTTTCACCACAATTTGGCTCGACAGTAAACCGCGTTTCCACGTGAGGATTCGTGTGGAAAACGGCACATCTGAAATTGCCCTTTTTCTCAACCATAACCACGTCGTTGTACCAGGGGCACCAAGACGTTACTTTGGGGAGCAGTCAATTACTGGCAGTGAGCAGACTGAATCGGCCCCTATAGTTATGGACGACCAAAAACTCGAAGTTTCGAATTGGCGTATAAATGTGTAACTCAGCAGGAGTCCTCGCCGTGTAGCCATATAGCCATAGACTTTTGTTGCCTGAGGACGAGGAAACGAAATAGAATTAGACGTCGTCACCCAATTTGTACCAGGAATGCTGTCTAGAATGGAGGGGTGTAATTTATTGGTAATATTTTTCTAACCTATAACAGTGTCGCGTCTCGTTGTTACAGCAGCAAACCTCAACAGTAATGGCGGTTTTCGCAATAGATTTATTGTCGATTTCCCGCTGTTTTTTTCTGCGTGAACGTTCTTTAATCGGAGTATCTGGAAAGTTGCCATTATTTTGAAGTCCAGCCGCAACGGCTGCGCGCCGCAACCCAACTATAGCACTTTAAATCAATGTTGCTCTTGTAGGTACCGGCTTTTTCCGAAACTTTGCCTTGTGTGTGTGTGTGTGTGTGTGTGTGTGGGAGGAGGAGAGAGAGAGAGAGAGAGAGAGAGAGAGAGAGAGATAAGAGGTATAATAATAGATAGATAGATAGATAGTAGATAGATAGATAGATAGATAGATAGATAGATAGATAGATAGACAGACAGACAGACAACAGACAGACAGACAGATAGATAGATAGACAGATAGACAGATAGATAGAAAGAAAGAAAGAAAGAAAGAAGGAAAAAGAGAGCTCTCTTTTTCTTTCTTTCTTTCTTTCTTTCTTTGTTTCTTTCTTTCTTTCTATCTATCTATCATGTATCTGTTCTCGGTCTGGTCTAAAACATTCTCTCTCCTAGGAGAGAGAATCTTTTAGTGAGACCGAAGAGGTCAGCCCAGCATAACTGCATTAGATGGTGAACATATAACGAAGGTTAAATGCTAAAAGACATAGTAACAATACAAAGAAACGGAAACAGGAAGAAAAACCATGAGACGAGCACATGCACACACGTATACATAAAAGAAAATTAGCGAGAGAGGAATTCAACAGTTGGCGTCTAGTCGAGAGTCTCTCAAGAAACGCGCAAGAGCTTTAATACCCCGCACCACCATTTCTTTGCAGTTCCACGGGCCTACAAAGTCCTTTAAGCTGAAATTTCTCGCTAATAGGGAACTTTTTGCCATTTTCGTGCCGAGGAGAAGCGTGAGCAAACAAAAAATTGGCTCCAATCCAGGCTGTGAAGGTGCTTGGAAAGCAAAGCTTTAATCGACACCCACAACAATTTCCCAGGCGACGTCACTTGAAATCACACACGTGGCTCTACAAAGAGTGAAACCAGAGATTCTGCCAGCCGTTACCGGGAATTCGCGGGGGGGGGGGGGGGAGGGGGGGGGGGAGCGTCTTGAACGCAGCATTGTCGGCCATGGCCGGGCTAGAGCGGCGGACGCCGCCGCTGTAGCCCGTCCGTGAGTCGGCGGAAAGAAAACGGAGAGGAGCGTCTTTCGAAGGGTGAGGCAGCGGAGCCTAGCCATCCTGATGTGCTAGCTCGGGGCTACAGTACCGCGCGTCACAAGCGCAGACACCGAAACAATTTGGCATGTGAGCTTAGTGATTCCCATTTATACCGTTTTGAACTAGTTATTTTAGTAAGTTTAAGCATTGCGAGAAATCTGAGGGAACTTTTATAACCGCTATTTATGAGATCCCGTTGCTCCTTTCGTGTTTTGTAATGCCTTTTAAAACACAACCGAATTGGTATTCACCAATTTAGAAAACGGAGTCGCAGTCGTGGCAAGCAGTGTGCAAAAAGTAGCGTTTCTCTAGCGGCCAGATGCCTGTATGTAGTGTCTACTTTTTGTTTTCCCGCCCTGCAAACCAATCCTTAACGTATCTTTGCCGTACGCTCACTTAATTCCGTCGAGTACGGGTTACCCAGCAGGTGCTGTCGAAAAAGTTAATCAAGCCGTGAGAAGGAAGCGCGCAATGGACGTGAAGCAGCGCAAAACAGGCCCAAAACAACTGTCGCTAAAGCAGACGACAAAGCCGTCCCGCTGACGCACCCGCCGGTGCGAGCAGTCACCTGCGTGCGGGGAACGCTGGGTAATAGCGCCCTATCGCCGCGCCATCTACACTGTGCTCGGCGAGTGAAAAGTGCCCTCCCCATTCCCAGACGCTTTGGGAGTTTCTTATCCTTCACGCCACGAAAGAACGGTTGGCAGGTAGAGGTAGAAAGCTTTGCTTTAAACGTGTTCAGTGCCCTCCCGTACACCTCAAAGAATACACAGAGGGGACAGACAGACAGAAAAACTTTATTTCGGTTAATGCCATTCAGGTCGCGCTTGTAGCCGGTGGCATCCACTCACCAGCGACCTCCTCAGCCCTGTCGATTAGCCGGACCTGAAGGTCCGGATCGGAGCTGCGGAGCGCGGCCTCCCAGTGCTCCTCAGTGGTGATCAGTGGGAACGGATCCTGGGGGCATGCCCATATTATGTGAGATAGGGTGGCGTGTTCACCGCACAGGTGGCAGGCTGCAGTGGGGTAGAGACTTGGGTGTACGTGGGTAAGACGGGCTAGGTTTGGGAAAGTGTTCGTTTGTAGCAAACGCCAAATATGAGCTTTGCGGTTATCTAATTGCTGGTCCGCCGGTGGGTAGATCCGGCGGGAGAGGCGGTAGTGTGTGGTGATTTCATTAAATGTGACCAGGCGATCCCTCGCAGACCGCGCCCCGTGATAGGGATAGAGATTAGGCCCTGCCCGGATCGTGAGCCCTCGGGCGTGTTCGTGGGCCGTCTCGTTTCCCTCGAGGCCGGAATGTGCGGGTGCCCAGGTCAAGTGAATTGTCTGGCCTGGGGATATGGGTGGACATTTTTCCCAGAATTTTGAGTGCCACTCGCGATAATCGGCCAGTGGCGAAATTTTGAATTGCAGTCTTTGAATCAGAAATGATTGTCATGGGGGTGGGATTCCGTATTAAGGCTAAGGCTATGGCCGCCTCTTCCGCCGTTTCTGGGCGGGTGGCTCGTATAGTTGCCGAGTTTAGAAGTCTTTTAGAGAGGTCCGTTATAGCGACTGCGTATGCATCATGGTGCCTGTATTCTGCTGCGTCCACATAGATGGTATTTGGGTTATTGCTGTGTATTTTGTGGAGCGCTTCAGCCCGTTTTTTTCTCCTGGCTATGTGATGTTCGGGGTGCATGTTGCGTGGTAGTGGTTTTATTATTTGCCTTGCGTGGATGTGTGGTGGTATAGGATAGAGGTGTGTGTAGTTTGTGTGGTGTCCAATAGATAATTCTTGGAGTATGTGTCTCCCTGCGGATGATCGTGATAGTCTTTCGTACTGGCTCATTAAGTGGGCCTCGATAAGTTCGCTGACTCTATTGTGGAGGCCTAAGCCTTCGAGGCGGGCAGTGGATGTGCCGGGGATGAGGCCAAGTGCAAGTTTATACGTTCGCCTAATAAGTACATCGACCCGTTCAATATCTTGGAATGTCACCAGACCGATTTTGTAAAGCCAGTTTTTGGTTGAGGCTACCTTGAAACGCAGGTGATGTATAATAAACTGTATTGATCGGGACAAACGGCGTCGTATACGAAATGTACATTGCGGGTCGACAGAGTAGAGGGGGGCGTACTGCACGTCTGTATGCCGCCAGTGCTGGAATTGCATGGGCCATCCGAGAGTGGCAACTAAGCCGTTGGCATCTTCCTTGGATAAAGGGAGCTGGACTGTTGAGCTCGTGGTATGGCCCTCGCACGCGATCCGATCAGAAATGACATTACCCGTGATGCCACAGTGTGATATCTTGACGTTAGTGCGTAAAATTAGCTTGCGGGCCCTTTATTTTAATTTTTATTCTTTTTTAACTACTTTAACTGATAGCCCTATGCGTTGAAGGTGGTATAAAAGCTAACCCGACACGGCAATCTTTTGAATGAAGCAGCTTTGTATGTTGCCTTTATGACCCGTACTGTAAACCGATTACGAATAGGTGAGATTAACGGATACCTGGTCTTCCAAGTTTGCACGCTGTCTGTTCTCTTTCGCGGCTTTCAAGCATCGTATCGTCATAATAATATGCTCGTCGTGAGGTACCGGGAGGATGAAACGAATATTACACAAAAAATTATTATCTGAAAATGCAAGAATTTCATGAGTGAAATTTTAGAATTATTGGTTATGTTCGATTTTGAGCTGAGTTTATTCAAGTCGATTTCCTACAAAGATACGGAGGACTCCCGCTGAAAAGATACTTTTTATTTGAAAAATCACCCTGGAAAATGGAGGGAGGTCGTCGGCCACCGATGGGCAGCAGGATTGCTTCAAGCATCGCAATATCATTCCACAACACGCGCACTCCACTGACTTCTGAGGTTAAAGGGATCCTGCAACACTCTTTGAACAGCGCAAGTAAACCTGTGCAACGTTTAGATTACACTGCCAGGAATACCTGAGCCAAATATACACGTGCACGTGAAGCGGTGAGCGCGCAAATCGATGTGAAAGACGCGGAAAAACAAACCGCTCTCTCTTCAGTTGTCCTCATTATGCATGGCCTGAGGGACGTCACATAGGCCATGGCTGCGCGATCGGCTGTCACTGGTCAACTTCGCGGCTAGATTCTACCATTTCCGTCGTCGTCATCGCTGTGTACGAACCTCTTCTATGCCTGAACCTGTAGGCACAGTTTTGCCGTTTCTTTTGTGTTTTGAGTGCGCGCGGAGTTTGAGTGATGAGCTCAATACTTCCCTTTCAACGGGACCACTCGACTACAAACGTTTATTGCTTCAAAAACGCCCTACCAGCCCGAGCGCGCACTTGCGAGCAGGCACCAATGCCTGCTTTTTTGTGGCACCAGACCGGAAATAGGCCCCTCCGCGTTGCGGAGAAAAGGAGAAGACTACCCGGCATGTGATATATCGTAGGCCGCCGAAGAGAACGCCGCGAGCCGCCCCCCTCTCCGGGAGAGAGCGCGCAGCTTTCGTCGCGTTGCCCGCGGTCGAGTTGAGAGGGAACGATTATGCGCGATTTCTCATCGCGCGTAGTTTCGTTAATTGTGAACGGATTTTCATAATTCTTGCGGGAGGAGATTTCTGGGACAATAGACTTTATCCCAAAATACATTACTAGTAGTCGATGGCAAGTGTTGCAGGGTCCCTTTAACATTTTTATCCCCCCGCCCCGCCCGAACTGCGGGAACGCAATACGGCCTTCTTTCCACCCTCGATGCAGTGTAAGGACACTGCCCGAAGCATATCTGGGAGGATTACTCAAGAGAGCCCTACTCGGCGCGGTTATAGGTTTACTCATGGTCTTGCCTCGTAATGGAAGCAAAATGAAACAGAAATGTGTCGCCGAGATGGCCTATTCACTGCTACGATAGAGCATACACAAAAGGTAGTGCAGCCTTTATAGGGTTTAGAGAAAATATAACTTCCTGTCTTATGGACACCAATTCCGGTATGGAAATAGAAAGAGAGAAAGAAAGCTTTCGTTTTCGCAGGATGACTCTTGGTGAAGAGGGAGAAAGAAGTGTGTGAGGTAGGTAGGGGACATGTGTTCGGGGACATGCCGGGCCCGTTGGTGTACTAACAGTGAGCCTGGTTGAACCGTGGGTAATCGGTATAAGTCGTCTGAGTTTGGGATGCGGTGCTGCTCTCGTGAAACCGCTTTCTGTAGTGAGGGAGAGCTTGGGGGGGGGGGGGGGGTCTAGTGAATGAGGGTCAATGTATTAAGAGCAGGCCTTGGCACGACGGTTTCTTCAATTTGCATAGTGCCAGGTGAAGGGCTGAAGATCGGCGGGTGTGAAGGATGAGCAGCAGGGACATCGAAGGTCCTTGCAAGTACTGCCCATACAATTTTCCAACAGCTTATTTGAGTATTTTGTCCTAACACGTGAACAAAGAACGGAGCGGGATTTTTAAAATGACACCTCTCTCGAAGTGGAATTCGTTTCAATTTTCGCGCGTTCCCATAGCGCTCACCATCTGGTGAGACTTTGTGCAACCACACGCCTCCCGTAAGAGCCCATGTTGTTTGTTATAAAACTGTGAGTGATAAGTATCATTCACACAACCTGAAAAAATATTTCAACAAGCGTTATATCCATTAGCGTCATTGGTATAGTTGCCCACCCGGGCATCGCCGGGACCTACCGCTGCTATTGCGTACACAACAGATAAAGTAAGCATACTTTAAAGAACACCACAAAAAAAAAACAGTCTTCTATCAGGGATGCGCCTGGTTAGAGTAAAGGGCTGAGTTTAGTTAGTATGCAAATAAGGGTCTACACTATGTTTGCTTTGCGCATGAAAGCGGCCATAAGAGATTAGATTTAATAAGAACCCGTTCGCACAGGCAAGCCCTCCTTTCACAACCTGAAATTTTATTCTAGTACAGGGAGACGGCGGGTTGATCAGTGCCGGCGTACGTTCTGCGTCGATATTGGATATTTAGCTTTAAAAAAAAAAAACAAATCAAAGGCAGCCCGCCTGTCTTATTATGGCACGTGTTTCAGCCTGTGAAACCAACCGTCCATTTTGGCCTGTTTTTGCACTTTAAGCGCGAGCCTAGATTGCATGTCTGGCATCCCCTTTCTGAAGCAAATGAAGCAGGCGAACCCTCTAAGGAGATCCCAAGATTCCAGACAGGGAGCGAATCTCACGTGCAAGATTGAACACATTTTTAAAGGGAGCAGAAGAAAGGGGGATGGTTAGAGTCTAAGCACAGATAAAAATAAACACGCACTGCTGATTTGGAAGCACAAATGAAAAAGCAAGCCAGAACAGATACGAACCACGAATCAAGCCCCGCAGAATTTCGGCCGCGCTTTCAGCAATGCACGTTGTTCGAAATATAGGAGCGCACACGCGCATGTGTGACACGGAGTCTGACGAAAAGCATGATAAACAGGCTGATGAAATCGCGGTTGGTAGACGAGAGGAGGGACAATTGCTATTGAGTGCTCAAAGCATCGGAAGAGGGCAGAGTCATAGCAAACCGGAGTATGGGTCCTCTACTATTCATTACCACTAGCCGACAGGCACAACTGTGGATGCACACAAGCGAGAACGGTTTGTGCACATGCGCAGTCAAGTCAAACATGTACCGGCTAACGTACCGAGGCAGGTTTTCCAGTCGGCTCCGTGAAAATGACGGATATTCACAACTCTAAGTTTGTTCCTGCAACCTGGCGGCTAGGTTCAGTTCCTTCTCTTTTTTTTCTGATTGAAGCCTTCCAAATGAGTAGTTATATAGACACGAATGTAGTGCTGGGAGACGGGTAAGCGGACGTGTGTAAAGATTTGTTACGTCCGCTTTGCGTGCTTGACTTGGTGAAAAAAAAAGATAAACAGAATTACGAGTATACGGTATCATCAGCTTCAGTGAAAGGTATTTGATTGGCCCAGAGGCTGTAAATGATTGTGAGCTTGAGAATCGGAAATGGCTGACGATAAGCGGGATAGCTTGCAAAAAAAAAACAACAACAACAATATGAACATTGGAATCGGGATGAGTAAAACGTGAGGTTCCGTCATTTTGTTGGTACAAGCCTGGCGTTTCCTGCGTGCACTCAGCAGTATCTACGGCTTCGCTTGGAATCGTCCATCCTAACTTTTCTGGCGTGTTTTTAGTCTCTGCGCCGACGGCCCTCTTTGGTGCAATCCGACGACGACCAAGGCGGATTTTACGGCCCAAGAAACATACGATGACATCGCGGGAATAAATATTTCCGCTGAGCTCTCGCTTTGTCGGTGCCTTCGGGACGACGAATGCGGGCGGGAACACGCTCCATTCGCACGCAGGGGCATGCAAGACCAAAGAGCCTTCCATCAACTCGTACTTCAAGCGGCCGACAATGGGTGATTCTTTACAGCGTGGTGATGAGGGGCGAGACGTGGTAGATAGCCTCCCTTTACCAAACACCTGTGCTCCCGGAGATGGAGAGGTAGCCTGCAGGGCTGTCATCCATAATCGGTAGACGCTTGTTTCTAGCACACGTGTTCTCTCTTGGCGGATTGTGCGGCGAAGAAAGAGCTCGGGCTCACCCTGACGGATCACATCAATTTGCTCGTTCTGCGGGACGAGTGCTGAAGGAACCATCGCTAAAGAAACAAGACAAAAGCTGAACCATGGCAGCACAGCAGGAAAAGAAGCAGCTTCCTAAAGAAAGTATTCGGCAACCAGCAGAACGTCGTAAACACAGACACAAGCGTACGCTCCAATGGTTCTGCCTCTGGGGTCGTGGCTGACTTCAAAGGAACACTCCTTGACTGCATCACCATCACAAATATAAGCGTAGACAAAGCTGAAACGACTGCACTCATGCTAGCTGTAAGATGGTGCGAGACTAAAACCAAGAGCCTAAACATCATAACGGACTCAACAAGAACCATCCGTAACGTACCATCCAGAGGAATACCAGCAAGAGCCAAGAACGACCTCCCAAGAGAACTCAGAAAAAATGGCCGGCGATTACGATACTCCCTAATGCGATATTTGGGCGAAGCGGCCTCACTCGTGGGTTCTCTCGACAGCAGCGATAAATGAGCCTCTTCGTCGGTGGCGCGAAGTGGGTCTCAGGAAGGGACCGAGAACTACGCCTTAAGCGAACGCACATCATAGTCACGCGCTCGCCCCCGCCACGTTTTCGCGAAGCGTCGCGCCGTCGAGCGCCTCGTGTGGGCACAGCATACTGCCCCCTCCCCTTTTCCACCGCACACTTTCAGAGAGCGCTGGCTCTTGCCGACACGGCGAACCGCCCTCCCCTCCCAATCGCGACACTGTCCTCCTTTGCTTTCTTTCATCGTCCGCTCCTTCTTTCACTCGTCGGTCTTGCCGTCGTTCACTCGCTTACGACGGCAACGGGGCCCAGCCCAGAGGCGGCCGCGAAAGGCGGTGCCCTAAAATACACAACATCACATGGGGACCAGCTCAAGAAGGCGTGGAGGGCAAGAAAGGCCCAGGCGCCCTCACGGGAACCTGTCTTCCCGCAGGGCACCTGACCACTCGTGCACCCTCCCACTGGAGAAACTTAGGGCGAACGCCTTGCCAGAAAACGCCTGGAATGAAGGATTCTCTCCTCGCCACATGAAGAGATCTCTGCTTATGAGGCCCGCACACGCAGAAAAATGCAAACACCTTTCCGCACAACTGAAGGCTCTCTTTAATGTACCCAAACAGACACAATGAAGCTTGTTACCAATGCAAAAAGAACGCTAACCTCTCCCATACTATATAGAATCGCCCCATCATTTGACAAACACAGAACACCGCACCTTTATTCCGGCAACCCTGAAGCTTAAAAAAACGTTTTCGGAATTGGCGATGAGTGCGACCACAGGCGGCGCTGCGAAACGCGTCTGCGCGACGTCGGCTTAGGGTACTTGCAATCGTCGTCTGCTTCACACGGCTCGCTCACCCTACTATTTCTTTGCTCTCGGTTGACGTTTGATGCTCGCCCGTAACAGATTTCGCGTGCGTACAACGTTTTTTTTTTTTCACAAAAATACTTGAAATTGCAAAAACACCCTCCAGGCATGATTTCAAGTAGGAAAAAATCACCGGCTTCACGCCATCCGTTATGAAGCCGATCCCGTGCGAAGGGCGCAGAGATCGAGCTTCTTATTGCTACGAGTATTTCGGGCGTTGGCTTCTCTGTGAGCACTCTCTAAAAAAAGAACAAGCCAGCTGCTTATAACCGACAACTAAGAAAGTGCAAGACCTATATGAATTCCCGGCTCTCCTTTTGTAGGTTGTTTCGCTGTAGTCAGAAGGTATTGCCATTCTCAGTAACCGTTTCCAATATAAGTGTTAAAATTCTGCAGAATTTGAGAGAATTACCTAGCAGCATTCTTCTTCCGCCTGTATTGAGTGTGAGTTTTCTCCATTCATTTTTTTTGTTTTTTCTAAATCGTGCCCGACCAATTATCTCCAATTACGCTATTATAACGATTGATGGTGAAACTTTTGCGAAATCTTCATTATTGTGGTAATCTTGAGTGTTACACGGTTCGCCATTTTCCGTAATTATTTTTATATTTTTTATTATTGCTCTAGTTTATCAAAATTTCGTTGGACCAATTATGTCCATTTACGCTATTACAACGATTACAGGTGGAACTTTCGCGACGGCTACTGAACTTGCAGCCATCCGTGAAGCTCTTCAATACATCATGGAAGCTTCTCCCCAAAAATGGTCCATTTTTACCGACTCCAAAGGCGCCCTGCAAAGCTTCCGAGCAGCCCTGCGCTACGGTCCTTTGCACCAACTTGTGACAGAAATTCGGGAATTATTTCACCAGGCTGTCATAAAGGGCCATAATATTGTATTTCAGTGGCTGCCAAGTCACTGTGGAATCACCGGCAATGTCTCGGCTGATGCAGCTGCCCGGACAGGCCATGACAGTGAAAGTGAAGGTGAAAAAACCAGCGAAATAGACGGAGACGTAGAAGAGACGAGACAACACACACGAGACAAACACACACACAGCGTGTGTGTTGTCTCGTCTCTTCTACGTCTCCGTCTATTTCGCTGGTTTTTTCACCTTCAAAATGTACCAACTGGCCCAGCAAGCTGCACTTCTTCAGGACAGTGAAAGGACCGTCTTGCTTCCGCTTGCAAGGACTGATGCCGCTAGGCTGCTTCGTCAGTTCGCGCGGAGGACCTCCATTACTCAATGGAATACACCGGGCTTTGTGCACCCGCGCCTCCACAACCAGGACCCTCTACTCCAGCGTCGTCTTCCGTGTGGGCTGACTCGATCACAGTCTACTTTACTTTGTAGGCTGTGGTTGGAGTGGCCTTCACGAAAGCCTACTCTTCCTCATCGGGATGGCCAGTAGTGCTCACTGCGACGCCTGCGAGGTTGAAGAGACAATCGACCATGTGCTTTGTTGTTGCCCCGAGTATTCATCGGAAAGACGCATTTTGGCAGCCGAGCTCAGAAGATTGGACAATCAACAGTTCAAGCTAGAGACTATTCTAGGACAAAGACCCCTACAATCAACTTCGCAGAAGGCAACAAAAGCCCTTCTGCGTTTTATGAAGGACACAGAATTAGCTGAGAGACTCTAATGCCCACGGAGGGACTAAAGTGTGTGCGCGACTCCGCTCCTATCCCCCCTTTTTCGCCTGCCATCTCTTTTATCCCCTGAACACCCCTTCCCCAGTGCCGAGTAGCAATCCGGGCTCTAAGCGTGGATAACCTCTCGGCCTTTCCTTTCGCTTTTCTCCTCCTCCTCCGGAACTTTCGCGAAATCGGCATTGTTGTGGAAATGCCAAGCAGTATACGTTTTGCCATTTTCCGTAATTATTTTATGTTTTTCTTATTTTTTTAGTTATCTAAATTTGGTTAGACCAAATTCTCTATGTAAGTTATTATCAAGATTACTTGAGGAACTCTCGCGAAATCTGCAATACTGTGGAAAGGAAGGGCGTTACACATTTCGCCATTTCCCGTATTTTTTATATTTTTTTATTTTTTCAGAATTTCGTGCAATTAATTATCTCCAATTACGCCATTATAGCGATTACAGGTGGAACTTCCGCGATATCTGCATTTTTGTGGAAATGCAGGGTGTTACACGGTCCTCGCTGTGGGGGTATCGGCAGGGAATGCTACGCACCAACAGAGTTTTGTGTAACGTTTGGGGATGCTAGAAAGTATTGTATGATCACTTGACATTGCAACGGCATGGGAGTATGCCGGAATTCACCAGCTAAGATCGCAAAAAAATGTAGGCTGAGCCTCCTGTTCGTTTGTTTTAACCTCGTCCGATGTTTGTTCAATCACCAGAATCGGAGTGTTTGTGCGCATGAACTGTTCCCCCGCACAAGCGGAGTGTAGCACACGACAGCGGCGCCTAAGCTGACGTCAGGAGCCAGGGGGCACCACTGAGACATCTCAGCAAGGGTGAGTTAGCACCCGCGCCCTCCGCTGAGGGTAAGAACGTCCGCGTAATCTGCTACGACAGCTGCCATTATGCCAACCGTCGCAGTTGGGCAGCATGCGAATCCCGTTACTGCTTGCGGGCATGGGTACGGTCGGACACAAGTAGACGTTTGCAATAATTTGTTTTCAAAGCTTGGACAGCAGTTAGTGCTGTTGTTGCCTAAATGCTTATTAAGAGAGCTAAGAACTTCATATAAGCTGACGGCCTGGGCATGTGTTATCTCATAGAGGCTGATATGAACTTTGTTATATAAAAACGAATCCTCTTCCTTTTGACGGAAATGGGAGACCTTCCCCGATTTCCTTCTTCCTGAACTCTGCATTCAAAATACGCTAAGCATAGTTTTAATATATATATATATATATATATATATATATATATATATATATATATATATATATATATATTGTGAAGAACCGAAAAAATACCAATTGGGTTACGGTTCTGGTTCAGGCGAATCATTTCGTTCCGGTTCGACAAAATCACGTACCGAACCGGTTCGCGAACCGGTTCGATGAGTTGAATTATCACTGAAATTAGAAAACAAAACATTTACTAGTTTAAAAAGACAGTCAAATCAAAGTACGAACAAAAATTCAAAATGCTGCTGTTCCCCAAGGGCAGTGGGGCAATTGCAAAGCAAACTTTGAACTATTACGAGATATTAGAAAAACAGATGAAGTGGCGACGCTTTACCATTTACTTTCTCGGCCAGACTTTATGTTGTCCCGGCGACTATTCATAAAGCCACCGCCAAGAGATATGACGGTGGGATATATTTTCTGCGCTTTCCTTTTTCGTTGAAAGCGCAATCGTCGCTATGGAATCGCCCATCACGCTAACCTTGAAGCCTTAAATTTAGACCTGCGTACTGGCGCGTTCAAATACCAGCGCTTAATACCAATGGCGCACATTTTTTTATATTTGTAACACAACAGAAAAATCCTACAACAGGCACATAAATACTACCAATTAATTAGATTATTGGTCACCCTGAATAATTTGTAAGCTATCACCTTATCGAACCGGGACGAAAAAAAATACCGGTTCGTAACGGTTCATGTTTGCGCGCTAAAAAATTGAGATTTATGAAATTGTTAAAAAGCATTGAGAATTATGAAATTATATTTTAACACATGTATAATAATAAAGAAGAATAGGATAATTAATTTTTGTAGAAATATTTGTTATATACCTCAACTGCACACGAGAAAATCTGAGGACATTTAAGCCCATTTAAGCCTTTGATGGCACAGCTTCAAATGACGCGCGAACTTTTCACCCTGGTACCCGGAAACTAAATGCCTGCAATTCTCAACCAGGCACTAATGTTTCATTGAGGCACTGTCGTATATAAAAAATCCTCGAGTGCTACTTGTTTTCGGGCGCCTCATTAGGGCGAAGTATACAATTTTCGGGTGCGAACACTCCCAGCTTCGAGAAAACCAGCGTGCTCCGCGCGGACGCTCAATTTTTAGTATGTCGCCTCGGTCTAGAACCCGAACATTAAAATTCTAATAAATAAATTCTGGGGCAATTCAAAACATGGCTTCGCGCTTTCTTACTAACTCAAAACTAAAGGGAGGCTTAGCGCAAATGAGACGACACCGGTCGCTGAAAAGACAGGCGCTGTCTCGTTTGAAACAAGCGCCCGTCTCATCGGACTCCGTCCTCGTCTTCTTTGCGTTAAGCCTCCCTTTAAGCTTGTACTAACTAACCCTACAATAGGCTTTATTGTTACTAACCCGTATAGTTCAATGCATTCCTATGTATAATAGTTTTTAGAAAACGACGCTTGGAATTCGGAAGCGCGCCGTGAATATTCACGAATTTTTGGGCTGTCATACCTTCGTCTAGATGCATATGGAGGGGTGGGGGTTGTTAGCTGAAGCTACTGATGTTTGTCTATTGCTACCTGCTCTCATACAATCTGTTTTAAGACTAAACACAGGAGTTTTACAGTGTTTCAAGAAACAGTTAAAAATTTAAACCAGTCTGTTTCTTGGCACACTTTAAAACTCCTGGGTTTATTCTTAAAACAGACTGTATCAGAGCAGGTAGCAATGAACAAACATCCGTACCTTAAGCCAACACCCCCTCCCCCCTCCATATGCATCTAGACGAAGGTATGACCGCACAAAAATTCGTGAATATTCACGGCGCGCTTCCGCATTCTAAGCGTCGTTTCCTAAAAAACTATTCTAGACAGGAATACTTTGCCCTACCCCGTTCTTTCCGACCCCAACACTGAAATATTTTCCGCTCCACTCTGGGAGCACTTGCGTACAAGTGCAGCATGACTTGTAGCTCTTTGCATTGAGTGCGCGGCTGAAATCTGCTGTATCCGCTCCTGGTCGTGTGTGCTGGTGTTCACGCCAAACATTGTATTTTTCTTCGTTGTAATTTATGTATCACACCCCCTAAATAATGGCGTAGGGCTAATAAATAAATAAATAAATAAATAAATAAATAAATAAAAAATAAATAAATAAATAAATAAATAAGGCATGAACAGAAAGTACGGAAGCCAGCTGCAAGCCCGCCGAAGCAGAGAGGGTATTGCGAGACGAAAGACGATTTTCTGCCAGCGAACCGACGGAAATCTCCCACCTCAATAAATGGAATTTGAAATGAATTGAATCCTGAAATACCTGAAAGTGCCACTCAAACCGAAAACTGAAACGAAATATTTTTGGTTTCGCTCCTGAACGAAATAATAAATATCGTTACGTTTTTGTTTTCGTTCCGGCCAAACATATCGTTTTTTTTCGTTTTTCGTTTCCGCTTTTCATTTCGTTCCGACACCCCGGGCGTCGGAACAGAACAGCAGCTTACGCTGCTCCAGCTGCAATTGAAAATTGCTTAGGTGGACACGGAGAAGCCGCGCTTGATGTTAGAAAGCCAGCGGCTGCGAGCCGTGATGCCGCTGAGTCAAAAGAGGGCGGTGACAGCGCATCTCTTGGAGAAAACGTAGATGAAGACTGGTGGCCGAAATTCCCAAGCTTGTTAAAGGCTGTAGTGGTACCCATGCCGAACCAGGAGGCACTCGCGCCAATGCCATTCGGTAATGTAGAGGCAATGCTCCATTGTTATGATGTTGCAAGCGAGTGCTGTGGGCCGGGCTTTGTTTCCACAGGTCAGCGAAAGGGCATGGGTACTGCTTTGCGGGCTTACAACGGAGGGAAGAAAACTTTCCTTAAACTTAAGGCGAGCATTCTGGATGGACTCAGGCTGTCGGCAGCGGAGTACAAAAGGCTGTTTTCGCATTCGCAACAGGAAGAAAGTGAGTCCTGGTATTAGTTCGGCATGCGGCTTGAAAACTATTTTGGCTATTATGTCCAGAGTTCGAAGGCAAGCACGTTCGAAGCACTCAACCAGCCAGTTGTCACGGATCGCTTAAAAGAATGTTTCGGCACCAAGGCGAAGGCGCATGTTGTTCGTAATGAACAGGACCCTTTTTTGTCGCCTAATACCGTGGGGAGACTGGCGGAAAGCTTTGAGGAGAGCGAAATGTGATTTCGGCGCACGTTAAAGATCCCCAGGTGTCAAGATTAATCCGGGGACCTCCACTACGGCATGCCTCATCGCCTGCGTTGCGTCGACGCCTTATACCCTACAATCAATCAACCAGAGCGAAATGTGCAGGCCTTCGCAAAAGAATCCATGCGCCGAGGAAGAGCAAAAGAAACCTCAAACAGCCGGCGACGTCCCCGCGGACACAAGGTGGAAGAAACAATGTTTTGAATGGAAGGGTACCGATGACTTTGCCAGGAATTGTCCGAAAAAGAACTTAGTTGCAAGGCAAGGCGCTAAGTCAGAACTACGTCCAGAAAACACACCGTTGGTTGAGAGAGTGACGGCACCTGCATTCGAGTCAATCGTAGCAACGGCAGACAGGGTTGGGAAATATAAGCAGGCGAAGCAGCACGGGTTGGCAGCGGTAACGTTTTTTAAGAGCTCAAGTCAACCATTCGACACCGTAGTAGGCTCATGAGGCGAAGTTAGCGTAATACGATGCTACGGGTTTGCAGATTAAGCTGACGGGAGCGTACGGGGAACAAGTAACAGCAGAATTGGCTTACGTTCCACTGATAACTATTAAAGGAAGCTCCTACGTGGGATCCGAAGCGTATCATGCGGCCGTGTTCTGTGCACTCACGGATAAGCTATTTGAGGAAACCGATGCGCGGTTCCCACGCAAGATGACGCAAAACTTCTCGAGGAAAAAGTTAAACTTGATGGGATGTCAGATGTGCGGTCAAAAGTCAGAGAAACCGAAGAGGTGGCTGAGCAGTCAGGCTGGGAATGCGGGGAGCAACAGGCGACTACTTCTGTTTAATAACTGAGAGCAAGAGCAAAGGTTTTGAGCGGGTCAAAAACAAACGTACCTCGGGAGTTTCGTGAGGCTCAGGAAGCAGACCCGGCATTGCGGGATGCTTAGGCGCAGGCAAAAGCCGGAACGCATGCCATGCTCATTCAGGACGAACTGCTTCGGAGTCAAAGTCAGAGCACGAGTCAAACTCCAAACTCAGACGACAACCAAGAAATCCCTACCTAAAAACCTTCATGTTCAAACATCGTGGTCATTAGAAGGAGGGGTGCGTGATTTTTTTAATCGAGAGAACTTTGAATTAACGGATATAAGGGGTTTTAGTTTCAAATTATCGAGCAATGTTTTCCATTGAATAGCATGTAAAATTGCCGGGACCACCGCATCACTTCTAATTACGGAAAATTCAAACTAAGAGACTTCAGATTATCGAGAGTAGACTGCATCCTTGCGCACTGCCTCATATCGAGACCCCACAGGACAGTCGCAGATACTTCAAGTAGAGCCTGTATTCTTAGCTTACGTGGCGTGAAATGCCTGAAGCTCACAAATGAGCTTTGCGAACAGGAAGACATTGCAGACTTGCGCACGGGAAAAGACAGAAAGTTCTTCCCTCATCCGTGCCTGCCAGGCGTACTTGACATGCGTGAGTGTTGACGACCAATGCGGTCCAGCGTTCCGGACTTCTTGCGAAGGCACGCCCGGGTATTCGTGCGCGAAAACGTTCCTTTCCCAAGCTAAGGTAAGTGTAGGAAGGATGACCAGGGGTCTGGCGTCCGAAATGGTGATGGAGTCACTAGCGAGGCAGTGAGCGCCTCCAATCCTCCTATCCTCTCCTCTACTGTCCCCCCTGCCTGTGCATTTTATTTCTCAACAGTAAGCGTTGCACACTTGGCGTCCTCAAAAGGCCTATCAAAAGCCGTATCCGGAAACACGTGACTTCTCCATCGGACGATGGGCCACGCTGCAACTAACACACGAGCACGGATGCGCGTCACCGTCATTACCAGCACGCTGCAGGGCGTCACTTGGCTGGAGGGTACCCCGACCCTCCCAGGTTCACGAATGCGGGCCAAATCTGAGGTAAGCCGCACACTTGGTCTCTCAAAAGCCTCCGCAAAAACCGATGGAAAACTTGACTTCTCATGCTGTGGCCAGCCAATTGCCACATCGACATGGGAGTGCGCCCCAATGCCTTCGCTGCGACGCTTCCATTAGACGGGCAAAAAGTATACCACAAGGTGGGTACTGACCATCTGCAAAAAAAAAGCACCAGCTTTTGTGGCGGCGGGGTTTGCAGAATCACCAATAGTGACGCGGGAACAAGCAGCTGAAGTGAGTTCGATGTCAACGTTGTAGACTTAGAATCGACATCGGCATAAGATGAGGCGACCAACGTAGTCAGAAGAAGTACTTTTGCGTTACCCTTTCAATGGAATATGCTTTCGGACGGCGTGCAATATTGAATATCGCGCGCCAAATAAAGACATCGACATTAAGATTCTTAGTATAGATCGAGCCTTGGAACATTCAGAAAGCGGAAAATTTATAATTAAAGGGGGCGGAAAGCCGGCATGTTTCACCCGTATCTGCAAAATGCGCTGCCATGCAACGCTCTTTGATGTCTCTCACACAGCTCTACTCCAAAGCTGCAGCTTATAAAACCGGCATGACTGTAGAAACATAATGGCCGCACAAATACAGCCAACGAATATTTATATATTGAACACGAGATAAGTGCCTCAAGAAGTAATTCGTTCTAGTAAGGCCCAGTTAAATATTCTTTCGCGCAGTTTAAGTTTATGAATCATGCAGTACCAGTCCTCTGGTAACGAGGAATTGACTGAGAAATGTTCTCACGAACTTCCATTTTGGACGGACTCGGGCAGTGGGCAACGCAGTACAAAACGCTGTTTTCCCAGAAGAAAAGGAACAAAGGGAGTCGTGCTATTAGTTCGGCGTACGCCTTGAAAATTATTTCGGCTATTCTGTCCAGAGTTCACCCGGCCTTCTAACGTGCACCTGCATCCTTGGCGTGCTCGACCTTTGTGACCTTTCTAACCGCACGACCGTTAACCTTACCTCGATAGCGACGGGAATAAATTCAAGTCATGTGTGGTGAAGAACGGTAACCACGGTAACCAGGCAGCGGAATATTAGGGCACCAGGGAGGATCTTTCTTATCCCTCGTGCTCTGGCGAAAGCAGCCTTGGGGCTGGGATTGGCTTCAGCAGAACAAGAGAGAAAGCTGAACGGCTTCGAGTTAGCAGACGCAATCGCGTCTGCGAAATGACGTCGTTGAGAAGTGTTGCGAAGCCAGGCGTGCGTTTGGGGAATAAAGAAAAGTGTGCGGGCTTTCGTGGATGGAGCGTCGGCTGTTAGGGACGAACAAAAAAAAAAGGAACCGCGTTGAGGCCTAAAGACGGCAAGAAAAGCAGACACGCAGCCTATAGTGCGGTGTGGTTGCATTAGGAACAGAGTTCTGTTTTTACTCGTACCGTTTTTTCTACCAACTGTCGCTTGTCGAGCCGAAAGAAATAACAGCCCGTAGTAGGACCAAGTTTCCGCAGGCTCAGCAGGTAATGGTAAGGAACGCGTAAGAAAAAAGGAGCTGCCTCATCGATTGAACCACTCCCAACAGTTGCAAAATATGCGTTTAAGGAAAAAAAGCGGCGAGTAATCAGGAGATTCAGAAGCGCGAACGCCTTCGCGATAAAAGGGTTGATATGTGAATAAAAAATCAAGATTGAAGCCAAATTTCATGTCTTGCAGTTTATTTAAAAATAGGCAAATATCTGTGCGCGTGTGCGCGTGCGCCAGAATGTGTGGTTTCAGTGCAGGTGGGCAAAAAGCATAATCTAGTCTGCCACATTTCCTCAACTGCGTTTCACTGCCTGAAGGTATACTTGGTTCAAACTTAAAGTGAGTGAAAAATGTTTTATTGTGCCGGTGAAGTGGGAGTGGTAACTGCACGGTGCATTTCCACGAGGTGTGGATGCAGTGCACTGGGTTCTATTAACAGCGGAGCTTTTGTTGCTGGGGTGTAATATGGACGGCGTCATCAAAACACCCAAGTCATAGTTACTCTCACCGTTCACCGTTCACGTGAGCACGCGTTTTACGAGGAGCGCCCGGCGTCGTCCAGGCTTGCGCGTAGCTCTCGCAAAATGCCAAGAAAACAGTTCACGTGCGTCCGCGCCTCAAGTGGGGAGCACAGACACCGAGCTCGCGCTACAGACGCCCAGTTCGCGAATCCGGTGGTGGTCGTGAACGTTTATTGGAGCAACAGGGTAAGGGGAAGGGGTGTGGGAGGCGAATCCGGTTGTTGCCGGTTCTAGCGCCTGCGGAAAGAACGTTCCGGGCCCGCCAGTCATACGTAAGGAAGAGCACGACATAGGTGCATATGACGATGACTACTACTAACCACAGTGGAAAGGCGGTGTGACGGTAACATGTAAATAAACATTTGAAACCTAATGCAAATGCGTGGTGGTGTGTCCTTCAGTGATTACAGCGAAAGAAATCCTCCAGCTTCGCTATTGCTCAAGCCTTGCGTGACTTAGCGCAAGCTGCGCTCAGACTGCACGTTTAATTCCTATTTCGAACTCCAAGCTTCACAGCCTCCATGTGCGGGTGCTGTGCACTACGTTCAAATATCGAACTGCATTGCTTCCTTGTCTGCAGGTGTGGAGCTGCCCGCTATATACTATATGTTCCAATTTTGGAACTGTTCGCTTAAACTTTTGTTTTAGACTGCTTCGATTACAGGCCCACAGATGTGTGTGCGGTACACTAGGATCTAATTTGGAACTGCACGATTCATAGCCGAACGGTGAGGGCCAGCACAATGTTTCAATTTATATCCGCAAGCTTCACAGCCTGCAGGTGCTTTCAACTAAGTTGTACTTTGAAGCTGCACGCTTTCTAGTCGGCAGGTAGAATTGTGCTGCACATTAACTTTTAATTTGAAAGCATAGAAAAACTTCCTGCTGAAAACGGACGTACCAGCTTCTTGAGCACAACGTTTGCCTGCACGTGATGAACAGCATAAAAATGCCGGCGTGGAACGCGTTACGCTGTATGGAAGGGGTTTAGCTGCACCTCAGCACTTGGTATATGTATTGGCGCAACGCAGAAGACATGGGACGTAAGAAAACTTTGTTCAATTTAACGTGTTTTTTTGTGGTCGAAGTTGCATAAATTAGGACGAATAATGGGAAATCTGCTGCAAATACCATAAGGAAGTCTTGAAACACTAGAACATCCGGAAGCAAACGAAGACGCAAACGCTGAAACTTCGCTCTAGCCTCAGTAAAAAATTCTTGAAGTTTTAGTCGTTCTCGCTGCTTGTTATGCAAGAACTGGTATGCATTATTTTCCAGGTTATAAGCGCGTTTCTGCATCCCATAGAGATGACCGCTATCACTTCCTCACCTCGTAAAGAAGGTGTTATGTTTCACATGGCGGCCACTCCCGAAACGTGGCCGCTCACGTAAGTAGGTATCAGATGAAGAGGCACAGGGGCACAGGAATATGGTTCGGCGAGTAAAGTGGCCACAGGATGAAGAATTACGTAAATGCGAGGTCTAGTATCACCAGATAAGGTACAAAGCACCATTACTGAGGCACGCAAGCGATTAACGGCGCCCATTTTGGCGTTAATGAGTGTTTCTAGGCTGCCGCTTCTGCTGCCTCACCGCTAACTTTGACGAAGTCATTTGCAAACAACACTGCCTAAGACGCAACAAGGCATCTTAGGACATACTTCTGCAGCTGAAATTCTGTGAAGCGCGTTATCTGCGATTCGCGTTCGGAACGACCCTAGTCGCGGGAAGCCGCGCAGAACAGGGACGATGAGCAAGGACTACCACGTTGACCGACAGAAAACGCATAAACAGCAAAATGGCGGTGCCCATGAACCGTCGCCGCGTAAACACATGTCACGTGATTCGAAATGACCAATGATCACGGTGGTGGTACGGAGCAATAGGAGAAAGAGTGCCAATACTGTGTAACCTTATCTAGTGACACTTAGCGAGGGCCGAACTGTTGCTTATCTTATATTATACGTAGGCAGACTTAATTCTCCGGGGAATGTTGTTCTTAGGCTACATTGTTTTGGCACGTGTTCTTTGTCTATCTAGTCTGTGTGCTCTGTCACTCTATACAACCACCTGAATAGAAAATACCTGAAAACAAAGCTCCCGCACACCTAAACAAAACAATATCGCCCCAATAAAACTACGAAATCGCTGCCATGGCTCATACATGCAAACTTTGTACAACGCAAAGGAAACAACAGATATATTTGAAGCGAAGAATTTACGACTCAAATTGCAAAAATGCAACTCTTCAAAAGCGGCGCCAAAGTGACGATAAAAAAAATCAACACAAAAATTGGTCGCCATCCCGCCCGGCGAAAGCGGATGTCCAGCAGAGGTGTTGTAAACCACTACAAATGGGATGGAGGAAGGGTATGAAATGTTTCTCGTCGTCTCGGTGGGCTTGTCGGTTGCGCTCGGCTAGTGTCACTAGATAAAGGTACAGAGTATCGGCACTCTTTTCTGCTGTTGTTCCGAGCCACCGCCATCATCATTTGTCAGGTCGCATTACGTGACATTTACAGTTTACACTTCGGCGGTTCATGGGAGCCGCCGTTTTGTGGTTTATGCGATTTAGTCGGTCAACTCTGGTAGGCTTAGCTTGCCCTCCCTGCTCTGCGGCTATAGTACCGCGCGACCGACGTCGTTCCGAATGTGAATCATAAATAATGCGTGTAACAGCATTTCCGCTGCAGAAGTGTGTCCGAAGAAACCGTTTTGCTGCACTGTTGTTAACAAACGACCCGGTCGGAGTGAACGGAGAGGCCGTAGATGCGGCAATCTCGCAACACCGATAAACGACAAAATGGCCGCCGTTGCTGACCTGCTTGCCTCAGTGGCGCTACTTTGATACCTTATGTATACTGGCACTATGCTCGGCTTCTCTGGCGGCAAACACTGGGTCCTGGCTAGCCTGACGCATGCGCTCGGCGTCTTCGGCACGAACTGGTCTATCTAGTGACACTAGTCCTGCCTAACCTTCAAAGATAATCTGCACACATACTCTTTAACATGAACACATGGTTGGGGGTCCCATGATTCACAGGCGCCTTATCATCCATAATACGGTTTCGATGCTTGTTTTGTGGTTTCCTAAAACAAATTCAGAGCGCTATGCTGTATTCCTGATTAGCGTGACGCATGCGCTTGGCGTTTTAGGCCTTGTCACCTTGGTGTTTTTTGGCACGGTGACAAAACAGTTAGGGATAGAGGTATGCAGCTTTGATGTAAAACAAAAGATTTCGGCTCGAGCTGCTCCAAGCTCAACAGACACAAAACAACCGAACGGATGGTGCGAGATGAGTCAGGAATCAGGATACGAAGATTTAAACGAATTTAGCAAACCTATACTGCAATCTTCACGGCAGGAACGAGTGGGAGGGGAAGAGCGTTAGTGTTTTTTAGCGGGGAGAGAAGAGAGAGTGTCACGTGACCGGGGCGACGCTATAACTGTTGCTTTCGACGGCATTTGCTGGACAACAAGCGTATCACGCGATGAAGTTTTTGTTGTTTTTGTTTGGTGACCCTGCGAGCCAATATATCACCGTACGCAGTGTTTCTGGACTTCTGGCATTGCCTGCGTGAACAAGCAACTAAAAAGATATTTACAGCCGAGAACTGCGGAAGCGTACGTATTCACAAAATTCTTTAGAGATAACTTGAAATGCCACGGTGAATTTGTAAATGATAGGCCCTAAGACCTGACGTCTCACGACGGTTTTAATTGGTCCTGCAGGAGACCAAATTTAGGCACACGCATATGATTGAAGCTCCTTGACGACACGCGTCGTGAGACGTCGGGCTTATTACTTCGAGATCATGGTGTATTTTACTAGCCCAGCTGTATTTTGTAGTCATGCCTGACTTCTTCATGCCCAGGGAAAGCTTATTCTCAGAAATAAAAGAAATAAAGAGTAAGAACTTTGACGTTTCGTTCTGGCCAGGGAGTTCGATCGAAGGCTTTTAAGAGCCCTTCGAGGCAGTAATTGCGTCTTAAACTGGGTTATTTCTTGTTTCTTTTATAGCGTTATGCTGCCAGCTCTCTTAAGGCAGGCATTTAATCTTCGCTTGCAGTTCCGCACGAAAATGTTTTCGCACGCGTTTTTTTTTTCTTGGTTCGTTGAAGTAGCGAGGTTCTTGCAGGCCTGTTAATAAAATGATCACAATGCAGCAAAACAAAAAAAAAACATTGCAGATGCCATTGTTTGTCTTGAAACTTTTTTCAAAGCCTAAGCATTAGCGGCTGCTCTCTCCGTCCTCAAAGTTCTTTTTTTATTTTCAGCTATTTATAGCAAGAAAAAATGCTCTCTTGGTTTTAAGTTGTTCTTCCGGTGCTGGTAGAGGGTCCTATTTTATGCGCTAAAGACGGAGTTCTGCTGGTACGCTGTGACAGTTAATTGATCAAGAAATGCTTTTTCATCTAGCTCCGGGATTTTAAGCGAATCGGCTAGAATTGGCAAGAAAAAAAAACGTATTGAGAAGGCCACAACACAGCAGGACAGGTTGTATGCCAGCACGTCTCACAAATTCTCAGCCTAGTACAGAATGCGAGAAAATAATTTCATTCACTGCATGGTTGGTATTTCGGTTGACTGGCGGGTGTGACTTCCCACTTGTCGTGAGCAGTGGCCTGGCTGTAGGCAAGAGGTGCACTGTTTCCTCCTGCATAAATATTCACAATGCAAGCCAAACACAATAGTCTAAGCTATTATATCAGCCGAACGAATGATGCCGATACTCATAAACCTGTCCAACTTCGTCCTTTGAACAGCCCATTGTATCGCTTGCTGTGCTAACGACGATTTAGTTGGCGCAGTCGCCAGGATTATTCAACTGCGCATGCGCAGCACGCACCTCCAGAGCAGGCGGGCCGTGAAAACATCTTTCGATGCCGTTGTGGCTCGCGGAACCTGCACACCGTGTGTGCGACATCGCCTTCAAGCAGCAACGCCCTGTACTACTTTTAAGCGCAGACCGATGACGAAACTTTGAAAATGTAAACACCAACGCAGGGATTCGAATATGCTCGATGAGCCGTGACAAACATCAGGAACCCCGCTGTGCTCTACGGAACGTGTAAAATACCTGATAGTATGCCGCTGCCGTCCGCAGCCTGCAGTGGTACGGTAAACGTTTGCTCGGTGAAAACCCTGCCAAGACGTCCCACATTCCGCCGTATTCCTATGTACATATACTAAAGCTATAGGATTTGCACACGCCTGCTGCTCCGTCCGTCCATTCAAAGACATTTCATTTTTGGCGAGGTCCGCGCCTTTTTGTATTTTTGTGCAGTAGGTAAGAGTCAGAGAAAATGCTGTGTTGACGTGAGAGCTTGTGCTTGGATATTTCTGCTCTCTTACATACCCTTGTAAATTTTTTGTGGAGTACACCAGGGAGTATGCGGAGGGGCGACAGTCGTGGCGTGCACTCTTGCACCGGTTTCAGGACGAGTCCCTTTTCAAGGCGGCGGTGCACGCACTCCAAGCAAGGCGTGCTTTTGAATTCGCAGTTTATATAGCTTCGTAAGAAGGTACCCGTTTACTGTTTTTCATTGCCTCACACGGGAAGCCCCTCCTGAATTGCGGTTAGGGTTATTTAAGACAGTGCGCCCATCGGCCACCGCAGTTGTTCCTCTGATCACCGGCAATTTTGCTTGGTACATGGCCATAAACAAGACACTGCGTCCTTGAGGCACAAATTCACCCCCGTACACTACTAACATGAAGGCCGTTTCGGATTGTGAAAGTGAAGCCTAGACGATTCAAACTGCAAGGCTAAAAATTGTTAAGGCTCGCGACGTTCTCGCAAGAGACTCACTTACTAAAATGAAGGTGCTTGATTCATAAAGCCTCAATACTTTGCGTAAGGTATTCGCTCGTTGCCGGCGTAAGTATACTTACGCTTACCGTATACGTATAGTTACCATCGTTTTTACTCCCAGACTATATATATTGTGGCGTCGTAGGGAAAAGTTTCCGGAGCTCCTCCCTCACCACTGCACGGGTGGTCTCGCGTAGTGTGTCGGAGGTAATAGCCCCGGCACCACTCGTCTCCGAAACCAGCCTATTGATTGGGCGGTCGTACTGCCTCGTTCGTATTTCAAGCGTCTTCTCCAACGCGGCCGCCTCAGATGCGAATTCAGCCACACTCTTCGGGGGGTTGCGGACAAGGCATGCGAAGAGCTCTTACTTAACACCTCGCATCAGCAACCTTAGTTTCTTTTCTTCGCTCATTTCTGGGTCCGCGTGGTGGAGAAGTCGCTTGAACTCCCCAACGAACACGAGCCCGCTTTCATTGGGATGCTGCGTGCGTGTCTGCAGCAGCTGCTCGGCCCTTTCCTTGCGTAACAGAGTCATGAACGTTTTCGAAAGCTCGGTCTTGAATAACTCCCAGGTCGTCAGCGTACGTTCGTTGTTCTCGAACCAAATTCGAGGTGCGAATTCCAAGCAAAAGAAAACATGCCGGAAAGTTTCTTATCGTTCCACCTGTTGAAGATCCGGACGCGCTCCAGCTTCTCCAACCTCCAAGGGAGGGGGGCGAACGGGAGGAGGAGGGGGATTTGTTTATGGATTTGCTTAAGGATTTCCATGGATTTGGTTATGTTTCGTTTTTGCCAACGAGCTGCCCCGTGCTGTGTTATCTGTGTTTTCCGTGTGCCAAGTGAAGCCCGTGTTCCATTCTTTATTTTTATGACGCACGTGTTATCTCTTTCTCTTGTTATAGGGAGTGAGAGCGTTTCGAACTAACGTCAACAGCCTTCTTTAATCTCCAGTGTTGGGGATGAAATCGACGGTTCGAGAAACACTCGCGCCCAAAGATAAATGGCCGGAGAGCAGACGCCCTGGCATTCGATTCGCCGATATTCGCTTGCGCACGTCTTTATGTTGACTGCTGCTTCGCCGCCTCTGTAATATTTGAGCTGTTAGGGGAGCACAAGTTCGCTCCCACAAAAATGTTTTCCCTTCAAGACAACTGCGTCGTCTTTGGCTTCGTGACAGTATAGTCTTCGCGTAAAAAAGAAGCTCGTGTTTTGCGAACCAATGATCGAAAGCTGGGCGAACTGTTCACCTTGAAAAATGAAGGAAGCTCACACTAACGGGTAAGACTTGAAGGTAGCGAAGCTGTACGCAACCTTCACAATCACGACGGTTTAAGTTCACGATTGCACCCGATTTGCCCCTTCTTCGCTGCCGCAACGAGCTATACTCCATCACTGGGGCTACAAGTCTGAGCTTTCTTCACTTCTTTGGAAAGATAATCATAGGACATCACCTCGGAGGTGCGTACGCTATGACGTGTCTTTCATGTTCCCAGCAACGGGTGCCACGATTACGGCGAACGCTGGAGGTTTTTTTTTTAAAGACGATAGTCTTTCGTGGGCTACTTAAACCAGTCATGGGCACGTTACCAAAAAAAAGTAACAGTGTTACAGTTACAGTTACCTAACCCAAAAAAGTAACTCTGTTACAGTTACAGTTACCAATTTTCCAAAAGTAACTAGTTACAGTTACAGTTACTGCAAAAAAGTAACGTCGTTACTTTTCCGTTACTGAAAAGATTAGGCTTATTTAATAGAAACGTACGAAGGCATGCAAGTAGTAAAAATTACACGTAGTAAAGCCTAAACGAAGGGAACCTAAAATGATGCACTCTCATGCCCAAACCAACAGTCGTTGTGTACGCCTCATTTTTTTTATTACACAAGTGTTGCTATCTATCACAAGGAACTTTGGTTTTTTTGATGCTGCACTCTCGCTGTAAGAAATTTATTTGCAAACATTATTGTAGCACAGAATTAGTTGTTTTTTCAAAATTGGAATCAGAGAGGCCGAACTTAACTACACCGAGCTGGATGACAACACAGCCGAAACAATATTTCAATGTCAACTTAATTTTTTTTCGCCTACAATGCCGTCGCTTGTCCGCCCGGCGTAGTGAGAGAGTATGGGAAAAAGGGGGCGAAGGTCGCGGATCGACGGAAGGCCCTTGGAGGAATGGGGAAACGGACGTGGGAGTACATCGGTTGCCGAGGTGTTTTTGAAAGATACCCCAAAAAAGCGCTTCGTTAACTTTTTATTTCGTGCTTGTGGTCGGAGACGGAGACCAATTTAAGCCATTGCCGAAGCGACGTTTGTCCTCGGAGTTGTTCTCCCGCCCCAACCCCCCCCCCCCTCCATCCCCGGAATGAGACAAGATATTTCCAAAGGGAATAGAAACTGAAATGAACGCTTTACTGTTCCCCCCTCCTCCCCCCCCCCCCCCCCCCCCCCCCGTCCATACAAAGGCGGATTTTGCCGCCTCGACCGGGAAACACTGCTCTCAGAATCCCAGCCTTCCACAGCAATCACTTCGCCGATCCCACCTTTAGTTTGCTTTGAGGCGTAGGCCGAACGAAGCTCGCCCAAGTATTCCTTGCACCGAACATTCAGAAACAGATGTATCTACTGTTTACGTTTCGGCCACAGCCCTCGAAACGAAGTCGCGAGGCTTTCCAAGAACATTTCTTCGTGCAGTGGCAGTGTGGTCAGACGTCTGCCGGCCAAGATGCTGGATGGTGTTAGGGCACTCGGGGGCCACCATCGTTGGGGTCGTCGTATGTATGGAGGGGCGTGAAATTTATTGCTTCCTAGACCTCGTTCGAGTACTGTTGACAGCTCTACGAAGCCTCTGGACTAGGGGTCCCAAACGCGTGGTCCCAAATACGGTCAGGCGTCTCTAAAGAGCACAATGGTCGCAAGCAACGGCGACTTGTGAATCGAACCCTCTACAGTGCGCACAGGGCTGGACGAGCGCGAGGCCGCCGAGAGACTCCCCGCGGCGTTTTATGACCCCACAAACGGGGCTGCACGTCGGTAATGAGAAAGCGACGCCCTGACTGGAGTTTTCCAGGTTTCCGCGAAATTGCAAATGTTTCAGTCCACTGTGCGGCGTTGGTGGGTGTTTGTTTTCCTGTTCGCCTTTGTGTCAAACACTTTTACTGCGCCCCAGATGTGGCGAAAATGGTGCAGCCGCGCGTCGGCCTATAGGCTCTGGCGCGTCAACATGCATCCACGTGCGCTTAGACGCGTGTCGCAGCGTTATCAATGGCCTGGGTGAGAGCGATGTCGCGCTGCTGAGGAAAATACTGCAGCTTAGACTTAGAAACTTCGAGCCCTTAGTAGACCGCGTGAGGCACCACGCACACGTGCACGCCTAAACATTTCTAGTCCAGATGTTTTTCACCCATGCGAAGGAAGTGAGTTGGCATAGATGAAGTAGACGAAGGTTCTGCGGCAGAAAGGCCGAAAAAGTAAAACGCGCAAACTGTACCGTCAAACCCGGCTATAACGAACCCGGCTAGAGCGAATTATGCTATATATCGAACAAAAATAATTCAGTAACGGAAATACACGGGAAACATATTCCTTTTAACAAAGTTCACACCTGATATATCGAAATCTGCGCGCCTAGAATGGCCGCCGAAATGCATGGTCTCGGAGCGGCGATTGAGATGTGGATTGGCCGCGACCACGGAGCAAGAGTTGCGGCTGAGACATTGCGCCTCGCATGGAGCGACGTGACGCCCGACACTTTCCGTAACTGTTTCCGACGCGCGGGACTCATGACGGAACCCGCCAATTCAACGAGTCCGGACCAAGACAGCAGCATCGGTGAACTGTGGGAAGAGCTCGCCAATGTTCCCATGACGTCGCGAGTGAAAGCCGTCCGACGCTTAGAATGAAGCGCTTTCGGCAGTCCATGTGCTCCGCCAATGCTTTTTGGATTTTGGAGGAGGCGGAGTCAAACTGGTGCAAACAATGTTTCGTGTAGAGAATGCTATGCTAGTTGAAGCCGCCAAAACGAAAGTGAAAACAAAAATCACCGCTTTTTTCTTTGCAAAGTAGGCAGTTCAGACGGAAAGTAGCTTTATTACTTGCAATAAATGGATTATTTTCGGTATGGTAATGGCTACTTTACTGTGTTCGTTTCTGCATTCGGGGATGATGGAGTATGGGGAAGGGGAAGAGAGGAGGGGGGGGGGGGTCCCGCGGATTGCGAACTTGTAACAATAAGTTCGTTATAGGCGGGTTCGGCTATATCGAACTATTGGATATATCGAACTAATCGTGGTGCATATTGCAATTCGCAATAAATGGGTTTGACTGTACATCGAGTGTTGCTGTTGGATAATTTTTTTATTGAAATAAAGTAACTGTAACGGTATTTCTCGTTACAGTTACACCACAAAAAAGTAACAGTGTTACAGTTACAAGTTCCTCTAACTTAAAAGTAACTAGTTACCGGTAACGCGTTACTAGTAACTAGTTACTGCCCAAGACTGACTTAAACCCAGAGATTTTGGTCTGTCTGTCTGTCTGTCTGTCCGTCTTTCTGTCTGTGACTCGATTCAGCCACCCGGCCAAAGCAAAACAATGCCTGCGCAATAGTCTTATATAGTCACAGCTAAATCTACCCGTCTATGTCTGGTGTAACGTTCATACTTGTAAACATTGTTGAAGAAGAACAAGACATTAAGCAAATATGAGACAACAAATCAATACAGAAGTGATATTTGCAGTGTTCCTTTATAAAAAAATCAAACATGCTTGACTTTTACGAAATTAAATACTTCATCAACTACAGAAAAAGAATTAACTCCGCCGTCGCCTGCTGTCGCCCGCGCCACTATAGCTTCTGGCGCCATTTTATGAAATCAACCGGCAACAGTTACGCAAGGTTCCACTAGGTAGGTTCCACGTTCTGCTTGCAACGGACGTGGAGTAGGGAAACGCGGTTCTATAAACTTTAAAGTAGGGTGCCTCGATTAACGCGCGTCTTCGCCGTACGGCAGCGTTCGCATCGAGACACCCGGTTTGGAGCAGTGGAACGCGGAAAATTTAAAATGATTTAAGCAAACCTTTGGCGTCTTTACCTTGGGAGGAGGGCGCCGCAAGAGGAACAACATTAGAGGTGAGTGGGAAAGCGAAGGGAGGCATTTACTTCGCAAAAGCCGATAAAGACTGTCGTCTTTTGACGGCATTTGCAACGAAAGGAGCAGATACGCGGCCAATTTTTTTTTGTTGCTAATTGGCCAATCTCCCTAAGTGTGTATGCTAGGCTGGACAAACGTGCGCCGGGGACTCTGGGCGGTCTTCGCGAGGCACGCACACACGAACGCTCGACATTTTCTTGGTTCTGTTAAGTGCCGGGCGGGCGCCGTGAGGCCCGCGTTCACGCGCGCGCGCTCAGAAATTCCTTGGCATTTTTAACGGCGGACACGAAAAATTACGATTTTGTAAATAGCTTCGCTGTTAATAAATTAAGGTTACGTGCTACCCTAGCCGGACAGTGCGTTACCTGCAGCTTGAGGGACTCCACGAGGAATCCGATGTCAACCATGTCCAGCGTGATAAGGAACCCGTAGCAGAAGCAGAAGATGCGCAGCGACCACGTCGAGGTTGGATCCACGAGGCAGTAGGCGATGCCACAGAGCATCACCAGGTTGCCGCCGTACGCCACGACGATGGCGAACCGGAGGATGCGGTTCGTAGTGCGGATCAGACCCTGCGGGAAAACGTCCCAGTGGTACACGATTACGAGGTAGCTCCAGCTGATTTCTCAGACTAATTATATGCGTCACTCTGAATATGCTCTATAGTCACGGTACAACCCAAAGTCTTATCCCTGATCTAGAACAAAGTGCTGAGTCGATGTGACACTGTCTACGTTTGTGAATTGGAACAAGCCACGGCGCAATCTAGCAGTGGATGCAGCAACTCAACGCTAAGCGAAGCACGCAAAAAGTGAAGGTGGATATGAAAAAGGTGATATACAAGATTTAAAAAAAGGCATAAAACAAGATAAAATAAGGCGTTGCCGAAAGCATGTTATTTGGTGATATCTGAACATATTGCAACAAACCGGTAGCATTATCGATTAACTCATCACTGTTGTAGGAGATCTGAGGAAAGATGAACACGGCCCTACAATGGTAGAGCTGGCGATCATGCGCAAACTTTCGAGCTTCAATGCCAGGTAACACAGTGTTTTATCAAAACTAGTCATTTGGCGCCCCTACAAAAAAACAAAATTACGAGAATGGTACGCGGTAGAGTAGACAAAAATGCATCAGCATGTGAAAGGTGCGCTGCTTGAGGAGACTGTGTGTTGACGTATATTAATTGGCGAAGCTTTAACGATACTGTGGCTGCTTCTGTGAGTTCACGAACACTTTGGCCTTTCTACATACTCGCGTGCCACGAAATCCTCTGCCTTTCACGAGCATGCGCAGTGTGCGTGACGGAGCGTGTCGTGCTGCTTGTGCAACACCACCATGCCTTCACCGCTCGTGCCGCTTTGGTGGTGGTGGTGGTGATTTATTAAGGAAGCAGGGAAGAGAAAAGAACTGGGGATATTGTTGAACTCAGTCGGGGAGTTCACCCTCATACAACCCAGTCCAGGGAAGGGAACGGGGGTTTCAAAGGATAAAGAGAGAGAAAGAGAAAAGAAGGAATTGCTACATGTCCGCGGGCCACGGCCGCGACTGCATGCCTATCGGCGCAGTGCCTTTTGGGTTGCAACAGGCAACGCAAGAAGCGTGCAGATGAATCAGAAGTCACGCTTTCGCCGAGTTAAAATGCATAGAATTCAGAATGCGGGCACACGCGCATTTAAATGCTGATTTCGCGTCCGCCTCAGCTTTTCTCCCCATTCGATTGCGCAAATTAGGTTTTGGACATGTAAAAATTGCGCTAGGGGAAAAGTGAGCATGCGTATATCGCTGAAACTTCCCGCGCTTTCCCCACGTTTTCACCGCAGTGAGCCAACCGGTTGGCAGATTATGTTCCACACAAAATCGCGCATGCGTTAAACTACGATTACAAGTTCTGTATTAATTCTACTGTTTCCTACGGAATGCCTCGCGCACTGAGGGTAAGTTGTGCGCGCTAGGTATTCAGCCGCGTAGGTATTGCGCTTGCGTCTAAATGCGCGTTTCGATTTCGCTCGAATAGTTTTGACGGGCTGGCGAAGTAACACCACCCCAGACAAACTACCCATAGTCACCACCAGGCAGCAGGGAAAAGCCGTCCCTCCGTCGGGCGATGGATTAACTAATATTTAAAAGCGCTTCTGTAACCATGGCCGTCTCTCTCGTCTTAACGGAAAGTAATCGCCGCGTTATTTCATTGCTGTACGACACCGGCGTCACTGCGACAATTTAGGACTAGACATCGGCCCCGTGTGAGACCGTCTAGACCCTTTACGTCACCCACTCAAACTTGCAGGCTAACTCCTCTTTTGCATTTTTTACCTCCTACTTTCATTTGGCTCTTTCTCTCTAGTTTCTGTGGGGCATTTATTACCTCCTCCCTGGTGATGACACACAGAACGGAAACTTCGAGCCTTACTAAACAACTAGAAAGCAAACTCAGATCCACCCAACGTGCCATGGAGGGAATTAGGATATGAGTAACAGTTAGGTACAGGAAACGCGCACCCTGGACTAGGGAGCAAACTCGGATAGAGGGTATCCTGCATGCTTCAAGTTAAGAGAAAGAAGTGGACTTGGGCTGGACATGACGAACTGACAAGTGGACTACGAGGGAAACAAATAGACACCGGGAGACGGAACTAGAAGATGGCAGGAGTCTGTTAACCCGATGGAGAGACGAAATAAGAAAATTCGGACGGAAACAATGGACTCGGGCAGCGCAGCACAGAGGTGAGTGGAGGTCAATAGGAGATGCCTTCGTTCTGCAGCGGGCTTCAAATAGGCTCTGACTGATGATGCTGATGATGACCTCCGCAGTTTGGCATGTAGGCGACAGACCTCTGTGCACATTTTCTCGCTCTCTCTTCTCTACCGAAATCTGCACTCTTGCTATCTCCTTTTCTGGTTCTGGTCAGAGTTTTAACTCACTGATTCCAACATGCAACTTCAAACCTGTCCGTCCACTAGTGGGAAACGTGGCAGCTCTCTGTAGTAGGCTGACTACGGAGTGTGAGGGCAAATATTCGGGGCGTCACAAAACTGACCCCTTGGGGCTGACCTCGACGTGGTTGTGCAGAGGAAACTCTGACAAATTAGGACTGCTGTGAACGTGTCAGTAGACTAACGGGGGAACCAAATAGCAGAGAAGTGTAGTAGGCTTCCTCTTTAAAGCAACGCAAAAACTTGCACAAGCAGAATGAGCCCCCAAATTACTTGAAGAGCGAGAATATAAAATGCGGAATTTTAATAGTGTTTACAATTCTGGATATCATGTGAACTGACATCTCGTACCTAAAAAACCAATCATCGTGACTCTGTATTCACCCATTCTTCACGAACTCAGACGTTTTTCTCACAGCCAAGCCTTTCTTGCGGCGCTTTGAGTCGAGGTCGACCTTCGGCAACATTCGAAGTGGCATCAAACCGTTTTGATGCCAGTTCGTGAAAGCCACGAAATGCCCTTTCGTGCATAATGCAGTACATTTATCTACGGAATTACGTTATTACCTCTCAATAATACCCTTGCAAATCAATGCAGCGCTCTTAGTATTTCTGGCCACTGATGGAATGTCTGGTACAATCTTCGAATGTATTTTTATCTTCGGAAGAAGGACAAATCCGCAGCAGCTATGTGTCGTACGTCAGGTCGGTGCAGAAGCTAGACGATGCTGTGTCGGGCTATTGAATCGTGTGTAAGGAGGGCTTGGGGAAAGCGTGCATTTTCGTGGTGCAGAATCAAGTTTTCCGCGCCAACGATTGCATTTTTCAAGTCATGCGCTCCGCAATGGGAGAAAATTCTTCTTTTGGCCAATTTCAGAAGAATTAGGCCACTCGAGTGGTGATATTAATTAAAATGCTTCGAACACTTCTCGTGCAAGCTGTCTGCAGCGTTTGAGAAGAAGAGGGGTGTTGGGAGAAACGTATGTAAAACCGCACGAGGCGAAGTGATGTGAAGTGCGAAAGTAAAGCATTCTCTTGTGACATGAGTGCTGGCATTGCCTTTAGGGACACAGCGGCCACATGACAAACCAGGCATTTCGTTGTGCTGTGGCGTTCGTTATTGCAGGGTAAATGCACTGAGATGAAACTTCCCGCAATTATGCGGGCGTTTGAGAGTACAACGTCATGTAATTGTTCCGGGATAATTTCGATAAAACACAAGCTACGACGGTCTTTTGCATTGGTGGTGGTGGTGTTGATGATGTTCATTAGCGGGCGTGTCTAGCCTTGCGTGATATGCAGGCAATTGCTGCCCCGATCAACACCTTCTTGCCGCTATGCACAGGAAATCAGCAGGAGTCACTGAGGCGTGTGTCACTTGAAAACCCGAGGATCAGGCGCAAAATGTTTGTCCTGGTGATCCAATGGCCTATAGGTAAAATATATAATCCAAAGACTCATGCGGATCTCGAGTGGCTCTCCTTCGAAGTCCCTTAAACAAAGCTGACCTTTCCGTCGCATGCACTCGGCAGTCCAGTGAAAAATGCCCGATATCACCTGTAACACAACACGTTGCGCACAGAGGTAAGGAGACAAGTTTCAGCTTATGAAGCCACGCCGGTGTCCGCGCTGAGTTGGTCCGGATGTAAAATAGTAAGGATGCCTCAGTCCTCTTTGTTAACACCTTTGGTAACACAAGGTTGGTGTTGGGGTCGCCGAATAGATCCGAAGTGTTCTTTAGTGATGGTTTTTACAATTCGGTGTTTGTCTGGAGCCACTTTCAGAAAACGAGTACAAGATGTCGACTGACGGGCCAACTTGTCCGCGTCTTCGTTTCCAAGCACTCCTACACGGGAAGGAACCCACTGGAAGCGAACGATAATCCCGTTTTCATTTAGCTGCTGAAGGAGACGTAGGGAGCGTTGGCAAGTTTTACCCGCCGAAAATCCGAGCTGCAAAAATTCTAGGGCTGCCTTGGAATCCGTAAGAATTACCGCACGTTGCAGCCGCAGTGATTTGATCTTTTTCAAGGCTACCTCAATTGGTATGCACTCCGTTGTTGTAGATGCTGTGAAATGGCCAATGCGAGCTGCCCAGGAAACGTTTATGCCGGGAATCACAAAGGCCGCTGCACGGGTATTTAATTCTGTTGACAGATCCGCCCATAAACACGTGAACACAATCTCCGTGCAACCGGTTCAAGTGCTGAAATGCTAAAATTCTCGCTTCAGCCACTGGTGTAAACCTCTTCGAGCGAAGTAAACCTCTTCGAGATGAGCGCCAAGTGGAGCTGAAGCATAGATGACGGGTGACTTCCCCAGTTGGTTCCAGCAATTCGTCGAATAACATTTAGGCGGGGTACCAAGGACGTGACAAGAGACTCCACGGTCTGCCTTATAAATTATGCTCAATGGTGACGCCGAGAAACTTTACGGGATTAGCTTGCCGGATTGGCAAGCCACCTAAGGTTAACTTGAGGCGCGCAGTTTTTCCTTGCCTTCCAGGAAACAAAATACACCAAGATGTTTCCGCGGAGACTGTTAGTCCCACTGACGAGAGATAGGCTTGTACGGAACGAATTACCCCTTGAGCTATCATAGGCAACCGCTTGTGTTGATATCCAGGGATCCAGATACATATGTCGTCTGCATATATTGATTGATTTTTTAAGACTCGAGGGAGGCCTGCCATCGCCACATTGAAAAGTGTAGGGGACAGAACACTTCCCTGCGGCACCCATCGCGATACACTTCTAGTGCTACTTAGAACGTCCCCCAATCCCACCTGCATAGAGCGACCTGTGATGAAAGCGTGCACGAAGCGAAAAAAATTTCCTGCAACTCCCATTTCTTGCAGCTTTGTTATGATGCCACTTTGTAAGACGTTGCCGTAGGCTTTGGACACGTCAAGAGACAAAGCCAGTGTTGAGGGTCTATAAGATCTCTGGTACTCGACATGGCTGACAAGGTCGAGGACGCTGTCTTGTGCGCACAAACGTTGCTTGAAGCCAGTCTTGCATGGCGGAAGCTTTTTCTTACCTTCGAGCCACCACATCAGTTCCCTTCCTTTTGGGAGCTGCTGTCCGCACTGAAGAGTTTGCGCGGACCATCCTCAGCGGGTCCTGATGGGATAAGCAATCAAATACTTGCCAATTTGCCTTTAGACCGCTAAATGGACTTGCTCCTGTATTTTAACCGTATTTGGGGTAATGGAAATATTCCCGCTTTATGGAATCTTGCATGGGTAGCACCGCTTCTAAAGCCCGGCAAGGATCAGGCGAACATTGCCTCATACCGCCCCGTTTCACTCACATCGTATTCTGTGTTAACAATTATCTTATATAGAGATGCTCATGCACTAAGAGTAGAGAGGAATTCTTAATTGTGTATGCCTCGGTGGTGGACTAACTAATCATGGCAAGTCCACAAAACTATCATCTTCTAAGCGACCAATTTTCATATAGTTGGGCTCGAGATAGTTTCGATAAAATATGAGGTACAGCCGTTTCCTGTAACCACAGTACTCCCGTAAAAACTCGTGTTTTGAGAGCAGACGGGAATTGCGAATTGTTTACACCAGGGTTAACTAATTATGACAATAAAACTTGGCGTAATGCTAAACTAGTTTTAGTGGCCATTTTCAAAGGGATGTTCTCCAGCCTAATGTACTTTACATTGGCAGCTTATAGGAGCTGTAGCGAAAAAGTTGGGCTTTTCTTCAAATCATTTTCCGCGTGCGGATTCCGGAAACGATTACTCGGCATTGAAGGCCGGCGATATATGGTTTATGTAACGGCGACCTCGTCAATACTCATAGAAATTCTTGCGTAGCCTTTTTCGCATGGTGCCGGGGCACGGCCGGGGCACGGCGTTGCGGATACGGCACATCGTGCCTGTGGACCGGTCCGTTGCCAGCGGCGCTATTTCCGAATGGCCGTTTTCTCCTTTTCACACCGCGAAGAAGGATGAGAATGCCATCGAAGAGCACGCTTTGTGTGTGCGTGCTCCGGCGAGAAGGCGGCCGCGATTTTTTTTTAGCGTCTTCGTGTCCGTCGAAAAGCGCCCTTGAGATAAGCGCCTCTACCGCCGCTCCCCATTGTGCTCGCCTGCTTTCGGCGCTGGGCGTTGTATGCGCCGCTCACTGTGGAACGGGCGTTTTAAAAATTTTATCGCTGAAGAAAGGCCATTACCTTTGAGCGGATGTGAGGCTGCGTCTGCATTCGCGATGCAATGCTGAGTTTAACACCCCCTTTAGCTCTCTGCAGTCGACAACCCGCATGGAACGGCGGAGGCGTCCGTTGGGGAATTTGAAGATACCGCATGTGCACAGCTTGGAGAGGCGCGAAATAAAATCTGGAACTGCTGTGTGGCAGAAAAACACATCCGCCGCAGAAAAATAGACCCGTAAGCTGAATCACCAGAACTGCTGAAGTTTTCGTATACTTAACGCCAGACTACAGGATTAAGCAATATGTCCTCTATGAGAAACAAATGTTTTTGAAACCTTTTATTCAAGAATTTTTTCTATTTCGTAACGTCAGTTTCGTACATTGCTGAAGGAGATGGTATTTCATTTCATGGGAGAGATACACAGCTCGATAAGTGAGCTCTGGAAGCGTTTAACGCGTTTTTCTAACCCAAGGAAGAAGTACAAGATGTTTCTTACTCAAAAAGTCACCCGAGCTGCTTTTTTCCACCAAACGGTGACTTTTGAAATTTGCTTTTTGCGTTGACTTGACGAACCAAATGAATAACAACTTGAAAATGCAGAGTCATACATACTTTTCTACCTCTTCCTGGGAATAAGGGCTTCAAGACGGAACTGCAGTTTCTTGAAGGGCAAGCGCGAAATTGAAACTGGGGAAATTTTCCGTGATGCTCGAACATTGCGGCGGCGCCTGAGGCGTCATTTGCATCCTTACATGTGACAAGAAATTTTAGGGAGCTGCAGACACAGCCAAGAGAGTGGCTCTTCGAACTTAATGTGAAGAAGGCGGAACTACAAATATGTCAAAATCTATTCAGCTGTGACGTAGATGCACAGCCATTTCCATTGAAGGGGATGATGAAGATGATATTTACTGCGCGGCGCAGCACGCCGTGATAACTGTATTGCGCCCTTCACGAGATATTTGTACGCAACTTTTTTCTATATGCTTGGCTTCCATAGTTTCAACTACAAGTAAACGACATATTGAAGGAAAAGTACAACGAACAAAACCTAATCAAGATCCACAAATTACTAGGTTTTGTACTTAAACTTTACGTAATGTGCCCGCGGGTACTTATCAACTTTTCGCACTGCTTCATTCAATCAGCCAACATCCTCCAGAAAGAAGAATATAAAGTCCAGTTAAGCACAGGTCTATTCCAACACAACTCCCTGCTCATTATTAGTCATCAGGCCCGTCACCACAGTTTACTGAAATAATAAAGTCAATGCACCGGCGGCTCTTACCTCCTGGCAACCAGCCGTAATTCCTATATATCCAAATGCACTACATTGAGCCTAGTGCCCGCCGTGACAATGTGGTGTTCAAAAAATTACTATCATGCCGTATGAGCCGAGCAAGTGTTCCTGCCTGAATGTAGTTGACGTCGAGGCGACAGGATTCGAGGATGGCCGTCGCCCCTTGGCCCGTGGCATGGCGCGCCATCTTGAGGGTGTGCACCTCCTTCTTCAGGTAGGAGAGGAAGATCTCGACCAGGGCCTTGAGCACTGCGCTGTAGGCGCCGTCGTAGACCACCAGCAGCACGCTGGCCGCTCCCAGCACCAGGTTGAGCACGAGCAGGACGGGGATGTTCTTGATTTCCACCATGTACATCATGTCCATGTTGCGGATGACCACGAACACCAGGACCAGGATGCTCTGCCCCCAGAGTCGCATGTGAGACTTGGTGATCAGCTGCTTCTCTTCAGGCAGCGGCACAAAGTTGCGCGAAGTCTCGAAGTGACGCGCCTTCGCCATGAGCTTCTTGAGCTGCTTGGCCGACAGCGAGAGCGACAGGACGCTGAGGAACGTCTTGGTGACCACGGTCACGTGGAGGACCACGTAGAGCGTGTTCAAAAACATCTTGCGCATGCCGAAGCTGAACAGAAGAGTCCAGAAGATCAGTCCGGACTCGATGAGGAACAGGGTGGACAGGCACAGGGCCGAGTACCAGGTGTAAGGGCGCGCAGCGTGGCCTTGAGTGCGTGTCGGCCGCTGGGAGTCGTGGCGTCCTCGACAAACCAAGCACCCGACCAGCGGAGAACACGGGTCGAGCGACGAAACTGTTCTTCAGAGAACGTCATTGTCTTCATACTGACTGGCGTTTGAGCTGTCGTGTAATTTCCTTTAGGGTCACAGAGATCTCTAGTAATTCGGCCCGGTGGCTGAGTCCTTCCACTGTGAAGCAGCTAAGCCTAGCGCGATCCCTTAGCAGGAGGCGGTGTCAGGGTTAACTGCGTCTGTCTTGGAAGCGGTTTTCTCTGTCGCCAGACTATAACCGCTTGAAGGGTAGGCGGGGACTAGAAATGGGCACCTGCGCATAGTCATTGGTGCCGCCTAGGAAGATCAAACGTATCCGCTAGTCAACAACTTGCACATTTCTGCTTAAAAGGCGGCTTGCCGTAGAAATATTTGCGCAGTCCCTCAGGTCCGTAATCTTTCTTTACCCTTTTTCGTACTTGAAAGCACGTGAAAGACGGTCATGAACAAACCGTGTGTGCTTAGTGAACGTCGGGGCTCATGATTAAGAGCTCATGGCGGACCAAGGTCGCCTGTTGTGTATAACCTGAACCGTTACAGTAATGCTTGCCCTATATGCATTCACAAACATTGCATGTAAAACTAATGACTGCGAGTGGCGACACGTTAACGGCAGGCGACTTTGCGCTCATATCTTTTGTTCCCTCGTGGAGAGATAAGGGAGAAATTGTGTGAGCAAGGTGGACGTGTTAAATGAGTGGTAGCGTTGATTAATGGACGCTGTTCGCGAGGTGTGCGGTGGGAAACACCATATACGTATTTGTTCTCTCCTAGATGCGAGGTGCTAAGATTAGACTGGAAATGTAAATGCATTTCGGCGGTTTTTTTCACTTCGGAGGCCAATTTTGCGGGTTGCAGCAAAAATGTTTCGAGCTGCACGCCGAACGTACCGTTGAGATTGGCCATTTCTATAGGTGCAGTATCAATAGAAGAATTTCATTAATACTTGCTGCAATTTTATTTGTTTAGTGTGATCGTGATTCATAAAGTTCCGTAGATATGCGCTCAGTTGGAATACGCTTCGGTATATTAAAGTAGAGATTTCGTGTTTAATGTTTAGTAACTTGGAATAGTTATTCCGGGTCTAGAGTTCTTTGCGTTCTTCTAACAGCCGTGGTCGGTTCCGGAGCGGTTATTGTACGCACGAGTGGTCCGTTCAGGGCGCAGAATGGAAGACGGTCCTCATCGCAAACGGGCGGTGAGCGTAGTCACCTCACAAGTGGCTGCGGGAGCAATCCAAAGTAGATTAATAGAAAGGCATGTTGGACAGCCTGCATTGTTTTTCAAGGAGACTGCGCGAAAAAATCGTATTTTGTATCTTTCGCTGTTCATATCATGGAACCTATTCTTGTGAACATATGAGTTGCTTCGCTTGGGGGCTTATCATCATGCATATTTGGTCTACCCCGTTCTTACGTTTTTTGCCTTACGCTAGTTCAATAACAATTATAAAAAGGGCAAGAAACCGTTCATTGCAATCACCTGTGTTTTTTTTCTGCAAGTGACAGGTCTAGCGAAGTCATGGTGACTATGACTAAAAAGATGGCGCAGCTTGCACTATTGGTGCAAAGCAGCAGAACTGGCGGCACCTTTCCCTCGTCCCACGCGCAAGCCTGGACGACGCCTCTCTACACGAACGTTTCTTATACCATGTGTTGCGCAGTTACGTCACGGCTTGACGAGAGCCGGTGAGGCTCGGCGGAGCCATGCGTACGCTAGCGAAGCTAACGCGAAGCTATGCACAACTTCGCCAGGGGTTGCTAGGCAATGCGAGGTGATGTCATCGCTCCGCGAGGTTTTTTTAGTGCGATGAACGGAAAACACTCGGCTGAAACAGCTCTGCTGTTACAACCCAACTGCATGCAGGGATAACTATTACGGTGCTAATACGGTCGCCTCGCTTGGCTTTGGCGTGGTTGCTGCTTGTATTTTTCCAGGCGAAGATTTATTGTCTTCACATGATGCCGATTGTACGCCAATACCCCCTGCAGGAAATCCAACTTTCTCAGACGATGATGATGAATGATGGTAGTTAACGTGAACTACAGAAACACTGACTGGCCGTGGCCGGAATCGAACCTGGTTCTTCGCGATATGTAGCCGGCATCTATCCGACTGCTCCATTTCGTCATGATCGAAGCGGTTTGTAAAGCTCAGACGTCAACCAAGGAAACCGCCGCGAGAAGAATGGCGTTACTCTGCGTGCCGTAAGGCTGTTGGCCACAAAACGATAGGCCTGACTTCCCATTCGGAGGCTTAGGACGTTAGGCCTAACGTCACATCTTCGGGTTTAAGACCTCAAACCGGCACCCATTAAAAAAATAATTCAGTGAACGCCAAACAGCAGGTACCGATTCGCGCCGTACACCCCAAACCGAAACGTTAGGCCTACGGAGTGCACACTCCTGAGGGTATTCTAGAAAAGGGGTGCGTACCCCCAGATTGCACATACTCGCCGTATGCGATTGGCCAACCAAATAAACCATCTCGATAAAGGTTCACGTTCACCATCGTCGCCCCGACACGTTCCAAAACGCAGTACGACTAAATTATCTACTCCCTCCACAATATTCCCCGAAGAGTGGGTTTTGCGGCCATTCAGGCACACTTAGAACATCGTCTGGGAGTGCAACCGAAACCCCGACCTTCCCCCCCAATCCCAACCCTTCCCGTGAGCAGTGGGAGAGCATGTTATCCAGCTCGAGCCTCGAAGACCAGTTTGTCTTGGTTGGCCGAGCGGCGAGCGCCAGGATTGCCCATGGACTTCCGAACTAGGAAGCCACCCCACTATTTATTTTTGCTCATTAAGGTTTCTCCTTGTTCGTCTAGATGGACGGTTGCATGGTTTTTATTTCTTCCCTCATTCGCTACTGCTGAGGTCAGTTTCGCATATCGTCCAGGCGCTTCTAGTGCAGCGTGATGTTTTAGGATAACGTATCCGGCAGCTGTATGCGTACCGTACCGCTTCATGCTTTTTGAAATCATAACCCCATGAGCTGCCCTTTTAGAAATGCCGAAACACATGATTTAGAAACATTTTACCTAGCATCTGCGTGTAAAGGTTCGAAGAAAGGAACTAAAGCATCCCACATTATTTTATTCGACACGCATGCAGGAGGCGGTCTTGCAATAATACACCACAACCAGCGCTTGATTGCAGTCAGGAAGACTAAAGTCAAGAATAAATAACCGCACATTTTCCGGTACAAGTGCTGCGGTTTAAGCGAACAGTTCAGAGCACTTTATTCCGCCGATTATTTCTGCCTAAGGAATGAATCGTACTAGCGAACATTAAGACAGGGACAAAGCTTAATAGGAGATGAAACACACGCTAGAACTTCTAGTAAGTTTATGCAAAAGAAACGGGGAAACACCATGAAGTACATGATGTTTGCGGGGGTTATCATACAAACGCAGCGAAAAGAAACAAAACAGTATCGCTCAGTATCACTTAGTCAGTAACCAACTCGCCCAACTTAGCGCTTTAAGTCGTCGATCCTTATTTCTGTCTCAACTTCCTTCGCATCCCAATGAAGTGTTTCCGAATAGCTATCATCTAGCGGCGGCAGCAGAGGATATCTACGGAATGTGCTCTTGTATATCACTTCACCGGAAGGGCCATAGAGCGGAAGTTATTATACGGAAGTCAAACGATTATTATACGGAAGTCAAACGATTCTGTCCTGAGTGCAGTTTATGAAAAACTGCAGTTGTATAGTTGGGAAAGAAAACGAAAATAGAGGTCGCATTCGGGGGGCCCGGCTTCGCTAGCGGTCGCGGTAGATGATTTGGGCTCGGGAACCAAGAAAGGAAAGCAGTTATAAGAAAGTAGAGAAGAAAAGGTAAAGGTTGATTACTTTACTTGGTTTTCTTCAATCCCTCGGCGTCCCGGATACCCAGAGAGCGTGCCATGGCGGAGGCTGGAGCTCTTGCTGATGCTTTTTTCTATGGTTTAGAGATGCGTGCGCAGCTATTATAGTAAAAAAGTGAGAGTCAGCAAAAAAAGGGCAGCGGCCTGTCATTCTGTTGAAATAGTAATCTATTGTTGTTATGTGCCGTTTTGTCGCTGTGCTGTTTTGTGGCGTGGCTGCTTTGACGTTTCGTCCTTTTCTTCTACGTGCAGTTGTCGGGTACTATTTCCTCGTCGTACCCGCGCCCAAAGGTTAGTTCACACGATGATTGTTATCATATTATGCGACCGTATTCCAGACATGGTTTTAGTGGGCCCTACACTTCGGGGCCCGTATTATGAAGGGACAACTTGCACCGCTACGGGCGCCATGCCCGCAGGGAGGGCACCAAGACAGCACGGGTGGCGAAGAATTTTGCCCTGTCGCGGCCTGCAAATGTGTGTTGCTTTTTCCCGCTAGTTTCGCGCGCTAGAACATTCTAGTGCACTATACTCGCTACGCTATGCAATATCCGTTAGTAATAAGCAATATATCGTGCAATGTCCGTGAACATAAAACGTTTACTATTACTGGGTATTTTTTTTGAAGCTGCCCTTGACTTACTCCTGCCGCAGCCGCAACTGCATCCACGTCCTATGCGCCATCATGATGTTTATCAATTGTTTTTAATTCCGCTTGTTTTTCAGGCAGAAGATGTAAGAAGTGTAAAAACGGGAGCCCTATAATTAGGGACCGCTACGGACCTGTCAATAGTGGAATGAAAGAAAAAGGTAAGGCTACCAACGAAAGCAAATGCACGTGTAATTTTCCGGATTACACAATTAAGGATTGTTGATCAAATATAAAGCTACAAAGCACAGCGCATGGTGGAAATAACATAATATTGAAATTAAAAGGCGCATGTGATGAATAAAAGAGATTTTATGTTGCGATAAACCAAAGCCACAGCAACAAAAAAAAAGGAGCCAACAAACGTGGTAATTTTGAGATTACACATATAATGAATTTATTCATTGCGCTCTAATGGAGGCACACAGCGGCAAAACAGTACCGAAAATAAAAGAATGGAGGGAATATTAAAAAAAAGCTTCTAATACTTGTCAGATGTTAGCCTGTGTAAATAAAGCGCGTTTACAAGCAGGTAATTGATGTGCAGCTACGAATTTGCTTACTATAGACAACGTCAAGGATCTTAAAATGACCACCAAGACAACATACAACCTTGTTTATTTTGCAAGCACTTGCATTTGCCTCCCTGCACTTCATTTGTGGCCCGAAAGGTGGATCTCTTATGACCAAAGTAGGATCCATGGGAAAACCTTTATATTTCCGTCTTCGCGACGCCAACAACGCCACAACAGGAGAACACTTCCAGCGATAGGATCAAATGGCACTATATGTACAGGTAAAATCACAACGGTAACTCTACAGGCGTAGTCATTAGTGTTAAAATTAACAGGTAGCATCGAAGTGATACAATAAATTGGAACTAGAGGCCCCAGTAGAATCGCAACGTCGTGTTTCCTGGCGGTGGCTTTGGCAGGGGACCACCCCACGCACAAACAAACTCTTGTGACGTCATAAAGAATGATGCCAGAAGTAACACTTATAGATAAGAAAACTACGATTCACGGAATTTCTGCGTTCTTTGGAAGGATCGCTGATTTCTGGATTTTTTGAAAGAAACAATTGGAATTTTTCATTTAGGTAACTTGTTGCCGTTTGTGACCCCGCTTTGCGAGGATCTTGCAGCAGCACTGGTGGGATAGCACACAATGTCGCGGACTCGGTAGCGCTCCCGGGCCCACCTGCAGGTCCATCGAGTACTAAGGCACAGGAGCCACGGGGTACAACGCGGCATTTAGAAAATCCAGTGTCGCGGCAGCCCTGCCGGAGCAGTCACAAGAAAGAGCCTGCTGTACCCGCCGAGAGGAATAAACTTGGTGAGATGCAAATCTACGTCTTTATTTATTTACAATATACTGCGGGCTCTTTCTGAGGCCCAAGTGGGAGTGCGGTACAGATACAATGTTGTGTGAACCATGTTAACAAGGCAAACAAAAAGTAAAGCAAAAGTAAAACGAAATGCACAAAAAGAGAGCAAAAATAAGAAAACAACATTCTAAAAGCGAGGTCTGGTACTTAGGGCAGTCGCAACACGAACTGAACAAAGGAAAGCCATTTATAAATCGATACAAGGAGTCCTTGAAACGGGCATAAGAAACGGTGGCAGCAAAATATTACATGTTGAGGAGTTGTGGTGTAGACTGGTAAGTATCCTAGCCGTTCAGTAACCTTGCAGTTTTTGCTCGTGATTTTATCATTAAAAGCATTCATTATCTGTTTTCGATGTCGTCTGTAGCCCGCGAGTGGGACCACCTTTTCAGTACGGCGGAGAAGATCGAAGAAAGAAGCAGTCTGTGTCGATAATTTTTGTGTTTTGTTTACGAGGCTTTCACGTACTACTCCTTGAAAGAAACAAAGGTGCAGAGTCATCGTGGTCAGTGATTTGCAGCTGAACGGAAATGCTTCAATTTTGTAGTCCCTAGAGCGTTTCTGTCACGTTTATTTAAAAAACAATGGTAGAATTAGCGTTGGCTGAGCTACCAAACAAATATGCACCAACGAACCAGGCTTCACATTTGGTTACACGTTCACTCAACTTTCTCATTTTATGCAAAAATGAATAAGAACCCCGCCTGCCCGTCTGTAGCGCTAGATGTGCCCGTTTGGCCACACGAAAATTATGTTACTAAAATACACTTGGGCCTTCATATTTTCGTAACTTTTCGTAAAATACACTTGGGCCTTCATATTTTCGTAACCAGACCGCTTGTAGAGCGGCTAGAAAAATGCCTTTCCAGCAATGTATTTGCGAATAGTGTGCATGCTACTTTGAAGGTAAGGGGCTGAATGTAAAGCTCTGTGCATTGATAAATGGGAGCTAATGGCGGTATACATTCAAGGCGGTATATCAGACTTTGATATTGACCCTAGAATGCATTCCTAGAAACACACTTACACACAGTAGTGATGCCGTCTTAAAACGGGCTCGCTTTAGCGCGCCTAATGAATACGTGATATCTTGTGCAAGAGTTCAACAAAAAGCGCTAGGGTCCTAATACTTTATTCAGACTGCTAATATTACAATTGGAAGGATGCCGTACAAAGTATGATATTTACAATAGTAATAAGGGCAAATTTAAAGCGGCTTGGTTAGGTAAGAACCAGGGGTGCATGTACTTCGCAAGCCCGTGCACGTGCATGTACGGCTCCTCGCGTGCAAGTAGGGTGTTCCGCATAACTTCGGGATGGCGCTCGCCCGGAATACATTGCGTGATCAACTGTGCCCATAAAGTTGCGCACTGACACGGGCAACTATATATAACGGGCGTGCGCCCTCCCCTGACCGGACTGGCCACAACTTCCGCAGAGCACGGATGAGGCCCCGTCACCTTTGATCCTTCCGCTAGGACTTTGGGTGCTCAAAAAGACATCCCGTGGTACAAGTCTATCGCGCATTGCCTGAGCTTAGTACGACCTTCTGAATGGTATCTTTCTTCAGGCACGCCTCCTGACGAAAGCGCTGGCGACCGCTGCTGAGGAAAGCTTGAGCCGGCGGTGAACGCTCTATCGCCGATACGCCAGGAACGGTCACTCGGTTTGAAGATCGTCCCTAACGCCGGTCTACAACCATCCGTCCCCAACTCTCGGAAGTCGTAAATAAACCGTTCTTTTGCTAAAACACTCTTGAGCGTGCGCTCCTTGCCGGTAGCACCAAGACCGATCCTGCGGCAGTGTGTAGGGTTTCATGGATGCATTGGTTCTTATGTAGTGTGACATGGGCGAAGGCGTACGAGAAGAGGCCTCCGTCATGTCAAGGTAGCTCCCATGATTTGAAGCGCGATGAAAAAACGGAGACGGTGAACACTCAGTAGACAGGACAGGCGCTTGTCCTGTCTGCTCTGCATTCACATTCCCTGTTTTTTTTTCGTCGCGCTTCAAATGATGGCAACTACTCACCAATCAACCCAGCAAGAGGACCTACTCAGCTGAATGTCAAGGTGGCGTTGTGGGTGAGCAGCCTGTAGGGGAGTTGCCTCCATTGCGACGACGCAGAGCCAAGAGCAAAACTCAACTCGTTTAATTCACGGCGAGTAGGTATGAGCGACGATACAGGTAGCAGCGCACTGGCGTGTTCACAAATAAAAAAACTATATGAACGGGCAGAGAAACGTTCTCCACGGTGGCTCACGACGCACTGCCCCTTGACAAAAACAACGCCTATTTATAGTATTCCTTGCAACGGTCAAAACGACCCCGACACGTTAGAAGCAGGAAATACACACAAGCAAAAATAATCTCAGTGTCGAGGACGGGGCGAGTCCGATGGCGCTGCTGCCAACAGCCTCTCCGGCAAGCCCGTGAATGCTCAAATGGTTGTTGCAGAGCCGTATTGCGTGTACCGACCTACGCGGTACGAGTCCTATAAGTGTTTCTCCTCTCACATCACCAGTGTTCTGTGGGAAAGTACCACGGTGCGTGGTCGCGTTGCGCGGTGGTGTTAGAAACGTTATTTAACCGAATAACTTTATTTAGGAAGAGGCGCCGGTTGGGAGCGCCGGCACACTAGCGTTTCCTAGTCGACGGCCAGGAGCCCGTTGGCCCTGGCGGTGAGTTCGGCCAGCTGGATCACGCACTCTTGCACTTGTGGGTCGGAGCTGAGCAGCGTGCGTCCCGTTGCTCTAGCGTGCTAAGGGGCAGGGACGGAGTAGGATGGAGGGGGGTGTTGGAGAGGCACGCGTCCACTAAGTGGTGGAGGGAAGCGAAAGGTGCGTCTCACCACGTGAACGTGAGGCAGTATCGCGTGGGGAAGTGCAGGTGGCACAATGGGGGAGGTATTAGTCCGCGGTTGACGCCACAGAACAGACTGCCTGCCCTATAAGGTGGGAGCGAGGCCATGAAAGTGCGTCCGACTGAGGCGGTAGTGCTGCGTAATGTCCGGATAGGTGACCAGGCGATCCCTCCCTCCCGCCCGAGGTGGAGAGGAAGCATCCGCGGCATTCCGGCAGCAGAAATCTCGGGCTACCTCTTTAGCCAGCTCGTTACACGGAAGGGACGAATGGGTCGGTGTCCATATCAGGCGTGGGCAATGTGCAGGCGGACTCGGTGCTGTCTGGAGGATATGTGCGGTGATGGGGGATACACGACCCGTCGCAAAGTTCCGAAGAGCCTTCTGAGAGTCGGAGCTTATTGCGGTCGCCTGGATAACTGTAAGGGCCAGGGCAACGGAGACGTCTTCACCAACTTCAGGGTGAGGCGTGGAGACTGAGAACGAAGCAAGAGTCCCCTCGGGAGTTGACCACAACGGCGACGCAGGCTGCACGGTCGGGATATTCCGCTGCGACGACGTACAGGGTAAAGGGGTGCGAAGCGCGGGCCTTGTGTAAGGCCTCTGCCCGGAAGAGGCGGCGTTCTTGATGGAAGGCAGGATTCATGTTCCGTGGGATGGGAGCCACACTTTGGCGGGGTGAGAGAGTCACTCACTCAAACTGGCCTTATCTCCGTGCTGTGTAACAAATGAGATGCCCAGTTGTGTTAAGATGGACCGATCCGTCGGAGTACAGGACAGAAGGTGGAGTTGGCCAACACGCTGGACTTCAACCAGCTCCTCAAAGGCATTGCATGTCCTGGCGTTAGAAGCTTGACACTAAAGGTGTGACCGTGGAGACCTATGTCCAGCTTGACCGCCTTGCGGATGATGCATTGGAGGCAGCCAATTTCGGCCTGAGTAAACTTCAGAAAAGAAGTGGCGCATGTGCTGCGACTAGTAATGGATGCCTGCAGCAAGCAAAGGAGGTTAACTTCTTTGAAACCGGCGTTGCGCGTTGTTGAATGGTGCATTAAAACACACACACACACACACACACACACACACACACACACACACACACACACACACACACACACACACACACACACACACACACACACACACACACACCACACACACACACACACACACGCACGCACGCACACACACGCACGCACGCACACCACGCACGCACGCGCGCACACACACACACACGCACGCACGCACCACACACACACACACACACACACACACACACACACACACACACACACCACAGTCGACTCGTAAGAATAGGTATTTAATAAAAGGCCCTGGGACCTCCATACTGCGAAGTTTGATTGATTGTAGGGTTTAACGCACCGAAGCAGCGCAGGCGATGAAAGGCGCCGTAGTGGAGGGCTCCGGATTAATTTTGACCACCTGGGGATCTTTAACGTGCGCCAAAATCTCGCACACACGGGCGTTTTTGCTTTTCGCCTCCATCAGAAAAGCGGCCGCCGCGGCCGGGAATCGCACCCGTGACCTCGTGCGCAGCAGCGCAACGCCTTAGCCACTGAGCCACCGCGGTTGGTCACTGCGAAGAACAATTTCTTCCAGGCAATACGTCTGCGGGTAGTAGTGAAGCCGGCTTTAAAGAGGTACGGTTTTATAGCTCACCGCATTGTCAATTTCACCTACTGTGCTCTCTCCATGGAGTCTCCACCAGCTTTCGCCATTGTTAGTAACATGCGTGTTTACACTGGGAAGTTAAAAAGTGAAAGCAGTATGCGAATGTTGTCTTGTTATCTGGAGTTCCGCAATTATTGTGGGTAAAAATCTATTTACCTCAGAAGTTTTCACCAGGCCAGAAAACGCGCCATCAAGAATAGAATTCATTTCCCGGTGCAACTAAAGTTCCGGTTTGCAATCAAGCTTAGTTGGCAACGTCTCTATTCTCTGCCTTGGGTTGATGATAACAGGGCGAAGTTGATGTCACCTGAGCTGTCATTTTCGGGCTGGCGAATTTTTCTATAACAGGGGTCTATCACAAAACGTCATGCTGCTTCAATTCCTTACAAGTGGGATATGGTTCTATTTAAGCTGTTCGAGGCGAATAAGTTGTAAGCGGGATGAATGCTTAGTTCTAAGCCGGTTATAGCTAAGCATTGCATTGTGCTCTCAGGCCGGTATCGAAGACATCTTCTTTTATTTTATTTTTTCGTACGAAAAACGTGTTGTTAATGCTCTGTTCGGAATTCTGAGTGTTCAAGAAAGAATTTTCACACAAAACATTCTGCCGTAATCCTGGCGCCATAATTTAGTTCACGTATTCATGAATATTCTGCCTTTCGCAGTTCAAGGCTTAACCCGCGCTAAAAATGCTTTTAACTAGGATAAGTGCCCTCGAGAATGTGCAGACCTGAAAAAAAATTGATTCTCGCGTCGTCCATGACAGTCTCTTTCGAATTAACGCACGAAGGATCCGTAGCAGGCTTTGATGAAGAAAGACAGCGATAAAAGGAGGAAGAAGTTCGGTGCTGTTAAGCAGAAAAACAAAAAAAGTTCAAAAAAAAAATTGTACCCGTGCGGGGTCGTGTTTTTTCCTCACTACACGATGATTACAATTAGCTGCCTTTTCTACCTTGTTTGTTGCACGCGGCTTGTGGCCGAGTGCACTTAGACGCTCTTTTTTCTGCGACGTTCTCGAAGGAGTTTAGTAATCTAATTTTGCGCCCTTTAGGAGCTAATCTGATTTTGTAGTTCCGGAGTTTCCCTTCCCTGTTTCTTGACTGGAGAACTGATCCTCTTATGGGTCTTATACTTTTTTCCCCCGAACGGACATGTTGTTCGAGTAGAGGGCATTCGCTGAATCTGAACATTCGGAAGCTCGACAAGGTGGGCAGCCGGCAGTCCCCCAGTGCGAACTCAGTTATTCTGAGAAGCAGGCATGTTATACACAAAAATAGAGCAAAGTTCACTGTTCTGGGGTTTTAGAAATGTGTCCTTCTTGAGCAAGAAAAGGCGCTATTCAGAGTTGTGAGGTCACCTTGGCTGATGTCAAGCTTAAGTGCAGGTGGCTTTAGACCGACTTCTGGCACCGAAAGTTTACTTCGCCAAGACTGGCTACAAGTTTTCTGATCATCATTTTAAGGAGTGAATAACGTTGGCATAATGAGAGAAAGTTTTTGAAAAAGTTACTCTTGCTGATTAGGCCGTGTGGAAGTGAGGATGCAACCTATGCATGTCGCATCACAAAGTTTATAAAGAAGAACTCTTGTACACAACGTTAGGTTACAATCTTCGCCCCATCTAACGGTGTGCCTCTGCTCCGCAGAAACAAATCGTTGGATGTGAAGAAAAAGTCAACCTAAGTATTTTTGATGCGCTGTTTCCATAAGGAGTGAGGTCGTCTTGAGAATAAGGTGAAAGTTTGGATTCTCACGTTGCGCACCTTCACACAAGTTGGCGACGCCAAAGTAACGTAGTGAAAGCATCAGCGCTGACTACATAAACGGGTATACAGCATGATTAAAGTGGCATTAAGGCAACCAAACTCTGGTGCGGGCACAAACTGTGCCTGCTTAGGCGCTTTTTTTATCACCAAGGCACTTTTTGGTAACAGTCAGACACGGCGAGTTTATCTCTTTCACCCCTTTAGGGGACTGTCTAATGAGAAACCGTTGCATGTATTAACAAAATGCTTGCCACTGCTGAAACACAAAATTGACGAGGGCAGGCGAGATGTCGGGAAGCTATGTAGTATGGAGAACAGAAGACAACGAAGATAGTACTAAAGGGCAGGGGAAAATAAGGTTGAGGAACAGGTGAAAGATGCCTTCGGAGCAAACAGTAAGCAGGAGTAAACAAAGCTCGGGGAAGGTATTGTGACGGCAAGAAAGACGCTCTGTTCGTAGTCCATAACATAGAAGCCCGCTCTCTAATTACACACAACGGTAAGCTAAAATGAATCCTGACAGCATCAAGATAACAAGATTATAGATAAGAGCCTTCAGTATGCTACCGCTACGGGGTCTTTCTTAGTTAAAAATGGCCGCGAATCTGCTCCTCTCGTTGCAAATGTCGACGAAAGACGATAGTCGACTGGCGCCCCTGCCAAGCAAAGGCGTCCCTTCGCTTTTCCGCTCACCTCTAATGCTGTTTCTTTCCCATCTCGCTACTCTTAGGATGACACGCCAGAGGTTTGCTCAAGTCAATTTAAATTTACCGCGTTCCACTGCTCCAGGGCGGGTGCCTCGATGCCAGGCCTGCCGTACGGCGGAAACTCGCGTGAATAGAGGCGCCCTACTTCAAGGTTTGTAGATCCACGGTTGTAGACCCTACTCCACGAGCGAACCCAGCGGAACGTGGAACGTATCTAGTAGAACCTTTCGTTGCGTTTGCCGTTTGATTTTTTAAATGCCACCAGTAGCTATAGTAGCAGTGACAAACGTAGGCGATGGTTTTCTACCGTTGATGTGGTATTTTATTTGCAACCGCAAAAACCAAGCATCCGTGAATCTTTGAATGAAGGAACGCTGCAATTATCACTCACGTATTCAGTTCCTGCCTTATATTTGCGTAATGTTCTGTTCTTGTTCAACAGTGTTGACAAGTGTGAACACTGACACCGAACTTAGGCGTTAGATCTAGGTGTTGGTGTACAAGACTATTGCGCAGCTGCCGTGTAACTTTGGCCGGGTGGCTGAATCGAGTCACAGACAGAGAGACATACCGAAATTTCTGCGCTTGAGCAGACCAATAAAGGCTATCGTCTTTAAAAGTATGTCGTGGTGTGGCCTACTGCACACGCCCGGCCACGCCCCGGCCGAAATAACAAAACAAAAGGAAAAGCACAGCGCCCAACCAGCTACAGCACGTGCAGAAAAAGAGGAAGACCAACACGCAGTGAGAGAGGGAGAGAGATATATAGAGAGAGAGGGAGAGAGAGAGAGAGAGAACTCGGTGGCAGCTGGGCTAGGGCACTCGTTTTAATGCGTAGCAACCGTAGCACAGTACCCCCCCCCCTTCCCCCAGCCGGGACCGAGTAACGCCCTGCAATTCCACCAAAATGCAGATATCGCGGAAGTTCCACCCACCTGTAATCGTTATAATAGCGTAAATGGAAATAACCGGTTGAACGACATTTCGAACAACTAAAAAATAAGGAAAATACGAAAATAATACGGAAAACAGCGAACCGCCTAGCACACCGCATCTCACAATAATGAAGATTTCCCTGAAGTTCCACCAGTGATCGTTATAATAGCGTCAATGGAGATACTGGTCGATCCGAATTTAAAAAAAACTAAAAAACAAGAAAAATATTTAAAAAGCACGGGAAATGGCAAGCCGTGTAACACCCTGCATTTAAAAAAAATGCAGATATCACCGAAGGTCCATCGGTAATCGCTATAATATCGTCAAAGAGGATAATTGGTTGAAAAGAATTTTGAAAGACAGAAAAAAAATAAGAAGAATATAAAACAAATGAAAATTGGGAACCATGTAACGCCGTGTATTTCCACAATAATGCAGATTTCGCGGAGGTTGCACCAGTAATCATCTTAGTAGCGTAAATGGAGGTAATTGGTCAAAAAATATATAAAAAAAACATGGCAAATGGCGAACCGTGTAACGCCCTTCATTTACAAAAAAATGCAGATATGGTGTAAGTAACACCTGTAATCATTAATATAGCGTAAATGGAGATAATTGGTCGGACAGGATTCAGAAAAACCGAAAAATGTGGCTCTAAAGAAATAACGCTCAAGGCAAGCGGCATAAGAATGCTACGCGTTAGCAGAAAATTATCTGAATTCCTGCAGACTTCTGTTTTGTGAAGCACAAGTTCGCCTTTTAATAACTCTAACTCTTATTAATAACTATATATTTGTTCTTTCACCGCTGTTAACGTCCCCTTAAGCTTCTGCCTCGCCACAATAGTAATAATGCACCCGGTCTCCTGCGCGCGAGTTGAACATGTTATGCATTCACTGTGCATATACAGGACTTGTTTTTTTCCTACCCGATCCAGGGAAGGGTTCAATTTCGCACAAATAGCGTTGCGGTGAATCTAAAAGTGTTGTTTGCCTTTCAGGTGATTGTCTCCAGCGATTTTAAAAGCTTACCAAGAGTCGATTATCAGCTTGAGCAAGAATATTTTTGACGAGGGAAAAGTAGTGGTATGTGAATGGGCGTAGCCCCCCTTGTCGGCAACATGTTAAAGGGGAAGTTGATCTGCCGCTTGAACATATTGTTAAATTCAAAGTATTTAACCTTGGTAAAGGAGGGGAAGACTTACTAAAACTAAGCGGGACTGTCTCAATACAAATCCTTCTGCATTACGTACAGATATTTCTGATTGCGTTAGGTGACTCGCTAGAGGCTAGTTCACCCGTGAAATTTACAACAAAGGTATAGCTTTTAAAATTCGTTTCATACTTCATAGATGTAATGTTTGGTAGTGCTCACCAACGAATACGTTCACCAACAGGCCTGCGCTTTTACCCCCCACCCCCAGGCTATGGAGCTGCACGAGGACAGTCACCGCTTGCCACGTTCAGGGACATAACCCAGCATCATCGCCTTCAGAGACAGATCCTACCCTCACCCAACCCTTACATATCCAGAGAACAACAAACTACCCTACGGCTCATAAAATCCGGCTCTGTGCCACCCCCGACGCGTCCTCACTTAATGCACCGGAATCGCGACGACCCTGAATGTACGTTTTGCTCAGAAGTAGGAACACTCCGCCACGTAATCGGGGTGCGGGAATTTAGCCCTGAGCACCCTCCTCTCTTTCTGTCAACTACCCAACAAGAGCAATGGGAGATGCTGCTGTCCAGCCCCTCTCTGCCTACCCAGCTTCAGCTGGTGGACAGAGCACAGGCTTCGCTTACTGCATATGGGCTTAAGTAAAGAAGGAACCACTCCGCTTGGCCGCACTCTGGCCCGTTCAGAAATATCAATAAAGTATTTCCTCCTCCACGTGCACGAAGCAAAGTTTTACAATACAGTTAATTTCAGAAATGGTCATGAGGCGGGCGGCCGTGCTTTGCCCGACATTTAAGGTTTGAAGGGCGATCGGACAAGAAATTATGCAACGTTATAATTATAACGTCGCTGATTTTATGTTGGATAATTTTTGTGTTTTCGTTTTTCGCGTTATTTAATATTCCTACACCGGGATTACCAATCAGGATTCCCCAAATCTCTATTTCACCGAAAATGATTTCACGTGGTGTGTCAATAGCCAGTAGCTGATTGGGTGCTGTTAGCACGTACAGTTGTTTTATCAGCCTAATCCGGTTAGATAAGGCCATTTTTACCCCTGAGCAGAAAGAGCTGCTTTCCCACTGTTGGTTTAAAATGTTTAACCTTTTATGGTCATCTGTTTGAGGGTGGGCTTGTGTTTAAGTGCTTCTTGTTTTTTGTCTTCCTATAGTTTTTCTTCCTCTTCTCCGTATAGAAATATGTACTGACAGGATGTTCTTTTGCTGACTTCCGTTGTTTATATATATATATATATAGTCTGGAAAGATAAAAACTCACACAGACAGCGAGAAAATAAGGTTAGTAGAGACAGAGACACACGAGAAAGACGTAGAAAATAGAAATAAGTTTACTGACGTTTCAGGAAGAGGATAAGTTTTCTACGTCTTTCTCGTGTCTCTGTCTCTACTAACCTTATATATATATATATATAAAGAAATAAGGGTTGGCAGTAAAGAAAACCTCGGAAAGCAAAGGGGAGGTTGTGGTGGGTCATAGAAACAGATGAAGAAGTTTTTTAGTCAGAAAGAAAGTGGTGAAAAAAAAAATGCCCGCCGGGTGGAATCCGAACCCACGACCTCCAGAATACCGGTCTGGTGCGATTACCACTACGCGACCGGCGGAGCTGTTTCCCCACCACTTTCTCGGGTATTTATGTTAAGGTATTTTTTGTTTCCTGCACTTGAGGGTGGTAGCCAGTGCCGCTCGGACTACTGGGGGTGAAGGGGACCTTGTTTTCAACCCCCGGGCCGTGACTCGAGTGTCTACGACATGTTGAGAGTGGTCGACAAGCGTTGAACCCTCTTAAGCTACCTTTGGCACCAAGACTGCCAGAACAGAGGCCGTCGCTAAGCATGTAGAGAATCAGAAAATGGGAAATGAGGGGCTCGGTGAAATAAGAAAATAAGGGTTGGCAGTAAAGAAAACCTCGGAAAGCAAAGGGGAGGTTGTGGTGGGTCATAGAAACAGATGAAGAATTTTTTGAGTCAGAAAGAAAGTGGTGAAAAAATGCCCGCCGAACCATCGGGCATTTTTTCACCACTTCCTTTCAAAGGAAGTGGTAAGGAAAGGAAAGGTAAGGTAAGCAAAGATAGAGACACACGAGAAAAACATTACAAAAATAAAAGTTTACTAACATTTCAGGAAGAGGAAGTCCTCTTCCTTAAACGTCACTAAACTTTTATTTCTTTAATGTTTTCTCGCGTGTCTCTATCTTTACTTACCTTATTTTCTCGCGCTTTGTGCGAGTTTTTATGTTTCGAGAGTATATGTATATATATTTATATCTATATGTATGAATATATCCATCCATGCCTGTTGACATTCTGAGTCTTTCCTTAGACCTCCGTCTCAAATTGTCAACACTGCACTCTCGTCTCTGTTTACCCAACGTCAGAAGGCGCGTGTCGTGTTTACGGCCATGACACGAGATTAGCCTACTCTTCCTTCATGCAGGCGTGCGTACGATTATTTATCAACTTCCTACCTAGTCACAGCAAAAGCCTGCAGCCGTCCTACTCGCTGCTCCAAAAAATGCCGCGCGCCAAACTCTTAGATTCCGCTTTATAAACAACTTCCACGTAGCGGAAGTTTCGAAGAGCTGCGCCTGCGGGTCGGAAAGCGCCTTGCGCTGCGTCAAAAGCCCGACACTGGGACATCGGATGGATGCAAATATGCGCATCTGGTATATATGCTAAGCAGTGTGCCTGCCTGCTCGGATTACGGCACGGCGTTGCAGCCGACGGCGTCGCAATGTTTAGGGGTGGTCACGAACGCCGAAACTGGGTCGCATGGGGAGCACTCGACGTTTGGCGCAGCTGCCTCAAGAAACTTGGCTACGGTTGAGGAATGAACGCCGCTGCGTTCAAGTATCGGTCAAGAGCGGTAGTTTGTTTTTCAACTTACCGTCATAATCTCTGACACTTGACAGATCTAAGCCTTTAAACTTCACACGGCCAATTTAAAAACACTAAATAAGGTGATCGTGGTGCCTCTGCAAACTACACAAGCTCTGTAAAGGCAAAGGTATGACTTTCACGCGCACATACCTTATTGCCAGCTTACTCGAACGTTTTCCGCTAGAAGTTTATTAACGTTCTAGGAAATAACTCTAAAGAGTGAACCGTTTTTAGCAAACTGTGTGCTGACGATCGAGTTGTTTGTGCCTACGGTGTCACGAAGAAATATTGCCATCTGCGCCCACCTTGACAATGAATAACAGGGTCGGCACGTAAGCGAGCTGAAATTGGAAAGAACAAGATGTATACAGAATTCATACAAACTACTTGATTCTTGCGGTATCTGTCAGAAATCTCAGTAATGATGCTGCACCCAAAACAAAGCCAAGTTATTCGAGAGACGTGAATCTCTTCTGGCGTCTGTAACAAATTTAGAACAGTGAGCTGTTCAAGCTAATCATCGCTGTCAGGTGAAACTGCTCTTTCTGTTCAAGCGGTGTTGTTTTGAACCCTTTTATAATTTTCCAACCAAAATACTTCATTTTCTATGTTTCTGCATTTCGTCTTATAGTTTAGTGTGTATTTGTCAACATTTGCAGCTTGCTAATACACAGATTCAGCGTTAGAAAACTGCAGTGCATTTTCCCCCACATGTTTAGTACGGCAGTCTTAACGCCATTTGTTCGCATGCTTACAAGAAAGGAAAAAAAGAAGGGCATTGTTATGCTGAAAGTGGCATTGCCCACTCTCCAAATCTTTTTACGGTGTTTACAATGTTACGCGTAGTTTTTTGTATCGATGCGGCCTCTTTATTCTCCGTGTTTATTGCCCTGGCGTAAATTAGGGAAAAAAAAGTATGATGCCTGCCGTAATGTTTCCAGCAGTGTGCCAATGTATCGGGATTTGCGCGCTCCTGCTGCCTTTGAGATTGCTCATTGACTTCTCGCACCTTGGTATTATTCTCGCACTCCAAGCTGCCTTTCAGACTATAAACAAAGGTATGCAGAGAATTTCGGAGGAAGTCAACATAATGCCACTTTACACCCGCGCACAGAATCAGTCTAAATGCTTCAGAGAGGCTCACCAAGCTGACTTATTCCTGTTGTTACTTGAACTTTTATAGTGAATTCAGCGAATGACATTCGATTAAGGATATGTTAAACTACAACTGGTTTTCAGGTTGCAACATGGTACTTTATTATGCGTTTTTTTTTTGTTAGGGCAGCTTGAAAGCCAGAAATGGCAGGCAGGAAAATTAGCCTCCGCTCTCGTTCTAAAAATATTGCCTCCGTAATTCCAACGAAATTTTTGCATATTTTGGGGGAGGGTGTTGTTCATCACGAGCCTGTTCCTACGCAACCTGGAAGAAATATTTCCTTAACAACCGTCGTTAAGAAAAAACAATCTTGGTCTTTTGGAGCTACGACATAATTGTGGACGCAAACTTTTGTGCCTTGGCTAGTCTCCTGCTATCAAAATCAGTACTCCGGTGTCTATGCTTGCATCAATGTTCCAAACCACTGTGACAGCCGACGATTAAGAGAGCCCACTGAATATATCAGCACTTGGTGAGCTGGCTTTCGGAGTTGATTCGAAAAAATATTTTTAACAGCGTTGCAACACTTGCTCGGAACAAGAAAGACTCCAGCGTTCGCCGTAATCGTGGCAACGCTTGCTCGGAACGAGAAAGACGCGTCATACCGTACGCGCCTCCAAGGTGATGTCCAATAATTATCAGTGCCAAAAAAATGAAAGAAGCTGACACTTATAGCAAAAAGGATGGATTTAAGGTGGTTGCGACCGACGAGAAGAAGCAAATCGGCTGCAATCGTAAACTTAAATTGTCGTGATGGTCGTGAAGCTTGGGTACAGCTTCACTACCTTCAAGCCTTACGCGTGAGTGAGAGCTTCCTTCATTTTTGTTTCTGTTTTCCCATGTTTCTATTTATAAATATTCAGACGTAGCTTATCTCCTCATTCTTATTCTCTTTTCAACCTAGCCCGAGGCGGCCATTTCTATTTGTGTGTGCTCTGCCTAGAATTATGCTTGTTCTCCTCATTTGACAGTCATTAACAAGTAAAAGCTAACAGTAAAATATGAACTGGAACACACAAGTCATGCCGCTTATTTCCATGAAGTAATGACACGCCCTTGTTTTCTTAACTGCTACAATAGCACTCTTCAAAATCCCGTTACACGAGCAGCAAGCAGTATATTCTGGCACTCTGCATGTGCTCACTCACATTTTGGTGTGCCTGTTTCATTTAATCATGATAGCTCCCTGCTACGTAACTTGTGGAATAAGTACTATTAAGAGCAATATGAAAGGGAACACAGGAACGCGTGGCAAACAGCCTCGAAACAGACTCGGAACGATACGCGGACGGCGCGTTGAAAATCAAAGGGGGAAGGAGGGCGCTCTTCCACTAACTGTTGGCACTCCCACCTCGCTGTGATTTCTACAAAGCAGCAGCTTACGTCATTTCGCCGATAATATGGTATCGTCCGACAGCCGATAAGACGCAGGGCGGCAACGGCAACAGCTGTTAGAACAGCGTCACCCTTTCCACTTTGTTTCCGACGGCGGTCGCTCTGTATCACGCATAGCTGGGTCTGAGGGTGTTTTCTATGCGTTCCTGTGTTCCCTTTCATATTGCTCATAATAGTACCTTTTGCAGACTTTCAAAATTACTTTGTGCCTCAGGACGGGTACGGGATCGAGCTAAAAACCGAACGGCTTGGCGATCGTCCCTGCGAGTAAGCAGGCAACATGTTCCTTGGTAGTATCGCAGCATTCGACATGCATATAACGTCCGTACCTATACGGGATTCGCTAAACGTATGTCTTTCCCTTAATGGCAGCTTCTATATCTCCAATTAGCAACGTCTCAAAGCACGGCTATGCGGTGTTCCCGGTGCACTCTCATCGTAGTATCCTGAAAAAGTTCAGTTTGACATTGCGGTTGATCGCGTGAAAGTGCAACCGGGCTCTTAGGAGGACGTTATGCGGATCTAGGCAAAAGTTACGCCAGTTTTTAGTTATTGAAGTGCTGCCGCAATTAAAACACAAGCGCTTATCCGTATTTTGCTCCTGACCGAGTACATTGCAGCAGCCAGCCAGGAGCAAATTACGGCCTGCAGGAGTCGGACGGAAATCGGACCCGCATTGTCGTGCTTGGAACGCAACACCTTAGTTTGTTAGCCACAGCAAAACGTACGCCAGGAGGATTCTTGTTTCATGCGTGTTATGTGGCTACGGGCTGCGTGTTTACTCTATCTAGGCTGGTGCATCAGTGTTTACCAACATTTGCAAGCGCAGAACACACACTTCAGCACAATGTGTATAAAAAAGCTTCGTCATGACATGTGCTAACTTGTACCAATGAGCGCAGGATGACGTTTCGAACGACTTGAGGCACTGAAACAAGGAGTGCACCTAATGAAAACGTTTCAAGTAATGTTCGGTTCTGACACCCTGTGAAGGTGGTTGATTGGAGAACTAAGCTGGAAAGGGGACGGCCACAGTGTTTATCTTAAGGATTATCCCGCTGGTATATTACAGCGTTTGTGAACTGTGTTACGCAAATATGTGTCCCTTTATGCCTAACAATGAAGACACGACACGGGCTGGTTTGGCCTTCGGTCTTCTCAAAATCGAATCATTTAACATAGTTCGCGCCATTCGGCTTCGGTCACGAAGTCAACAGCATCAATTTTAGCATATCGCTTGTACAAACGTGCCGCAGGTACATTATACAATCTGGTCGAGCTGACACGATTCGACCTAGCAACAGCATGTGTAGCGTACGCCTAGCAACCGGAGCAGGTGTAGCTCGGGCGGGAGTAGCGGAGGGCAAGGGAGAGGAGGAGCGCGCTCGGGCGTGTGAGGGCGCTCGCATCGTGGAGCTCGGGCGGAGTAGCGGAGATGAGTGGAGAGGAGGAGCGCGCTCGGGCGTGTGAGGGCGCTCGCATCGCGGAGCTCGGCGGGAGAGAGAGCTCGCGCGCGGGGCGGGCGTGTTGCGCGGGTCTCTCTCTCCTCTCCGCGTACCCTCTCTCCGCTCGCTGCGCTCGGAAAATGTATATAAATGCAGTTCATCTCCCCTCCCTGCCGTTCCCCATGCGGTCCCTTGCTGAGCCAATTCCTCCTTTCAATAAATGTTCGTTTGCTGGTCTTTTTTCAAATACTTGGCCCTGGACACAAATATGTACTACATTCAGTTACGAGACTAGATTTGCCGTTGCTTCTCTTTCGCGTGAGCATATGTATATGTATGAGTGTGTGGACTGGTATGTATGCGCATGTATGATTGTATATGTGCTATGTTTAAGTACATTGGTGCGTATGGGTGTGTTACGGTTCTGACGACCGCTTTCTATTGTTGTCCGTATTGAATTATTTTGTAGCTGAGTTGCTATAATATGATGTACACTGTAAAAACAATCCGTAATTTTACGGACAAATTACGCACCAGATGGCCGTAATAAAACAGAGCCGTGTTCCGTTTGATGCAGAACAAAGCAAACACCCGTAATTTAACAGAAGTGCGCTCCGTCCCTCAGTATACGATTGCTCTCTCCGTTACACGTCAAACGGAATCTTTTTCTGCTTTGCAAAATACGGGCGTTTGCTCTGTATGATGCAGAACAGAAACAGATCAGTTTATTAATAACTGCAAGAAATATATTGTCTTGTCGATCGTCGGGAATCGATCGAGAAGCGAAAACTGCGCCCTGACAACATTCGTGGCGTAATGAATGCGGCTCTGTTCGTTAGTGTCTAAAGTGTAGTAAACTTAGTGAGGACCATGAGGCCCATACCGCTCAACACGACGCTGTATCTTGTCTTTACGATGCTCCGGCGACGGCGCTGCCCCGGAACTGCAAACTGCACATACGTGTGTGACCGGCCCGCTTGTAGAAAATATAAGGTCATTTGCGTGCAGAAGCAGAGTTTCGGAAGGTAATTTAGTTCTTAAGGAATCAATATCGGCCGAAGTATTTAGCCTAAAGCTTCAAACCAAAGAACAGCAAGCCCTATTCATGCAGTGCGAAATCGCAGTCGCAGCCAGTCACACACATTTTTGCGAGCGCTTTCTCGAAACAGCGGCGTTGATGGCGATCAACTATTGTGGGGGCTTCGCGGAACCTTACTGCGCAAGCGCTATTTAAGAAATCGCACTTTATCAGCCAGGAAATCTGTAAGCCAGCTAGTAAACACCGATGTATGGCACACGCAGGGTGGGCATCCATGTAGTATACAGGTTGTTCGGCACAAGTGCAGCGTTCGTGCGGTGGTGCAGTGGTCTCGAGCGTCGTGCCCGTTCGATCAACGTCGCGGGTTCGATTCCTCGTCGAAGTTTTTTTTTTCTGAAGGTTCTATCAATTACGGAAAGACGTGCTTTTTGAAACGGAGTGTTGGTTTTGTTACAGCCTTTCCCTATTGCGGAATGTCCGTTCTTAAAATTCTTTCCGTTGTCTAAATTACGGAAATGTGTCCGGCAACATTTTGCCGGCAGCTTTCTCCGTAAAATTGGCAATTCTTTTTACAGTGTATGTATTGCATGGGCCCACCACTAGCAAGGTTGCTATGGGCCCAGATGATGTGTTGCAAATCAAAATGTATTCCCTTCTTGGTAAATAAACTTGAAGTTGAAGTTGAGGTTGAATGGGCTGCTGGGTCGGTTAGACGTTGATACTTGTGCTCTGCGTCGCGGGCCTGATCTTTCCCAGTGTTAGCAACGCAGAGGCAGCGGATGGAATCCCGGCGCTGTTCGCGACGTTATTTCTGATACAGGACGTTCGCTCTCCCCTTGCTCCCTCAAAAATGGCACGTGCGTGGTCCCCACAGCCTGCACTCCGTCGCACCCACGACGCGAAAGTACCAGACCCCTTCCTTTTCCACTTCATCATTCGCACTTGGCACGTGTGCGCTCCACACCGATCAACACCCGTTACTCGGAGGTGAAGAACCCAGACATCCTCTCTTCTCTTGCTCCTCTTTCTCCTTAACTCCTGTCCAAGTGGGTTTTGCTTCTCGCATGCGGACCGCTTCCTGCGGAGGGTCCTTTATACAGCTTGGCTATAAAATCGTGTAACGTTCCTCCCTGCGAAGGGGGATGACGAACGAAGCTCTTTGCATGTGACATGGAGATGACACGGATTTTTGGTGAAAGGTATGCGCAAATGTTATCTCTTGAGCGTTGACAGCGGTTATCCCTAAGAATGACGCATACGTAGACAGACTTTAATAACGGTTGTAGTGATCTTGAAAATATTGCCCATGGATAATCAATCAGCTCGAAATGCACATCCAAACATTTGGACGTAGAAGGTTGAGGTCTAATTAGGTTGCAATCTTGCAAATGGTGTCTATTAATAACTAATACAGTGCAAATGCAAACCCAAGTGGCGAAATGTATAGCTTGAGGTGTCCAAATGTTCTGAACGGGGTGAGCATTTCGTGGGTACCGCGCGCGCACGCGCCGCGCACGCACGCGCACGCACACGCACACGCACGCACGCACAACACACACCCACACACACACCACCCACACACACACACACCCACGCACCGCACACGCACACACCACACACACACACACACACACACACCACACACACACACACACACACACCATAACGGGCATGTTTCGAGGACTCGCGCTTCAGAGACGCGTGGAGCCTAGGAAGTGTTTGTTCGTAGACTAATGAAGAATACCACCAACCCTAGCCGCGCAAGCTTCGCTCTAAAGATCGCCGATATTTTTCTGGAGGCATTCTTGCTCCGACATAAACTGTGGATAGCCGTAGCAATTAGCTTGCACTCTACTGTAATTAACAGGGGAGCACCTGTACTTAAGCTGTTGACAAGTCATATTGGGTTCAATGCTCCATTGTTTGGTGCCGTGACATCTGGAGGAGGATATAGGCTACAGAAACTTCTGGTCGGGAGCCGCAGTCTCGTCCTCACGGATCCTTTTGTTTTTGTGACTCATTAGAAAAAGTTTCGGTGTGGACGGAGAACAAAACCCGGATTTGTAAAAACAACGACGCTGCGTACGAACAGGTCTATTCGGCGCTTAGACTCCTTCAATGTTAGATGAGAGTTGCTTGTCTAACAGACTAGAAATCTATGCCCTGGCATAAGAATGATTGATATTTGGGAATCCGGAATTGGCGCGTGCTTTGCGAACACGTGGTGCGTGCGGGGTCTTCGCGGGCCAGGTACTGGGCTCCTTGGATTAAGGTGTGCTCTTCTCGGTTCGCAGGCTATGGATAGCCATCTCACCAAAGAGCCATTTTCAAACCGCCAGGGTGACTTCCAACGCGTTAATTTCAAAATCTAATTGGAAGAACGCGTGCGATATCTGGGGAAGTGGAGGGGGCGTTACCAAAAAGCTGCGTTCGGCTTGTCGCTCCTGTTCCCGCCCCCCCCAGCACCACCGGGGTGACGGCGCTAACCCTCGAAAGACAATATGGCGACTCGAGTACGACAGCCTTCACGGACGCGGCGGACTACGCGCGCGCAAATACCAAAACAGCGATCATCGCCACCCCCACTGCTTTTGTTTCAAGTGCCACCCTTCGTAAGTCCAACCACCTCGAAGCAGAAGAAGCAGCACTCGCAGTAGCTGTAACGCAGACATAAGCCACAACCATCATTACGGACTTGCAAGCGCCGTGTCGAACGTAAGTGGCGGGAAGAATTTACAAAGTAGTTGCACGAAGTATAAACCGAACCCCTCCGCCGCCCCCTCCCCCAAGAGAAATATCAAGATTATCTGGTCGTCTGCCCACTCATCCCTTCGCAGCAATGAAGCGGCGCGCGCTCACGCCCGTTAACTTGCTCGCCTGGCACCGCAAGAGGACGATGAGAGGAGCAGTCACTCACTCATCACGTACAGAGTCACCCAGCACTACATGCTCACACGACGCACCTTCCCATCGGCGGTCGACCAGACAACTAAAGAACAAGTCACCCTTCGAAGGCTTCAAAGTACCACATTTCCACACCCCACGCGTCTACACACCACCCACGCCACATTATACTACCCCTTCTGCAGGCACTACGGCAGCCCAAGCTACGCTCAGCCATATGGTTTGGCCATGCCAGTCAAATCCAGACCTTGATCCAAACCCGAATGCAGCTCACGAGCAGTGGGAGAGTGCACTTGCCCGCTCAGACCAGTGTAAGCAGCTTTGGCACGCTGAAAGGGCGAAGACGGCAGGCCACGCTAACGGAGTCCTGGACCGAGGACCCCACCCACGAAACCGCTCGACCTCACTGTTAATAAAGTTTTGCTCCTCCCTCTCCCTCTGTTTCACAGCGTGCTCATACCCCTGTACCCTAGTAATCACCTAGATATGTGACGTCCCCAAGCTGGATGCGCAGACCGAGCTCGTCGTGGAGGCCGTAAATGACGAAGCATTTTATATGGAAAGCATGTCGTGCCCATTCACCCTAATAGGCTTGGACCAAGACGCCGCAACGTGAGCTAAACGTCGTGAAAATCAACTGAAACTGTACATATCCTACCGTCTTCGTTTATCAAACAAGTCTATTGCTCGAATAAAATATAGGGCCTTTCGTACTCATTACACCTTCATCTACTCCAAGAGCGTCCCTTATGGGTGAGGGGGATAGCCCCGAGCACGGATAGACCCATTCTACGCCACGGCTGGTCTAGAACGCACACAATCGCACGCTTTTGAGACCGGCTGTAACCAGAAAGGGACAAGTCCTCACTGGCAAGGAAATAAGCATGACATCAAACTCGTTTCATTGGCAGATGCACAAATTCCCCCACCTGTACACACACGAGTTAACCGCAATGTTGTCTGCGTTATGCGCGTCTTTTGTTCTTTTTTCATAGCGCAGGACGTCATGTGCCACCCCGTGCTCTGCAGCCGCTGCATAACTACAGGGTGGTCATTCAAGCTTGATTTCAGCCCTTGCACTCGAATGTTGTTGCGCAAAACCACACACTCTCCCTGGAAGCATTGATTCTAATATCTCCGCAATATGGTATTATGCCATCGCGTTGTCATTATGCAGCAGTGTTCTTCTTTACTGCGGAGCGCGCGAATTTGTTCTGGAACCCTGTAGTGGTTCGGATTCAATATTCAAGGCATCGTTCCCAGAGGGGACTATTATGGAGAACGTTTTCTCCGTGTTATCTCCCGCGTTCATTGTTGCTGCACGTGTTTGAGCATACGACTTGCCATTAATGCGAGCGAACAAAGCAAGTGCGACAGGGCTGGACTGCGTTTATATTGCAAACATGGCAACCACTGTGCTTGCGCAAAGGGCGTATCTCGCAGCACTTGATGGCCGAACCGTTATAAGCCCCAATTGCCTCAATGACCCCGCCGTGGTGCTAAAGCTTTTACGAGCGTATTATGCAGCCGCCAAATAACCCTGAGCAGCAGACTGTTCACGCTATTGACTCAAGCAACACACTCGTTTCTGTGAATCTTTATCGTCGGCAGTGTTTGTTTAAAGTAAACAACGAGCGCGGAGACATGTAGACCGTGAAACAAAGGCCAAAATCTGATGCAACGCTGATTTGCCTTGGAGCGATAAGTGATATAAACAGCCCTTTTAATATGCAAATCGAGCACGTTGTTCAGTGGGCCGAACGCGCAAGGCCAGGAAGGGCCTCATCGTCCCGCGAGAGCTTACATCAGCCAGACATCAATGGCAGGCGGGGAAAATCTAGATGAATCAGCACTTCTGTGTCACTCGTAGATTGCAATAAAGCTCCGGTTGTTGCTGTGTATATTAAGGTTGCCGCTCATATCAACATGAAAACCCGCATATAATGAGGAAAGTCGTCTTCTTGTGCACGGATTGCGCGCCGTGCTCTGGTCGCGCAGCATGTTTCGCGGGAAGGACTGTCGAGCATCAGAGCTTGATTGCATCAGCGTCGAGTAAAGGTCCACCGTGCCTGTGTAAAGCCCTCAAAGAGAAGTTGACGGGACATGATGCTACGGGAGCCCGGTCTAAGTGACTTCGCGGTCCACGCCATTGATCTGCATTGACAGCAGCAGACAAGAACAACCACGGCATTCCGGAGAATGGTATACAAGGGTCAACGTGTCAGGGTACCTTTTTTCCCATTTCTCTTTCCTATTCTGAAAGAGGTCGAATGTTGTTAGCGATAAAATTTTTTCACCACTGAATTTCAATTCGTAGACTAATTTTTATCAACTGGTCACATCTAACGTGCACTGAAATGTCGAGTCACGGGCGTTTTCGCTTTTCGCGGCGAACCGCAGAGTATAGTACTCAGACGATTGGTGCGTAACTATAAGTTAGAAGTTTGGGTGCTAATAGAAAGAAACGGAACAAAGAACGCAACACGCACGTAGAGAAAACCACCAGTGGAATTGTGTTGCCAGCTGTGAGCGAAATCTTTTAATATAGGCTTATCCCAAGCACATGAGCCAATAGCGGCAGCCACAGTAGATGAGATAACAGGCGCCAAAGTTGGTATAACAATGCGAAGCCAATATCGTTGCACGCTTTGTTCCCGCACGTAAAATTCATGCCATTCTAAGCGAAGCAAAGACGGTACAAATCCAAGACGATAGAGATGAATTTAATCATTGCAAACGATTTACGCCATAAGACCTCAAAGTAAAACGTTAAGACTAAGCAGGCGCATACCGGACAGTTGGTGTCATTATGACAATTGCGATGCATGTCCACAGAGGAGCGCATGCACTCAGTGGCGTATTAGAAAATGCTTCATAAGCGTGCTGCGTGCTGAAGCACGCACAAAGCAATATATGAGTCAATTACTTAGAGCGCAAATGGTAGGATTGTCGACCGCAAAATTTGCGAGCACTCTGAATCGTATATGCCTTCTCTAAAGTCTAGTAAGTGGTACGTGCCAACAGAACAGAACATACTCAAGGGTGATATAGGGTGACGGTTTATAAAGAGGTGTGCTGCCTTCCCACACTATTCCGTGATTGATACAGACAGACCGTTTGTATATTTCTTTCACACGCCAGGGGTGTTTTTTCAGTACGTTGGGTGAAGCTCCAGAGATTTCTTGCAATTGTTTGTATTTTTGCGGCTGTCTCCTCCAGATAAGGCAAACTCAAGAAACCGTGGCAGACATAGTCCTTTTCGGGGGCTCGACTACAATAGGCGATAAAAACTGTCTACAAAGACCCGCTAGCTGTCGAACTTGGGCAAAAGAAAAGGCGTAGTGGCCGAGCAGTTATGATTCTTTATTCAATACCTGCGGGGCCTCACTGTATTCAAAATTCTGACAAGTGTTGCAATACTTTAAATACTTCAAATCTGCTCTAAGAAGGTTTCCAAACGCCCGCACAAACATTTCATGTTGGGTTGGTTATTGTGAAACAAGGTTTCGGGCCTATACAGAGACTGAGCGGCCTATCGGTCAACGATAGTGTAGTTTGAAGACACACGGATTGTGGCGAAACTTAAAGGCGGGGAGCTTTGACATTGACGGATTGATGGTACCGGTGGTGTAATATCTAGCCACTGTATTTCCTGAAAAAATGTAAAACTTGGTATGCCAGATTTTGTTTTCGTGGAGCAACTATACAGGAGTAAGGCTATGTAACAGGCAGTCTGGCCTTTGCTGCGTTATATGAGCATGCGAACGCAGGATGAATACAAAAGCAAGTGAAGAAGACATTAAACGGCTCATTGGTCAGATCCTGGTTGCATCTCAAACTTGAAGAAAACGTGGTTCCAATAGGAAAAAAAAATGCAATATCCATGGGGAAAAATGTTGAGAAATGCGAGGCAGATATGAGGCGTTGAACGACTTTATTCTCAAGAAGATGAGCAAAACCGTGGGCAGGGTTATCGCTTCAGAGGAAAATTGTTTTTCTTTATAGCCCAAGTTAGCCTGTTCCTAGAAAGATACTGTTGTCCTTTCTCATGTTTAGTTTAGTTCTCAAAGAGCGAAAATTGCAGAGAAACCAAAAGGCACCTAAAAGGCGCGTAATGGATGCTCATCCGGGAAAATATTTCTTGAAACTTTCGCGGGATCCTTTTTTCTTTGTTAGCTCTTGCTTTTGTTGTGTTTTTTTCTCGATATTTTTTCTTCACTTTACTTTCCAGTAACTTACACATTCTCCAAAGTTCTGACTGGGGCCAACGCAGTTGGAGGACAGTTCGACTTTAACCCGTGCTCTACTTAGACAACTTAACCCACGCCTCTGGGGCGTTTCGCAAAACTCTTATCGTCACATTCCACATGACGGAACTTGCATAGATGTTGCGTCACAAACAGCCTACCTTCGATGTTCGCTGTACAACCACATACAAATGAGGGATACTGTGGTGCAGAAAGGAGAGCGTTCAGTTCTGGAAAGGAGATGCGTCTATCTGCGTCGTGCTACGCGCAGTCGACGAAGGACGTAGAAGACGGAAGACCCATCCGCGACATCTTTCGCAAACAGGTCTTTGTGAGCTGCTTAGATGGTATGAATATGCGTCGTGTGTGGGCCCTATTGGTAACCGCGAAGTTTATCTTCTATTCACGTGTTTTCTATTGTGTATGCGCCATTGTCACTTGAATTCCTTGTTTTTTTTTTGTGTGCGTGTTCTGTTTAACGGAGGTTATACCAACGGTGTTCGGGAGGACAGCACCCACCGCCTTCTTGCCTGCTACTTCATTTTCTACACTACGACACTGTCACGAATGACGCGAGCTGGCCTAAGTAGCGTTGCTTGGTCTTTAGGTATGGAAACTCATCGTATAAAAATGACAGCATCTCCATTCCAAGGATGTTAGCGAGGGTGCGGAGTACTGGGACTCGAAATGACATCCAAGTTGCGCCCCGAGTGACATCCGCTTTGCGCCCCGACCGTCATTCGATTTGAGCCGTGAGTTGCACCTTGATTATTCCCTAAATGAAACTGAAACTCACGGCTCAAATCGAATTTCGCTTGATATTCGCTTGATGGTGGTGTGCGCATAGATGGACGCGGACGGACGTTGGTCCTAAGGTACTCCGCACCGTTACAGGCGAGGGAGTAAGCCGTTTGACTCACGGGTACTAACTCACGGTCGTTGCCAATGGGTAAGACGGCTGACACAAACGCCGTCTTGTCTACCATACACGGGCTCGAATCCTGCTGGTGCCGGTGTGATTTTTTGCGATTGTAAATACTATGCGCACGGACGCGGACGGACATTGTGGGGTCCTAAGGTGCTCCGCACCTAATAATATCCGGGTTCCCTAGCAAACACACGGCACACGGAATGGCCGATTGCCCAAATAAGGAAAAAAACCAGTTAAAAAGTTAAAAATAAAGTTGTGTAAAATTGGTTCTGCGAGGTGTTTAGACGGAAACGTCCACTATGCGAGACTAGAGCGCACCGCCAACACCACCACATTTTGACGAATCTAAGCAACACCGCCCCGACGCCTTTACGGCGTTAGGCTTCAAAACGCGCTGAGAGACACATTATGGGGCCTGCGTAAGCAGCAATTCAGCGAGTAGCTGAGCGCTTGCGGCCACGAAATCCATCGTGCCGTTACATCCAATGTGCAGCAACGTCCAATTTCGAGCCGCTGGATCCATCGTACCAGCACATCCATCGTGGCAGTACATCCATCGAGAAAAATGCATCCAGTTTTGGCCAGTACATCCAACGTGCCACCATATCCAATGTCCCATTGTATCCAACCCGTCCTTACAACAAATGCGTAATTACGTCCATCGAGCAACTTCATCCAAATGTATCTCGTTACGTTCGATTTTGACCACTACATCCAACGTGTCATTACATTCATCGCGTATTATATATACCGCCACATAGCCTTGTACGTTGAAGAAATTTTCTGTTGTTCAACAACTCACAAAATAACAACAATTCTAGGCTTAACTCAACGCAGCCTAATGCCTGTGCTACGCGGTAACTTTCAATGGTTAATATGACTCTCCTCCACAACTGCTCCCTATGTATTACAGTGGAGCACTGGATAGGCAATCGCTTCAACGGCTTTCCGAAGGCCTTTGAAACGACCGTGTAGCACAGGTATAACTCAAATAAGATAATTAAGTGTTTTAGCACAGCGGGTAGCGTGCGCTGCGCTGCGCCTGTGTGCGCATGCGCGCGTGGACACGGTATTGCTTCCCCCCTGCAGGCGCGGAAAATTTCCTCTAGCGTGCCGCACATGGAGGGTTGGGGAGCATCTCAAAGCAAACAGTCCGAATCGTTGGCAAGACGTACGCTTGTCTTGAGCCTATTGAGTTATATATATATGGGTAATGGGCTCTAAATCCGACAGAGTTTCAGGTAAATGCTGTTGCATCGAGTTGCGCGAGTGTGACAGCCTAAGCGAACGCAGCTGTAACCCAAACTGCTGTTGATGAAAGCCGTCGCAACACAGTTTACCGATTTTTTCGCATTAGTTCGCGATAAGTAAAACACATTTCAGTGACGCAGAGTATGAGACAACGTGTGGTCAGTATCGCTTCAATCTAACAGAATCAACGCAAAAAAATGCGCAGAAATTCAGAGAATTGTTTACTAATGCGCAGCATTCTTACGCAGCTTGTCCTCGTTGTGATTTTTGTAGTCATAATTTGCAATGAGAGGCCGAGTACGTTGTCTTTTTTTATTTTTTTTAGGTTTTTTTGTTTGCTTTCTATCATTATGTGTATTTACAAATTACAGCTAATAACTGTCTTAAATCACTTTGTCAATAGGGAATCGTTATGCAGATACACGATTACCTGCTTGGTTGGTCTGCTTTCACGATATTGTTCATCGTGCTTCCGTAGTTCTTTTCCGGGCTTATTTTTTTTTTTTGGTCCTCGTTTTTGGCTAAGTGCTTAAGACGAATATTTTTGTTTTACTTTGTTCACTTTCATTATTCTTTTATTTTTTTATTTGTTTACTCTTTAGATTTTTAGAAGTCCGTTTGGCAAAGTATCTCTATTTAAACTATTATAACGATTAAATGTATTACATCCGCCGACTCCGCATTTTTGTGCAAATGCAGGGCGTTACACGGTTGGTTCGCTTTCGCTATTTTTTTATTCGGGTTACCACTGCTCCCATCCTGGCTTTCTTTTATTTTGGTCTTCGTTTTTGGAGATGTGAAAAATACATATTTTTGACTTCGCCAGTTCATTTTTGTAAAATGTTTACTGTTATTTTAGTATGTCTACATCTTTCAAAATTCTGTCTCACCAATTATCTACATTTACGCTGTAATACCGATTAAACGTGTTACTTCCGCCAATCTGCATTTCTGTGCAAATGCGGTGAGTCACACAGTCCGCAAGTTTTCAATATTTTAATTTGTGTTTACAACGTTCCCCTCCGGGTTTTTTTTAGCTTAGTGTTAGTGTTTTTGGAGCCGTGTAACAACGAAAACTTTATAATAATAGATCATGTCTTTGTATTTAAAATTTTTATAGATCAAACAGATCAAAGTTTTTTATTTTGAATTTTTTGTATTTATTGTTTTGTCGAAATTTTGTTCGCCATTTAATCTCGCCATTTACGCTGTTATATTGATTAAATGTGCCGCTTCCTCTAATTCTGCATTTTTGTGCGAACGCAAGGTGTTACACACCCCTGGCTGGGGGGAGTGGGGGGGGGGGCGGTTAAGAATGCCTTGCATTAACACAAAAGGCTGGTTAGATTGTCAAACGACGCCCGCGAATCCTCTTTAGTTGCCACAAGCCCTCCTGATAGCCACATGACCCTCTCTTTGCTGGCTACCGTGAGAAAAATTCAGCCAACGTAATTTAAACCTTGGCATGTTTGAGCTGGATTGGGCATGTGCGGTGGCTTTTATTCTGTTAAATAAAGGCAACCCGACTACATTGCTTATAGAATGTGCAAGATGGGGTTTGTATAAAAAAATTGGTGCGTGAGGAACATCGTTGGGACGGTTTCTTAACTACGACAAAACGATGCGCATCCATCAAGACATGCTTGTTGACGACATGGCTTGTTATGGTGTTTTTCCCCTTGTACTTTCTTTGGGGGAAGTTCTCGAGAGGTAAAATGCCCCTTTCATGTCTTCGGAGGAGCTAATTAAGATCCCCCAGGGGATTCCTTTACTATTCGGTTGAAGTTTGATCACTACTTTTGGGCCCGTTGTCACCTTTTGAAGGCCCAGGATTTAGCAATCACATCATATGGATTGCAATGGGTATATAAATTACACAACCACGACATTGTTACGTAAATGTGCACCCGATTGCCGCTACATTAACTAATGGCACTGCGAAAAAGAACAAAATCGGCTGAATATTAGATAGAAAAATAAAGAAACCGCATTTACTTGGTTACTCACTTGCACATAGCTTTTTCCACACTTGTCATTTGCTGAATATATGAGCACGGAGTTCGGCCAAACAATTGGGTTTTTAGGTTGTCCTAGCTTTTGCGTTCACCCGGTGTTAAAAGCCGGTGGTATTGGAGAACTTTCTGTTGGGTACACGCAAAGTTACACGGCGTTTCCTCAGAGCTTTACATACATACGTCACTGGTTGCTTATCCCAAGTTCTGGTTAAAACTTCAAAGGGGGAATATCAGCGTCTTAATAAGGGTGCAAATATGCGCTTTCGTAGAAAACATTTATGAACGCAGTGATGTGATTGCTGTCGTCGATATTCAAAATTCCGATGGTTGAAAGCTATACAGATGTCGTCTTCGTGAACACAGCGGAATCGAAAGAGAAGCAGCAAAAATTAACGGCTGCGCTCCGCTACCAAAGCGACTGAATTTCGCTTCGTTGGAAATTATGCCAGTCACTCTCACGCTGTACCGAATAGTCGCAGCAGATATAAACAGACCTACACGAAAGTCACCTAGCCGCCGGGTCCACGATTACGGAGCCATTAGAATCTGAGTTACCATATGCTCGGCGACATCATACAACCATGCAAAAACCTCTGGGCTACCCGCATGTGGAGATAAAACACGGTGCTATAATGTTCTGAATTGACTACCGATGACTCAAAAAAAAAAAAAAAACACAAAACCTCCGCTGCACGAAACCACAGTGCTCTCGGCCTCCTCTCTCATGCGAAGTACTTTTCCTTAATGAAACAAAAAAATCTAAGACACTTAATTGCTTTTATGACGCAGTAAATGCGCAGAGATTGTAGGGTTAAATTGTGCAACGGACTCTGTGCTCCGCGGTGTTTTATAACCAGTGTTGGTCATGTTTCACAGCTTTCCGTAGAAGGATTAGGTGCCGTCTTTGTACAAAACCAAAACGGCTGTGATACGGCCACGCCGCCTCAACAAAAAGCAAAAACTATTCAGCCTCTGATAGAGAACAGAAAAAGGTTAAAAGTGTTTCGTTGAGATTTTTTGCAGACAAAAACAATGACCCTCTGGGACCTTAGCCATCTGGCTACAAGTCGGACTTCAAAGTTCGAGAATCCTAAGATTATAGTCGAAGCTTCCAGATTCTATGCAATATAAGGCGAAATTTTTGATCAAGAATATATCTTTAAAAATGAAAGAAATGGTGTTTCCAGTTTCATTGATTTAATTTCCCACAGTTTTATTTATCTCGATGCCCAGGGCTGGTCCTGACGATGGTGCCGAACTGTGAGGTTCGAATCCGTTGCCCAGGTGTTGGTGGTGTCCAGTTAGTATTTCAATAATTGTTTTTTTTTCTAGTAAGAGGCGTGACAAGCGTAATCTCTAATTGAAACAATGTACATGGTGGGAAAAGCGCTGCGACGACGAGGACAAGCAAGTACACGCGACAAAGCGCTACTAGCAACTAACCGTGTACTTGCTTGTCCTCGTCGTCGTTGCGCTTTTCCAACCATGAACATTTTCCAACAAGCCCAGCTCGCAGTTCTGCTAAACAATGTACGTCACAACTGTGACTATTTCGTTGACTCCTGACACATTCATTCAATATCATCGAAGGAGCAGCTTCTTTGTCAGAATTCAGTTTTTAGAGCTGGTAACCCTGTTATTTCGAGCGATTTCAAATAGTTCGGAGCTTGCACTGCATCGCAAGTGCAGTTGTTCTAGCAACAACGTCACCTAAGGCAGCGCGCATTCCTTAAAGCCGCAACTCTCGTTTATTCCGCACCTATTCAAATTACGCTTTCACTTCCCGTCATGCAGCGCGTCATATTAACCGCTGCGTCTCAGCATCGAGCGCAATCCGACGCGCTGCGTCGAATAGCAGCTCGTACATCCGCCGAGATTGGCTGTGCGCGTGGTACGATTGAATTATGACTGAGTGGTTCAGGGTTCAAAACCGGCCGGAGGGCAAAATTTTTAGACGCTTCATTTCTGCCTGGACTCAACGTGGAATCCCGTCTGCCAGTATGGAACGCTTGATTTATGACACTTTCGCACATTATAAGGACGCTCATACTAAAATCCCTAGGGGTTGCATATTTTCATACGATGAGTGCTATTGCTGCTTAAACGGTCTTCCACTAATGCATTTGCGTGAAGTAAAAACGAAAACTTTAGAGTGTGAGGGTATAAAGCGTTCCATCGGGAGACATGCAGCTTTATGAAGGTATTTAAGAACGCCCTTGCGCCTTTCTACTCTGATGTTCGACACATTCTGAAGAAAATGAATGTCCTCCAAGCAATTCACTTATGTTTAGTAGCGAAGCCTACTTTAAAGGGGCTTCGCGAAAAACGGAGCGGCTTCCTCATTCATTCAACAAGAGTTATTTTTCAGTGAGCGGCACTGTGGCGCCTGGTATCTTGGTTTGGCGGCGCAGGCGGGCGCGATGTCGGCGTAACCGAGCGAGCGAACGCAGCACCGAAGGCAGAAAGAAAACGGAGGAGCTCTGGCTAAACTGTGAGGAGGATGGCGGCATGTGCTACTATGGCGTAATCTCTCTCACTGGCTCCACCTCCCACTTTCGCCATGAGTAGCCACTGAAGGGCGCCCTCCCCCTAACGCGTTCGCCAGGCGCTGCTCCTCCGTTTGTAACTCATCCGAACAACGTGATATTTGCGCGGGTAGTTCAAACCCGATTTATAGAGACATACTCGGCGGGCGGTGACGCGCTGCGCGATAACGGCAGAGTAGTGCGCGCCGCCGTGCGTTCGCTGATCACGCAATCACTTTCTCAGACGCAGAGACGCAGCAGATATGCGCCGTTACCGAGAAGAGTGCAGTTCGCGCTGCTCACAAATTTCGCATTGGGAAGTATAGTAATCATTGGTGCTGTTTTTTGGCAACTGTTTTTTTACGTAGCTGGAAAACTGTCAAGTGCGCGGGTATGTCAACACACACACAAACATACGTAAACACGTCAACACAGCAAACTTCGTTCATCATTTAGGAGACTTGAATAAGCCAGACTTTTATTTGCCTACAACTCGACGTAAGGCTCGACAGGGGTCAGGGGCAGAAGCGGGAATTGATGACGTAGAAGTGGTTCGCCGACAACTCCATATAAAGATAAAACAACACGCTGGGACGTCACTCCTTGAATTAATTGGGGTGTTTACAGCCCCGTGAGCATTAACTAGTTAAACTAGTTAGCTAGTTTAACTGGTGAGCATAATTAGTTAAAGTTTATAATTTATGGGCTGGTCAGGAGGGCAGTAAAAATACGGTAAGCAAAAGCCGCAACAGTTTGTTAAAATTCATTACTTCACTGGCAAGTAAGTGGCCGGGATGATAATAACCTTCACGGCTGATATACCAACGAATACCCTGCACTCGGCAGAATGAGAGTGTAGCTGCTGAACTACAATTTTTCTGTGTTCGTCGTCTCAACTCAGAAAAACTCTCTCGCGTAGTTTTTTCCTCTGCGCATAGAGGGGGAAGCGATGATAACTAAATAACAGTTAGTTGCGGCCCAAACACCGGCCTTTGTGGTTATAGGAATTCCCGCGGTGGGTAATAAAGTACGCTTGTATCGTGGAAGAGGATGTAACGAAGAAAAAAATTCTACTTCACGGAGGTGGTAGACGTATTTTATTGAATGCGACGATGAGGAATTCCCTCACCTGCCTGTCGCCATATTTCAGCCAGGAAACGCAATTTTGCATACGACAGTTATTCCGGCATACATGCCGCTGGAACAGCGTTTGTCCTGACAAAACCTATTGCGAACTATTTCCCGGCACGAACCGGGCCAGAGTTGGAGCGAGTTCTCCTTCCCGCACAATTAGTTTTCATATCTCAAGCTTGGTGACAGCTTGGACAAGACCACATTTGCAGTCTGACAGCGAAGAATTATGTATTTTACGCAGCGGGGTAAAGTGGTGGATAAGTTATCTTTTGCAGCAATGTTCAGTTTGTAGCAGTATTCGATGTAGCCACCATTGTAATCAACATTAATGACGTTCGGTAGTGACGGGCAGTCCCAGAAGATTCTGTTTCTTGGTATAGAGTTTGAACGCACCACCTGAGAAGTGCCCCGTGGAGCGCAGATTTGTTACTCTCATTCGCGAAAATACCAACTGGCCACAGGTTGTTTGTTACAGAATTTGTCTCACTCAAAATAGGAAACAAATAACGAAAATACATTGTTAACGGTCTGAAAGAATATATGAGGAAACTATGCACTTCTGTTCAGGAGGCCTTAACAGTATCGACGGTTAACTTGCATGAAAACTAAACTAGTCTGTACCTATAAAGACAAGTGGCCGACTGACTGACTGACGGACTGACTCATCTATGCCCAGCCAAAACTGTCAGTTCTAGAGACTTGAAATTTCGTGAGTACATTTGCGCCGTAGCGTAGGGGTTCACTAAGGCGGGATTTTGGGAAATTGCACTCGTACCCGAAGAAAGTGGCGAAATTGTATTTTCGTAAATTAGTGATTATCTCGGTCACCCGTTCACATATCGAAGTGCTTTTTGCTAATATCTGTAGCCTTTCAGAATACCTAAAAAAAGTCGTTTTAGGATTTCACCTCAACGAAGACTACCGGGGTGGTTCCGCATTCCGAAAGAAAATGGATGTTCCTAAAGATTCTCCAATAAATCTTTGAGTGATTCATTCATTGTATTGATTTTTGATAACATATGTTACTCATACAAATACAGAAAACCAATTTTAAGGATTTCGCCTTGCGACGCCGGTAACAGGGCCAAATTGTTTTTCACAAATGACACGTTTCACGATCCGAAAAGGCCCAAAAGGTAATGTCCACGCCTAGCCAAACAGTTAGTTCAAACGGCTTCAAATTTCATGAGCACATAGTGATTACGGTGTTGCTGCTCAATATTGCGGAAAACGTTAAACATTACACCAAGGAGAAATTGAAAAGCGGTGAAAAGTTTTTTTCAGATAATATTTCTATCGCTCACCATTTCAGATATTGAAGTCGTTGTTGTTGATACACGTAACCTACTCAGGTATCTAAGCATTGTCCTACAACATTTTTTGATGACACCCACCTAATAGAGGCAATCAGTATTTCGGGAAAGCAGTGTGTTTTTACACATTACACAATAATCACACAGCCTGTTGATATATCCAATTCGTTCTGGCTTGAAAATTGTGCCAATACGGTTGCCCAGAAAAACAATTAGAGGATTTTGTCCTAACATAGGGATAAAAAGGCCAGCGAGATTTTGAAACTTACATCCCGTTGGACGTGAAATTCAGTTGAATTTTCCCGCGTCCGCAAAGCGCTTGCCATCTGTTGGTACTTTCTGCAACCACGCGCCTCCGTAGCAGTCCGTGTCATATATCATAAAACTGTGAGCGATGAGCATCGTTCCCTTCCCATCGGTAAAAATACCTTCCCTCACCTAGTCCGCATCCATTGTTTGTTCCCAACGCAACCTGCTGCCGAATGCAAGTTCTGTTTACAACCCCCCATTCCTCGTCATATCATATAAAAGTGGAAGCAAAGCCCCAATCTCCCCTCTGTTTCACCCCCCCTTCCCACCCCTGAGCTTTGGGCAAACCTGGCGGCTAGAAACGGTCTGGATGTGCGGACACTTTTGGCCTCCAGAGCGAGGGCTGCCCGCTCATCACATGGCTGCCTGGAATAGGGAACCATCCCCGCTTCACCAGCTTAATAAAACGTTTTTGCTCACTTACTCGCATGAGCTCAATGTATTGGTGCGATTTGTTTAGTGAGAGCTGCAGTAAAACACGAGCTCCAGACGTTTCCCATTACCAAGACACGCCTGCTGTCACAACACATGTATTGACAGCAGGCAGGAGTTCCTAATTGTGTACCACTTCACGATGAACTAGCCAATTATGACAACGAACAAATATCTGAACAGGTAATAAACCAATTAGTGTCATTAAAATATGGCCGCCCGGGCATCGCCGGGGCAGTGAATTTGTCGGTAATAGTAACAAGAGATCGAAAAATTTTCGCGTCAGCTTGGGTTGTGATTTCTCCGTAATCATGAGGAGAGAAGATATATATATATATATATATATTATATATATATATATATATATATATATATATATATATATATATAGCGAATCAGAATAGGAAATGAGGGGCTCGTTTAAAATAAGACAGAAATAAGAATTGGCAGTCAAGAAAACCTCGGAAAAATAAGGGGAGGATGTAGTACGTCAAGATAAAGAATTTGGAAAATAAGAAAGTGGAGAAAAAATGCCCGCCAGGTGGGAACCGAACCCACGACCTCCAGAATACCGGTCTGGTGCGATAACCACTACGCTACCGGCGGGGTTTTTTAGCCTCCACTTTCTGGGGTTTATTTCACGTGTTTTGTTTCTGCGCTTGGGGGTGGTAGCCAGCGCCACTCGGACTACTCGGGGTGAAGGGGACCTTCTTTTTAACCCCCGGGCCGTGACTCGAGCGTCTACGACATGTCGAGAGTGGTCTACCAGCGTTGAACCCTCTTAAGCTAACCTTGGCACCAAGACTGCCAGAACAGAGGCCTCCTATGCATTAGCGAATAGAATGGAAATGAGGGCTCGAAATAGCAGAATAATGGCAGTCAAACCTCGAAACAAAGGGGAGGATTAGGTCAAAAAAATTTTGAAAAGGTGGGAAGGTTTAAACTACTTAAATATAGTTCAGAATAAGATTGGCAGTGACCAACTACGCCTAAAGGAGTGATGTAGTACTATAGATAATAATTTGGAAATATAATAAATAGAATATAATGCATTAATAAAGAATTGAAATAAGAAAGGGGAAAAAAAACCCGCCAGGTAAAGGGCATTTCGACTTATTTCCAACTTTCATATCTAGAGGAGACTCCTCCCTTTGATTTCGAAAAGTCTCTTGCTGCAAACGATTTGTCCTAATATATTGTTTATAATATATATAGTTAAAATATTTTATATTATCTATACAACCCCAAAACAATTGCAACAAGTAAAGCACTGTTGCCCACTTTAAATAAACTGCTTTCCATAGAAAATCTTTAAGTATAAAACGTCTATATCCCTATTAATTCTTGTTCTTACATTATTTCTATTATTCTATATATATATATATATATATTATATATATATATATATATATAATATAATATAGAAAGAGGAGAGGGAGGGAGAGAGAGCACATCTTGTGGATGTTTCACTAAACGATTTTCTTAGGTGTGGTTTCCTCGTTCTCGGAATGCTTTGCTTTCCGCTGCTGATACCACCGTCTCCAGCAGGTGCTGTTGGATGGCAAGGGAGGAGCTGGCGAGGGCGTGCTCCCAATGGTGAGTCGCGTAATGAACCGTTCAGGTAAGGGAAGCTAGGGCTGAGCCCTGACGCCCACCCACCCTGAGGCAGTGGGCCAATGGTTCCGCAGTGCCGCGAAAGCGAAGGGAAGACGCTAAGGGAACAATGAGTGTTGTGGGATGGGTGCGGGAGAGGGTTCGTTTTAAGGGCCCGTACGCATGGCCTGGCAGACGTTCCGGTGCGGTGTAGGAAGGGTGAGCCGACTCGGCCGACACTAGGAGCCGATGTTCCTGTGTAAGGCCGAGTGAGACGTCGAGCGTCCTCTCACAAAAACCTCGAGCTCTTAGGTTGGCCCCCTCATTGCCGGGAATGCCAAGATGCCTGCGGGTCCAAATGCAAAAATATAAAAACCACCACACAGGTGAAAAAGATTCTTGTTTAGGGGCTCTCATTATGACCTTTAAGTTGCGCGAACATTATGAGTAATTCGGTGATAATACCCCCTCATATGAAAGAAAGGTACATGGCTTCTCATGTAACATTTAGTGGGCGTGTGCGATTAAGCCTGGAACAAATTGAGGAGCACGTTAGAAAATGTCGTCATAGTTTTGGTATTTCTATTTGCTGCCCTTGCCACAACGGTTTGGTTCTTGGCCCAATCTGTCCAACCGTGGGCAGGTTAGTCGGGATGGCCTAGTATACGCGCACAACACGGTTCTCGTGCCGCTTCTGTGTTCGCGTTGACAACACTAGCCGTACACCATTCCGAGTAGATGTTTTTTTTTTTTTCGAGGGAACAGCAGCACTTTTGGCCGGGGAATCAAAAATGCTTTCCTGCACGCTTCGCGTACAAGATATACCACAGTGGAATGTTTCTGCGTTCGGACGTCGAATTAATTTGCTTCATCACCGTTGTCGCTCCGCCCGGGGAACGCCGTTGCATTCACTACTGAATTCAGGCATTGACGTTGTTGCTGGTGGCCTCCGGAAGTGGCAATCAATAATAAAATACCATGAGCCATAGCACTCTTTCAAGATGGGTGAACAGCGAAGCTTCTTAGAGCACGGCACAGAGGTTAAACAGAACTTAGGCATAAATTTGCCTTGGTAGAAGGCGGTTAATCCTTCAGTCCCGCGTTTCTTTTTCGAGCACAAAAACATATTTACTGTGTTCTACTAAATTCTACGGTTCCCGTAAGCCCATAAACGAAAAGTAGACCGGGTAGTGCAAGTAATTACTGATTTATTATTGAGGCCAACAATTGAAGACATCTGGGGATTAAAAATGTTATTTCGAGTGGAAAATTTTTTCCCTGTTTTCCCAAATTTAATGACCACATGAGCCTACAAGAAAGGATGAGCTCCTCAGTGCAAATATTTACAGATTTACAAGCCTGGAAATACAAGTAGAACTTCTGGTTCCTTTGGCCTCGCCGTTATAATTTTGTGTTCACTTAAGCTTTTTCTTCTGTGTAGCGTCCGGCTCCGCTAAAACGCTACAATGGTGATATATATCGCAAATCTCATCCTTGAGGGGCTATTCCCCCCCAAAAACTAGCAGTTTTAGTTTGTTCTCTGTGCGCTAGAGTGACTACAGCAATGTGATTCCATTTGAAACCACCGGGACAGAAAGGGTTAAACCAGGTTTGTCGACTCGGTTATCGCGCCGAGAGGGCGCAGTTAACACGCGCAGAATGGCACGGCAAGAAAAAAACACAGAAGCTGCTCTGGGCAGTCAGCGCTGTGGGCCCGAAGGCGCAGTAAACATGGATGCAACCAGCTCCTCCTTGTATCATAAGGGCACGTGTCCCTTTCCTCCTATCTCTCTCTCCACACCTTACCATTGGAAGGGACCAGCGTTTAGACACCCTTCACTGCGCAACCGCACGAAGCACTGGCCTGACCTTGCTGACATAGAGTTTCTTGGTAAGTATACTAGAGAAGAAACTGCGCGTAGTAATTCATGTCGTCGTGAGGTTTATGGGAAGACCCGCACTTTTTTGCTTGGGCTTGACATGACAATCGAATTCTTAAGCGGTTTTCGGGGTTTGCTTTCTTCACTATGCATTAACTCGTCTACGAGCTACGAGGAAGCCAAAATCCTCCCTGTTGTGTGGTAGCCGTGTTCGGTGAAACAGCAGGCAGTGCGTGATCGTACCTTACGTTGGTCATGCCGCACTCGAAGGACGTATGGCTGAGCGGGTAATATGCCGCCGCGAAATTTGTAGCTTAAGAACAAAAAGAAACAAGACGTAGTTTGACGTAGACAAGATAGGACAGATACGGACGCCCGTATCCGTCCTATCTTGTCACGACTGTTGAACGCCACGTTTTCTTTTTTCTTGTTAAACTGTAGCTGGTAAACTGTAGATGGTCGGGGCACCGGTTCACCACGAAGGCGACGTTTTCATAGCCACGCTAAAAAATTTTATATACTCTTGAAACAACTTACTATTTGAAATAATGATAAAACTAATGAATTAAGAGTCTCTAATGAGTCCCCCCCCCCAAATATTAACATTGTTCGTAACTACCACCTTGGCCTGCAGAAAAGCAGGCACAACCGCTCCGGCAAAAATATGCTTTACTTCCTTTTTCCATAGTTTTAATTCAGCCTGTTTTGTTTTCCACTTGCATAATTGCACACTATTCTTCGCGTTTTTGTGGCACGCCGGTTAAATTTGCGGTCACTAAACTTTTCAATCCAAGCCAATGATGAAGCTAAGGCGAGCGCATGATGTAATGGCGGCCCATGACGACACAAGCGGCCTTGACATGAGCCGCATAGACGCTAGCGCCAGATTCCTCTCTAGTGTATATTGTAAGAAACTGTATGCTTGCTGAGGTTGTAGGTCAGACTGACGCTACGCGGAACAAGCTGTCTTCTGGGCCTAACAGACTTTGATTAATACGTAAAAAAATGAAATTCCCATCCGTCTATCAAATAGGATGATTGAGACGCGAATCTTGCTTTCGTACGAAAATGAAATGGCGAAGTGCCAAAATCAACCGTTAACTATCGAACTGCAATGGCCTGAGAGTCACGGTCAAGCTCAGACGACAGCGAACAAATCCTTCACAAGAAAGCTACGCGCATTCTCCACACCCCCACCACCGACCCTTTTTCGTCATTAAAATCCACAACTACGGAAGTACAAAGCCAACGCCCGCGCAAAGCACCCAACGGAAATGCTGTGCGACCTGAATGCTGTAATAACGCAATCAAATAGGTGTCGGGTTGATCACTTGAGGAACGCAGGCTTGAATCCGACAAGCGAAAGCTTATTCTTCTTGTTTCATCATCATCGTAGTCATGGTCATCATCGTGCTCGTGGGCCCTCCCATTGCGTAAAATTGGGTTTCCTGCAGTGCATTTTTGTTTCCGCACCATCAAACAGAACGAGAAAGCCTTTAGTCAACACCACGCGCTGTGCGTTCAAGGGTTTCATGTATTACACTCCACAGTAAACCACCCCCATCTCCCGACGTTAAAAACTTGCGGCAACAGTTCTGAGATTCCTACTGAAAATGGGTCACGCTGGCAGTATAACAATGCAGGATGGTTTCTTTGTGCATCTGCGTTTCCTTCGCACTCCCTAAGGAGGGCTGAAGTATTCGCGTTCCATAAAGAATCAGATAAATGAAAATAGAACTCGCAGTTACATTACTGAATCTTGCAGATTATTTACGGAAAACTCAAAACACGTCCCCATAGGCACGCAGAGACACACGATCGCTCTTGTTTCTCGCCGGATTCATAGAGTTCGTTAGCAGTGCCGTGGGAAACTGCAGTGGCGGACCATATGTTGAACCCTTCGCGCAAATACTCAGCTCAGGCGAGTTGCAAATCCCCGCGTGCAACTGTGTGCACCGAGGCAGTGCAATGTATGCTTAAGTAGTAATTGCATCTCCAAGAGATTTACGGTTCCGCTTTGAGGCTAGAAGAGAGAAAAAAACAGAAGCGAAGAAAAGATGCGCGTCTTGCCATGAAACCAAAGAGGAAGGTATGGTACGCCTGCTTGCATGATGGAATGCGGAAGGTTGTACAAACGTACCCGAAATTCAACGCTAAACTTTAGTGTGATGAGTATTTCTGAGAAGCGTTCCAAGAGTACAATCATTTGTTGTGTCTAAAATAGAAAGTTTCCGTTATAAAAAACACTTAGTGGCGGCACAGTGTTTACAGCCATGCGGGCGTCTTCAGAACAGCGACCAGTCTATCTCGTTACAAAGAAACTTAGTTACTCAAAGGGGAACGGCAAACGCAACGCCGTTTTGTTGTATATAAATGTTAGAACAAAACACGAAGAGAAACAAGCAGACTAGCCTGCCTGTTTGTCTAGAAAGAGACCCCATATTTTGCCTTCCCTGCTGTGGTTGCAGGCCCTCGTGGGAGTTCTCATCGTTTTCCTGAAGTGCACAAAAATATTTGGTGCCCCTTCCGCTCTGTGGAAGACGATGTCCAGCAAAGCTGTGGTACCGAACATCAACGTGAGCTGACAATATGCTCTGACCGATCATACCCCCAAGGGGTGCACGTAGGAATACGTTTGTTTGTAATTTCCGATTCAGCATACTTCCTAGTTCTAGTTAATTACCCGAAATGGACTCACTCAGGCCAAAATTCCCCCATATTACAAGTTCCCTGTGAAACTATGTAATTTTTCAAAGTAAATGAAGCTTGGCGTAATGTTGTCGTAGCTACAAATTTGTCGTCGTAGCTACAAATTTGCATGTAATTTGTTTCTGGATAGTTTTAATAAAACAGGAGTTAGAGCCCCTTCTGCAATGATACTCCCTCGGAAGATAGACCTCAATGTGGGAAGCCATGTGTACAACGACCAAGCTTACAACGATTTCTTTAAAGTGTGGCTTTAACACTGTGCACACTAGCATTGCTAGGAAGAAAACTTTCCAGGTAAAATGTAAGCCGTCGTATATTAATATATGAAGGCCCTAATTACTTCTTTATTTTTTTCTTTCGCTGAAGGTGTGGTGCACAGTTTTAAGGTCCGGGGGATTTGAGTGGGCGCCTCAGCATGGCGCTGCGCTCGCGTGCGATTCTTTTCTACATCGCTCTGTTACCGGAGACGACCTGCCTGCTTCTTGCCATAGACAGCTTTGATGTAATATACCCGAGATCCTTAAAGGGAACATGCACACAAAACACAAGTTTGGTTCATTCGAAAGGTTGCCTCGTTGGAACCATGCCGACACCACTTTTAACGTTAGCTTCATTGAAATAAGCTACATATTTAGGAAAAAAACGGGAATGACCATGCGATAACAATAGCTCATTTCCCCGAAGCAGAACCTATGGTGTCATAAGCCCTGCGATGCGATTGGCTGAGGCCGGAAAAAGCAAACGCAAATTAGGCATGGCTTATCGGATTGCCGAACGAGCTATATTTGCCCTTAAATTTAGGGCCCATTATTTTTATAGCAGTAATAATTGCGGGGTGAACAAATAAAGTTGCGAACGAACACGTAAACACCGAAGCAGTTAGTGCGGCACGTTGTCGACTGACACTGCCTAACACAGCCGTCGGACGCGTTAAACTTGGCTGACACAACACCAACGAAATGGCATTAGCGGCACGGTCACTTGCATGACTTACATGACTTACACGAGCTTACGTTTTAGGAAACGATTAGTGTGAGCCCCAACAAAAATACGGCAGGTATATGAGCCCGGCCAGAAGCAAAGTGCAAACACTGGCCCTTCAGCGGTATTGCAGTGCCATCTATGAAAGTGGGCGATAAACAAAATAACAAAGCCGTGGCCTCCGCGATCGGCTACGGCGCGCCGCCGGCAGCAAATCGCGGAGGCCACGACAAAGCAGCCGTCTGTGAGATGGTAGCAGCCCTGGTCAGCAGGCTAGCTTTAGTTTTAAGGCCCTGCTGTGAATACGGCATTGTCAACGTCACAAAAACACGATTTAGCGTGATAATTAAAATTTTGGCTTAAAATGTCTAATTTCTCAGTGAATAAAGCGTCGTTTGCGACCGGACAAGCGCTGAGGGCACTATAAAACACTAAACCTTTCGAATATTACGAACTTGTATTCTGTCTGCATGGCCCCCTTTTAAGCATATTCTTGCGAGATGAGAACGCGAGAGAGTTTCTTCTTGCAAGGCCTGTCGACTTGTATTCTGCTGATGACGACGCCAAGCCTGCTATGACAACGTCAGACTCAATGCAGCTACTTTTTGCAGAACGACTTTCCATGCTGCTGCCCCACTGCCTCCACAGAAGCTAAGGATAAAGTGAGGCAGCTTCTGGGAATTGTAATGGATGACCTTTCCTTCGGCATTGTTTCTGATGTCGGCGCTATGAAACATGTCGCAGCCAAGTGGGATTCAGCGCGCGCCAAGGTTTAGGTGTTCCGAATTCAGAGAAGCTTGGTTCTGTGGATGCGTTTGGCTGACGTCCGCGACGGGTGCGCCTTTTGTGGAAGCCATCCAGCCGGGTGCGTGCTTTCACCTGCATAGTCAAGCAACGCTTTCGCGCTAGAATTTGTAACGGATTCCTGAGCACAGTATTATAAAATAAGTTCAAATGGACTGTGAGTTGGGTACGTTGGTAAATATTCATCATTAATGATCAGCCCACAAAAAAAATGTATTGTTATGATTTAGCGCCGCGTGGGTGACTGAAATACGTATATACGCTGTGTTTCTTCGTTGTGAGGGCAGCACTGTCCTTCTCATTGCTCCCTCTTCGGTGTCGTTTTTGTGCTCTGATCCTTAAAGGGGCCATGCAGACAAAACACAAGTAAGCGTCACGCGAAAGATTGCCTCCCTTAGAATCATACTGACACCACTTTTAACGCACACTTCACTCAAATAAGTAAATTGCGAAAAAAGAGAATGGTCACGCGACGCACTAGCTCATTTCCCACAACAGAACCTATGATGTCATGTTTAGCCGTCACTGGTTATGTCAGGCTCCACAGAATGGCGCTACTTGTCCGTGCTAAGCACATAACGTGTTGGACGTTCCAAACTTCATATGCCCAGCGGTGTGATTAACTGAGGCCAGCAAAAGCAAACGCAAATTAGGCAGGGCTTATAAGCTTGCCGAAAGAGCTTTGCGCTTAAATTTAGGGCGCATTCTTTTTATAGCAATACGAATGGTGGGATAAACAGTGGAAGTTACGAAAATACACAAAACCATAGAAGTACCGATGTGCTGTTGTTGGTGCTAGATGCACTATGCCTGTTTTAGCTGCACAGCAGTCTGCCGGTTTGGACTTGTCTTACACGATACTGGCCAATTGGCGTAAGCGACGTTGTTTTATGTGACCCGGTTTTTCGAGCATACCCCATGTTTCACGAAACGATTACTTTCTACCGCAACAAAAACAGGCCAGGTGCAAATACGGTCAAAACCAAAGCAAAGGCGAACAACAGTCCGCGGCTCTGTATGGTAATGCCGTCTGGGAGGGTTGACAGTAAGCAAGGCTGCAGAGACTAACGATGAACTGGAAGTTTGTTTCAATACCTGCCCTCACGACTTCATGGAAGACGTCATGAAAACACACGATTTGGCGGAAAAATAAAAAGATTAGCCTAAATTGATTAATTTCTCAGTGAATACGGTATCGCTTGCTGCCGGGCAGGCGCTGGGTGTACTATAAAACACAAAATCTTTCGAATAAAACAAACTTTTATTGTGTCTAAAAGGTCCATTTAATTATAATATGAGAGCAGGCAAGCGTTGTGGGACGTGAAATTTGGCTAAGGTAGTTATTTTCTATGTAATACCAAAACCGGGGCCGAGAGATCTCATCAACGTTTGTGTTCTCGTTTCGCCCAGCTTCCTATAGTAGGCCATCTCCCACCCCGCGGCTGCGCGCTGTACCGCTCCAGCCGCGGCGGGCCATGGTTGTCGGAAAAAAATGACACGAAAAGTGTATTAGTTCATTGATATTGCGTAACAATAAAAACTCCCACCTCCCCTCGCGGAAACCGCTGTGTAGATGCGACGCATAGGCGGAGCGGCGAAGGGACCGCGTTTTATAGCGCGCATAACTTTGAGGGGACTGCGTAAGCTGGCCCACTCGATGACGACGTTGGCGACTTGTAAAGCGGCGTGGACTTAGGTGTTTGAGCCAAGCGTGGATGTGCTTCGCGGGGTAACGGCACACCGGTTATATGCGCAGCGCGCCCCGAAGGAAAGGAAACCACGGAGAGAGAGTACTGCACATGCGCCGGCCCCAGCGCGTCTGCCGCGATGATGACGCAACGTGCCGCGGCTATGACGCCACACAATCAACACAATCCACTTTAATCAATCTATCCATCCAATCAAATCCAAGCCAAGCCAAGCCAAGCCAAGCAATCCCGTTCAAATTCCAAGCGACAATCCAATCGAATCCAATCCAATGCCCCTCGCGAGAGAGTGTTCGCTATCGGAGAGGGGAGGGGGTGAGCGGCGGAGAGCGCAGCTGGGCGCGGCGAGGAGAATGGGGGAGGGGCGGACAACGCCGCCGACGACGACGACGACGACACCGGAGGGACAAGGCGAGTGAATCAGATACTATGCATCTAATAATCCAAATAGCGTGCAGGCTAGCTGGGGTTGACAGCGAGGATTGACTTCCTCGTCCGGGCAATTTAAGGGAATCGAGGGGTTCGACTCCCGGGACAAGCCAGGTCCGGGACGCCTCAGCGCGCTCCCGTTTGCCTTGCTCCACTCCGACGGCGGCCATTTGTCGCCCTTCTTGCCCGAAATACCAAGGAAGGAGACCGCAGGATGCGTCCTTTCGTCTTGCTTCCCGAACAGCAACCTCCCTCGCGGAGCGCCGCTCCGTGGTCTGCCGCCCGCATGGCCCTCCGCCGGCGAGGAGGCAGTTTCCGCTCCCACACTACTACCGGTTTTCCCGCTCAATTTAATCCAATTGCCATACAATTTCATCTAGACGCCAGGAAATTTAAGCTCAGTGCCATGTAATTTATTCCAAGTGCCATGTAATTTAATCCAGGTGCAGCTGGGTGCAGCTTTTCTGACTTTGTTGGGCGTGGTGCGGTGAAAACGTGGTGTTGCTTGATGTACGATGTGCAAAATATGGTATGCCCACAGTCTAACGGGCATTTGAAAACACGCGCACACCAAGAGAGCGGGCCGTTTTGATCAGTTGGTGCCGCGTGCTGTGAACTGATCGTCTGCGAAAGCGCCGTCGATAATTCATGGCAGAAATATCGTCTGCTGGTGGCGTATTATTGGCTTAAAAAGTTCATGTGGTAAAAAGGCATTACTATATAAATGCCCTTTGTATTCTGATTTTCAATCAATGAATGCTTTTCTGTAGTTTTAAGTGTTCTTTCCAAATTACAATGCTGTTTGCTTGAGTCAGTAGCATCGCCTGTTCACGTCAGAAGTGTCGTTTGCTCGCGTAAGAAGTATCGCCTGCTCGCGTAACAATACACTGGAAATTCTGCTGGCGTAACAAACCGCAAGCAGACGATTAGAAGACGGCGCCAACGGATCAAACAAGACCAATCTCTTGGCCTGCGCGTCTTGCGCATAACATATGTTCCAGATCGCGGATCAAGAAACACCACGTTTTCGCCACACCACGCTACACAAAGTCTGCAAAGCTGCGCCTACTTTTGCACAAAACACTCTTGGACAACCTTCTGACAGCTGGAATATTTTGGTTGCCGATCGACCGGAATAAATTCCCTGGCACTGGATTAAATTAGATGGCACTTGGATTAAATTAGATGGCACTGAGGTTATTGATTGATTGTGGGGTTTAACGCGCCGACGCAACGCAGGCGATGAGGCGCGCCGAAGTGGAGGGCTTCGGATTAATTTTGACCACCTGGGGATCTTTAACGTGCGCCGAAATCTCGTACAAACGGCCGTTTTTGCTTTTCACCTCCATCAGAAAAGCGGCCGCCGCAGCCGGGAATCGAACCCGCGACCTCGTGCTCAGCAGCGCAAGGCACTGAGGTTAAATTTGCTGGCGTCTGGATTAAATTGTATGGCAATCGGATTAAATTGAACGGCAAAACCTGTAGTCGGGAAAGTTCCAGTGACGAGCAGAACAACGTGGCTAAGCCCTCATTCGCACAGCCGTTTTTCACCCCGTCACGTCGCCGTCTTGGGTCATGGGCGACAATTTCTTGGCCGATTGCTCGCCGAAAACGGTGCGACGGTGACGGGAAGCCGAGCTCTACGTTTCCGTTCCATCAACGCGACGGGGCCATGCCCGTGGTAATCCAGCCAATCAGAAAACAAATTTTTATGGCTAAATTTAGCGAAAAGTGAGCAGACGTAAAAATCTAAGCCATTTTCTTTACTTTCCAGATGAAGTATGCTCAAATCTAGGCTGACCTGATCACTAGGCAGACGCCCGTGTACTCTGACGGAGAGCTCCAGTACGAAGGCTACTCCGTTTATGTGTCCGTCGTGGTTTCTTGACGTGACGGTGCCGTGACGGAGAAGGTGGCGGCTGTGTGAATGAGGGCTAAGCCGAATCCCATGGTGCAAGTGAATGTAGCGGGACCACAGCGTTTATTCTGGCTAGGTTCATCGACGAAGTTTCTGCCGATGTCGACTATGGCCTACAACCTATCAGCCACAGCATTTGAGTCACTGCAACTACTTGTTGCAGAGTCACTATCTATACTGCAGCTACACTGCCTCCACAGCAGCTGATTACCGACCGAGAGTGCCGGCGAGACTCCCGATACGCGTTTTTTTTGTGGAACGTGTCGCATTCAATAAGAATTGAGCGCGTGCAGATTGTTGCATAACATTTTTTTATTTTCGGTGGTGTGATATTCTGGAAATAAAGGTAAGGAGATGAATAAAGTTATTTTGGAGGGCTTTAGAGAATCTGGGAACATCTGCCGCTGACCGTTGTATAATAATTATCAGTGGCTGATTAAAAAACAGGAAATGGTATTACCTGAAGGTGGGTGGGAATAGTATTTTACTTTCTGCTTGCATTGTTACGGGCGAAGTCAGTCGCGTCTTGCAAGAAAAGCTGGAAGTAGCTTGATAGTAGGAGACAACTGGTTGACACGTGAGAGTTTCAGGTGAGGTGAAGTTTAATGGGGGCAAAAACCAACTAGTCCCCTGTAAGCGTCAACACTAGCGGTGAGGTTAAGTCCAACGTAACCGAGCTAAGTCGCGAAAGGGTATTCGAGGTTCATGTGAGGCTGTTCACATTGGTGAACAGCCTCACAGTGTGGGAAGACAGAATCATATTGATCCGGCTGTCTGAGTATTTTGTATCATGCACTTAAAGCGACTTTATAGCTTGTCTGCTACATGCATATGGCCGCATATCTACCGCCATGTTTGTCGCAAGAGAAGTTGTGATAATTTTGGACGACAGTCTCACATACAACAAAAATGGGTATTCAACCTTGTCTCCACCGATGAAGGTCTCTGACCCGAAGGGTATCTGGGAAGCAGTCACCGTTTGCTGACTCGTCTTCGCCGGTTCAGCCGTGAAGTCTAAAAGCAACCGCTGAGGCCGGGGACAACACGATTTGAATTGTGTACAGCGCGATAGCGTAGACATCGCTGGTGGATACTGTAGACCTACATCGATAGTGTAGATCGCGCTGGCCGTGCATCGTAGCGTTGTTCGGCGCTGTTTATGACCTGTGTGAATAAGTTACAATAGATGGCATCCAGCACGTTCGTTCGGACGACCCCTCGTTGTCGCTTCGGTGCCTTCACATGTGAATGTGGAATGCTGAAGGCCTACCATATTGCCTATTCCATATTCTGCTTCGGTCCGTACAATCCACGGCATATTTTCGAGCCTTGGGTTCCAAACACAGACCGCTCATCAAACACCTATGTGAATTCCAGGGGTAAGAGGGATCGTACACTGTCACTGCCAGTAGAATGGTCGAGAAAAGTGCTGAAGTTGTTCTGAAAGGCAAGCATTGCGGTCACGTATTCTCCGACATTCGGCCTCAAGAAAGTTCACTGAAGTGCGCATATTTGAGCGAATTCTTCCCTTCCAAAGCCCCTCTGTTTATTGCGAAATAGTGACCAGAAAGTGACGCCGAGTTTCTATAGATCCTCGAACCAGCTGGGTCCAGCACTGTTTCTTTTTCTTTTCTTTCTGCCCTTGGTAATGGTGCCCAAGCTCACTCAACACCAGCTAGGCAAGAAGTCTGCAAAAAATACCGATAATAATTATGTGCATTGAAGTAAAAACGCAATACAATGCTCAGGATTTCGTATACGCTCAATGAGGGCTTGTCGTGCAATGCCGGAACGTAGGTGCATCCCGTGCAACTAGATAAACCAACTTTACCCAATTCTACACGAACATTTAAAAACCCTAAATATGCTGCCATTACCGGATGTCCAAGTTAGTGCTAATGCAAGTTACAATACAAAGCGTACCTTTTACTTTTCACTGCGCTACGGCTGTATAAACGAAAATAATATTCGGAGCGTAATTAAAAATCGTAGCCGCATAGCCGCTCCAACTTCGTCCACCACATATAGTGCCAACTCGGCGTGCACGAACAACGCGATGTCGAGTCCGAAAATCCGGAGTAACTAGAACGGCGCAAAACAAATGAGAAGCGTGCCGACATTCATTGCTGCAGACTCTGTGCCACAAAATGAAATTGAAGGTATATGTGGGCGAGAATGAAAGAGAGGTAGAGAACGTTTTTTATTGGAGGAAAAAAGAGCCGGGACAGAGATAAAAAGTGAGACAGAAATGAGAGGTAAAAAGGAATTAGCATCTAGTTTTGAGTCTGTAACTATCCTGATAGCCTAACAGGGCGAGGATATACATCAACATCTTTTCAGCGGCCCAGATATCGTGCAGGTAATCCCATAACGCAGATAGCTCTTTCTGCTGAGATGAAGTACGGTGGAAGGTGTTCTTTCAAAGTTAGGAAACCACGGTTCAGGCACTCCGACTTTTGTGCGAGGCCACCTCTCGTCTTGGTCATATGCAGGGCACTCGCGCAAGATGTAACCCAGCGTTTCTGACAGTTCACAGTTGTCACGCAAAGGGTTCGATGTTTGGCTAAGAAGATATAGGTAGGAATTCATCGGAGCTGCGTTAAGACTCAACCAATGGTATAGAGTTTTTCGCCTACAGAGAATTACCATTATCAGCCTCACTCTCAGAGCACGCTCTACACATTGTAGGAAGGGGTGCTGGTTTTCTACTCGAGGCGAGAAGTTGTATCAAAACAAGTTCCTTAATTAGAGCTGAAGCATCGTGCTTCGTGAAGAAAATATTCGTCATATTTCGTAGTTGCAGTCCTATCCAAGCAGCCTCGTCCACGGTTTCGTTGCCTTTAGTACTACAGTGCGCAGTGATCCACTGCAGTGTCACACGCTGGCCGGCGACGTAGTCTAGATGGTTTAAGTGGGATACCCCGCGGGCTTCTTCAGCATCTTCTTTAGTTACGAGCTTCTTCAGCTCGTGACTGCTGAAGAAGCTAGCACGTCGAGGGGTTTGTATCGCTGTTTTCGAATTCATAGAGGTAACCCAGAGCGCCGGAGGGCGGCGGAGGAATGAAGGGAAGGCTTGATTAATGGCTTAAAGCTCGGCAGACGCAATGGTGTCGCGCTCTAGACGGCATGAGAACGCTCAGCTTGTAGATAAAATGAAGACTCCGGGAGAACAGCGGTGGAGCGTAGATGAGCCGTCAGTAAAAATAAAGGGTCATATGAGACTATCGGCGACAGATGTGGGCAAGCGCGAAATGAAGGATACAAATTTCCAGTGCAGTTTTGTTGAGCTCAGTCCAGGTAGGGTAAGTTTAATGTGGAGGAGTTAGAGAGCCGACAGCGGGAAATCAGACGACATGGTTTGTCGCGGTTGGGAGGGTACGGAAATGTTTGTAAGGCTTTTGGTTTCTTCGAAGCTGGAATTTGTGCTGTGTTTTACAATACGGCCAAGGAACTGGTTTTTGTGTGCAACCTAACCTCAAGTATATTCGAAATGTTTCCTACAACTGGAGAAGATGGAAGGGCAGGCAGCCGGTCTCAGCTTGAGTACGAGCACGTGATCAGGTCATAGGAAGGTCGGAAATGCACGCAGGCAGTTATTTCCAGCCGCATTGAGCTGCGTTTAAATCGTTGGCGACAGCTGCTGCAGAATAGGTGACCTGTAGCGCACCAAGCCGGCGACATAAGTCTTGCGGAGGAGCACCATGGTTTGGAAATCACTGTCGCAATGACCTGCGGCATCGAAGATATACCGGTACGTAGTTAGTTCACCTCAGGGGCAAGCCGGGGAGTTTCCGATCTGTAATGATCCTAAGTCGTCTTTAGGAGAGGACATATTGCAGGCAGAATGCGCATATTAGTTTGAAAAGATTGGAGTTGGCAATCAATACCTTGCCATTCAAAACTCAAGAAAGGTAATGTGCCCTCGGAGTTTTTTTGACATAGTTTTGTCGTAAGCGTTGTTGTTCAAACGGTCTGCTTTTACTGTTGCTTCGCCCCCAAAAACAGTCATGGAAACCAACATGAGCAACACCGCACAATCTCAGCATGAACATTCAATAAAACTGCCGCAAGGATAGGCAAATCGCATCTCATATACATGCCATTGTCGCGCTTGTTTGCGGACGCTTGCGACATAGCCCCCACTTTGCCGCAACGGAATGCATTCCGTCAAGAGCAGCGACAAGAGCCGAATTCACGAGCCTCGCGCTTTCTTTACTTCGCCACCATCCGCATGCGGGCGGTTCGCGCTCGCCGTCCGCAATGGCAGGCACATCCGATGCTGGACGAAGGACTCCGCGCTCGTACGTTGTGTGTCGAGCGCGCGGACCGTGTGTGTCGCGATAAAGATGAGCGGCGTGTTTCTCCTCCGCCGTATTCGGGCAGGCGTGCGCGCGTCGTATTATGCACGCACACACACCTCCGGAGGAATCGATGCGAGCCGTCACAGGCGCACACGAGCGCGTCCGAACACGAGCCCGGACGCTCGCAAACCGGGCGGCAGGGGCAAACAAACGGCCCAAGGACCGGCCGCCCGCATTTGCTGATGCCTCGAGTGTTTGAAATGCAAACCCCGCCCGAAAGCGGCGCGCGGCGCGCGAAAAAGATTGCGCCGCGTCTACGGGCATCGTTGCGGGACGACGTCCGCGCCACTCGCGCCTCATCCGAAAGAAGTGGCCGACGCGCAGCTGGTGCGCTTCCCTGGGCCCCACGGCGTTGGCCAACGCCGAATAGATAACAAGGCAATAGCCCTCCTTTATCACTCAAACCCGTTCTGCGTAGGTGAGGCTCCAAAGAACACAAGAAGCAAGTATCACCCAACATCTTGCAAAGGTCCGTTAGTGGCGTTTCAAGATAGTTGCAGGGCAGGATTGATGCTGCAGACCTCAGGTATAAGGCTTTCTTACCTACGGAGTGGTCTTTGGCCCGAACAGGAGGCCGTTATTCCGTGCTCTGTTTGCAATTGAAATATGCGGCGCTGCATCTTACCGAGCCTAGCGAGGCTGCAGGAGAAGGATGTACCGCAGCAAAGACCCTGCCTGCCCGGAGGACGCGGATCCGAACCTGGATGGAGCACAAAAAACGCGGAGCATGTTCTCCAGCCGGAATGTATGCGATAGCCGCGCGATTAGGACATCTCAAGGATAAACATAACCGAGCCGTTCGCAGTATGGTAGGGCAATTACTTGGATGGAAACATGGATGTGGAATGGTGAAAAAATGCTTTAAGTGGACGATTAAGGTACTATTTGAAGTAAAGCACGACTGAGGAAAGCTCTTCCGAAGGCTGATTCGCGGTTACAGCTTTGTATTGGCTTGATATTTTGGAAGTCAGAAATCAATTTGGGCTGATTTCTCGCTGCAAAACTACACTGGCTATAAAAATAAATGCCGCAGGCTGCATTTCAGCACATTCCAAATAAAACTCACATGGGATATTGTAAAGTCTGCTTAACTGGTGTTACGTTTGAGCGAATGGGTTTGGGCCCCTTTCGCCAAGCCTTTGGCGCGTGTTGCCATGTGCTTTGTTGAACCAAAAAAAGACAGCGTAATGTTTGTCGTTTGGTTCCCTTTTATTTTGGTCCGAGCAGGCAACCTTATCAAAACCCAAAAGGACAGCGATAATGATTGTGGCGAAGAAAGTTTTCCATTTATTTTACCCGGGATCATTTAGGGGCCCGTTGGGTTTTTCGGAAAATGCCCTTGAAGAGCTGTTACTTCAGAAAAAAAGGGGGGAAAAAAGCTTTTTAAGCATGGTGTTTGATTTTAAAAAGGGAAAATCATTTATGAAGGCGTTTTCTGGGTTCTTCCGGTTTTACTTCTTGGGGAAACAGCTTGTTTATTTCTGGGGAAAAATAAAGGAAAGGTTGTGGAATTGGGTTTTTAAGGGTATTGTTGGATGTAAACACGTTTATCAAAGGGGCGTAAAGCAACAAATAGTGAATGCACAAATTTTTTAAATAAAATTCCCGGGTTTTGTCCAAACAAAGTTTTTTATCTTTCTAAATGTGTATTAGAGGGAAAATTTTTATTAAACAAAACAGTAAAGGGAAGGGGAAGGAGGTTTTTTAAAATTTAAGGGGTTTTTTAAAAGGGAAATGAACCCCCCGGTTTTTTAAAACGCAAGATACGGGGTAAGCCCAACATGTGGTATGAAAAAACCCGAAGTCAAATAGAAGGCAGGGTTTGCTGGGAGTATTTTTTTGGGCCTCCCCTTCTGAAGACAGGTAGATGGAGAATATTTTCTAAATAAACCAAAACAGGCCAGGAAATGGGAACGGAGAGAACGCTTTTCTCTATCAAAACAAGACTGGCGGTGTTCATAGAAGGGAAAGATGAATCGCGGGTTTTTTGAAACGCAAGATAGTCGTGGTGGCGGCCAAGCAGTGCGGTGACGAAACAGAAGAAACCATTCAGAAGGCAGGGTTGGGCCAGATTTTAATTGCCTGCTCGCAGACTGGTGGATAGTTTTCATCCCCAGAACTTCAAAACTTACAAACAGGAGGACGATGATGATGAAGAAAACTTTATTTTGGGCCAAAGTGGGGTAGGGAAGTGGAGAAAGGGAGCGTTCGACGGCCCTTTCCCCGTCAGATGGCGGCCAGGAGCCCGTGAGCCTTAGCGGCGTCTTCGGCCAGTTGGACAGGGCTGCGTGAGTCTCTTGGTCGGAGCTGAGCAACACGGCCTCCCATTGCTCTAGAGTCCTTATCACTATTGCCTGTGATGTGTGTTGTTGTTTCTGGGACAGGCCCATACGATGTGCTGCAGGTTAGCTCGTTCCGAGCACCATCTACATTGCTCTTTGTAAAGGTCTGGGTATAGGCGGCTGTAGGCTACGGGGTTAGGAAAGGTGTTGGACTGCAAGAGTCGCCAGGCCACAGACTGCCACCGACTGAGGGAGGGATGCGCCGCAGGGTATTTCAGGAGGCCTAAGCGATAGTGAGCGGTGATGTCTCTATATGTCACAAGCCTGTCCCTGCCCCCCGTATGTAGCGATTGCTCATAAAGATCGAGGCGAGTCCCGGTAGCTGAAACCTCGGGCCGCTTCGTGAGCATGCTCATTACCTGGCAAGGACGAATGTGCTGGCGTCCATATAAGGAGGACATCGCGGAGTTTTGACCCAGTAAAGGGTTGAAGAAGGCGCTGCGCTTGGGGTGAAATTCTACCCTTCTCAAAGTTTCTAATGGCTGTTTTCGAGTCAGTCACAATTATTTTTGCGGGTGTGGAGGATATGGCAAGTGCAATGGCTGCTTCCTCCCCGGTCTCTGGCTGAATTGTACAAACTGAACTAGAGGCAGTTGAATTACCGTGCTGATCCACTGCCACTATGCTCATGGCCGCTCTGTCTGGGTATTCCGCGGCGTCGACGTAGAACACTTGTTTCTCGTCTCGAAGGCGGCGGTGGAGAGCAGCCGCCCTGTCTAGGCGTCGATCAACGTTGTATACCGGGTGCATATTTCGAGGAAGGGGAGATGTACAGATATGCGCCCGCTGTGAGTCAGTAAGCATCACCTTTTCCCCATGCTGGGAGGCGTAAGTAATGTGGAGCTGTTGAAGGATAGTGCGCCCCGTTTCGCTACTGGAGAGCCGTTGAAGTTCTGCTACTCTCTGCGCCTCAAGCAGCTCTTCAAGGCTATTTTGGATACCCATTGCTTCGAAATATTCAGTAGGTGCGATGGTGGGAATTCCATCCACCTGTTTGAAAGCTTTCCTAATAATGCAGTTAAGTTTATCTTGTTCAGCTTTTTTGAGAGCCAGAAACGGCGCGACATAAGTAATTCGGCTGATAATAAATGCCTGCACAAGCCGTACGAGGTTTACTTCTTTGAGGCCATGATGCCTATTTGCGATGCGAGAGATGACGTAACTTATTTGTGTCGCGCTCGTGTGTAGTGCTCGAATGGTTTCTGAGTTGGAGCCATCAGCTTGTATTATGAGACCTAGTACTCTGATGCACGGAACTCGAGGAATAGTGTGCCCTTGTACTTGCAGGTGAAGATGTGGGGTAGCTTGAGGGCGTCTGCGCCCGCGAATTGAAGGTTGGTAGAGAAGGAGTTCGGAATTTTGCGGAGAACACACAAGACCTCGAGGGGTTACGTTATCATGGACGATGTCAACAGCTTGTTGGAGCGTCTCTTGAATATCGCCATCCCTGCCTCCAGACATTGATAACGTGATATCATCGGCATATGAAAATATGTTGAAGGCCTGGAAGGAATTGAGTAGCTGAGGAAGTTTAATCATGGCCACGTTGAACAAGAAAGGGGACAAAACGGAGCCCTGTGGAGTCCCCCTACTGCCCATCGTAATAATGTCTGATTCCAGTCCGCCAACGACGAGCCGGGCGGTGCGGTTGTAAAGAAAGTCTTTGAAGTAATTATAGGCTCGTTGACCCACGCCGGGACCAGCAAGGTTGACCAGGATAGCGTCGTGGCGGACGTTGTCAAAGGCCTTAGTTAGATCGAAGTAAGAACGGCCCTGGTGTCCAGCGGAGAGCAGCCGTAGCCATCGATTATCTCGTGTTTGAGGCGTAACACGACGTCTTGCGTGGAAAGTCCGGCACAAAAGCCAAACATGGTGTGTGGATAGAGGAGCTTGTTTTCCATAAAGTGATTAAGGCGAGCGAGCACAACGTGTTCAAATAATTTTTCCTACAGATGATGTTAGCGAGATTGGCCTGAGGTTGCCGAGCTGAAGATTTTTTCCTTGTTTAGGAATCATTGTGATTTTGGCTGTTTTCCATGCGGCGGGAATAGCGCCCTGCTCCCAACATTTATTCATGTAATTAGTTAGGGCCTCTACCGAGCTATCGTCAAGGTTGCGGAGGATCTTGTTAGTAATGCCGTCAGGCCCGGGCGCCGATTTAGTGCGAAGACCTGGAATGGCAGCGCGAACCTCTGCTATCGTGATGGCCCTATCTAAATCAGGATTGGGACTCCCCGTATACTCAGGGAGGGGGTCGGGCGGGGCGGGGCTAATATAGCGTCCCTTTGGTATCACGCAAAATTTCCGCTGCCAGTGCCCTCGAAAGAGTGCAACAGTGCTCGTAGGTTGTTACGTTGGATAAGCCTGCTGTTTTGGGGGTCAAGAAGACTTCTAATGGTGTTCCAGGTCCCATTTGGCCATCCAAACAGGTACTGTGCCAGTTTTTTCGCGTGAGGCGGGTAGCATATTCTTCGATTTCCCGGTTGAGGCGAGCAAAACCGTCGACGTAGTGGGGGATTTTTTTTGTTTTTGCAGACGGGCTTGGATACTAGATTTAGCCTCCCACATATGGAGGAGCTTAGTGTCACCGGCTGGAGCTGAGCCTCCTTGGGAATGATCTTCGTGGCAGTGTTTACATGGTCATTTAGTCGGCTATCCAGGTTTCCATGTCCTGAATGTTAGTGGTATCCGACTCAGCCGCCCCTCCCGAAGTTGGCGAAAAAGGGCCCAGTTTACGATTGAAGCTGCTTTCCGAGAGGCGGGGCGGACCTGAAAGGATCGTTGTGGACACAAAATAATGGTCGGGGGAAAGGTTCTCGTACGTGTTTTGCCAGATGGCATCTCGCATTTTTTATGAAAGTAAGTTGGGGGGTATCGTTGGTGACACTATTGCCAATGCGGGTTGGATAGGCTGGATCGGTAAAAAGAGTGAGGCCTAGTTGTTGGGCTTCCTGCAATAAAAGTCTGCCTTTTTGTATCTCTTTTATAAACCCGAAGCAGAGTACGGGAAGTTAAAATCATCGAATATAAGCAAAGTCTGTTTTTTGACGATATGTAGTGTTTTGAGGAAAAGCTGGGCGAAATTGTGATGCTTATTAGGGCTACTGTAGATATTTCAAATGAAGAGACTACCAACCCCCGCTTCTGTCAGAGAGGAGTTCGAGTAAAACATGTGTGACGGTGTCGAGACCGGTAGAGTGCTGAATGGCTGGTATATTGCATTTGACCAGAGTTTGACCAAATTTGACCCAAATTTGCTTGATACCGGGGAGGTCAGCGCCGAAAGGGCGATAGCCAGATAGTTTTAGCCAGGCCGCCAGACCCTTGGAGTGCAATAACGTGCGGTTCTGCAGGGGTAGTGCGTATTGCCGAAGGTTTCCTCGTTTGGGCCGAAACCCTCGACAATTCCATTGCCAGATGCAGTATTCTTTATGATGCCTGGTCTGCGCCATGGTGACTGCCAGTAGTGTCAGGGGTTTTGTGTTCTTCGTTGACGGGGGGCCGCAGATAAGGCTAGAATTTAAAGAGACCAGCCCAAGAGGCTTGTCTAGGAAGCTTGTATGAGTTCTCTAGAGCCAGAACTTTGTAGTTCTGAGTCGCGTGTTTTTTGGTGAGTGTCTCTGCCAGTGTGGAGATCATACTTTCCAAGTTGGCAAATCAATTTTCCATTTTAGATTCTACTCTGTGAGACTTTCTTGTTGAGGAGGAGGGCTCTGGCGCAACCCAGCTTTTCGTTTGGTAGGAGGACTGTCTTCCTCCGATTCACAGACTACCGCTACAGATAGAGGCCTACACTCAACTGAGGTAGGTGCGTCCGCTGGAGGGGCGGATTGTTGCGACTGCCCTGTGGAGGGAGTAAAGCGAGCGCGGAGCTGAGCATATTCCGCCTTGGTCTGCCTATTTTCGCCTGTGACAATTTCGAGCAATTGTTCAATGTGTGTAGTCCAATCCTCTAAGGAAGGACTTGCGCGGAGCGTCATAGTTGTGTTGTGTGTGTTTGCAATGTGTTGAGCGGCCTGAGAGGCCAAAGTTGCCCAACTCACCGTTGTCGCTTGCACAGAGGCGTTGACTTGAGCGGGAAGCGGAATGGGAGGCTTCACGTTCTCTTCCCTTACGGCGGGAATTGGAACGAGAACAGTGCGAGCTGTTACTGTCCTTCGCCGCTGGTCCGCTCTCAGGCCCCGGGCGGAGAGGGCGGAGCCTGGGGAAGGAGCTGGAGCGGGTTCGGTTCTGTTTCCTGTCCTCGTCACAACACTGGGAACCATTGAAAGTTCCTTGCTGGCGATCGGAGACGTCCGATGGATGCTGAGGTCCTTGTTGATCTCGTTGCTGTAGCGACCGTTGGCGCTGTCTCAGAACAAAGGGGGTGTGTATCTGTGACGACATTTTTTGGCTCCTGTCGGGTGATCTTTTCCACATATGGCACATTTGATTTCACATGCATGATCCTCGGGTGGGTTTGGGAGGGCGCATGTTTTGCAGCACTGTCTGCTAGGGTGTAGACACACATCCATTCGGTGCCCTACCCTGCCGCAGGTTGCGCACACTTCGTATTTTTTTTTATGCAAGAAACAGCGGTATTCCCCACCAAGGTAGTAAACAAAGTAAGGGACCCGTTGGCCTTCAAAGGTTATCACAGAGTTTGTCTTGCCCATGCGACGGGCCTGGAGTACTGTAGGATTCTTTGAGTACACGAGCTGCGGGTAATATTTTCAGCGGTGTCATAGCTGGCGATGTCTTGAATAACCTCCTTTGAGGTATCTTCAGGGGGAGCAATGTATGCAGAAGATTCATAGCAGGCTTCTTCAATTCGAAGTTCCCTGATCTTGTTACACCTTTCTTCCCTCGCCAGGGCGGGGGTACTCACTATAAAAATGTTTTACTTGGAATCGGACCGGAGAATATCCTCCGAGACTTGGGAAGATGGGATTCCAGCAGCGCAAAAAACACTTCCCCAAAGTTGAGCGTCACACACTTTGGTTGCATCCAGGCCATCCCTGGGTCGAATGACGACTTTGATGTCCTCCTTGGGCAGCCGTGGTTGCCTGAAGACGTTTAGAGAGTCGGTGAGGCTTCTGATCTTGGGGTGAACGCGTGGGCGTACCGCGGCCAGTCGCAGAATGCCCGGCGGAGTCTTTCGTGGTTGAACCAAGGCGCGATAGGGTGCGGCTATTGCGCCGGCGGTCACTTATAAGTCAGTCAGCGTCGTCTTCATGTTCTTCCGCTGAGATGGTTTCTCCTTCCACCGCGACTCCTTCCATGGCCGTAACCGCCACGCTGAGGAGGGCAGCGGAGGGCAAAGCCTGCTCCGTCGTTGCACGTGCAACGTCCATGCGCCGGCAGTCGCCACCCGTCGGTGTGGGAAGTGCCGCTGCGCTGAGTAGGCCTAGCGCAGCCCGGCGTGGTCGAGGGAGGAAGTCGACGGCCGACAAGCGGTCAGAGGGCCGAGCTTGTTGAGAAGGGGCTCCACGGGTAGCTGGTGACTTTAGAAACACGACACGATGAGTTGTAGCTAGGGATATCAGGAATGTGCGCCACTAGAAACGAAAAATCACGGAGTCCATACGAAAGGCGACTGCATCATCGCAAGTGCCGCATGTGCCCCCTACGAAAGGATTGTTATTTTCAACTGTGATTTTCACTCATGTTTCTGACCGTGCACGTGAGCGCGGAACCAGCGACGGACACACGGCGATCGAAAGACAACAAGCACCTAGGGCGAGCGATATAGGAAGTAAACAGACCACCTCAGACAGTCTTTAATGAGGTGTCCCTGTAAGAAACGGAAGGCCGAAATGATTCACCGTGAATTTTATGCGTCGCTCGCCCAAGCCTGCTTGCATAACTGGCAATAAATGAAGACAGTCGGAGCACTCCTCGCCTTTAGTAAGTCAGGAGCCATTCGACGATAAAACGCATATGTAATGTCGAAGAAACGGATGAGGAAAATCAGCAAAAAATTCCGCCATTTATCTGTGAGCCCGAAGCGAAAGTTTAACAGAAAAGGACAGAGCTGTTGGGGAGAGAGTGAGGCGATAAGCGAAGGCCCGAGAGCAAGCGTTTGACAGGGCGACTCCAAACCGAGAAAGTGTCCCATATAGCGCCTTTAGTGCTTTGGGATGTTGTTGCGGCCCCTTACAGTGTTCCTCCGCGAATAGGTTGGAATCTTCCCTAATGGTTACTCACCCTAAGGAACCATCATAGTCCCCAGTATACTGTAAAGCCAGCAAGACCACACGCTAGGAAGCGGGCATGCTGTTTACCAGCCGATGTGTTGAACTATCACGCTGCGAAATGGTCACGGTGTTAAGCGGCCACACTTTTGGGGAACCCTCGTAAAAAAAAAAATTGACCGCGTATCTTCCCCTTTTGTTGCAAATATCGACAAAAGACAACAGTTTTTCATCGACGTTTGCCATGTAAATGCCTCCCTTTTGCTTTCCCCGCTCACCTCTCATGCCGTTCCTCTTCCATCGCGCTCCTCAGAAGGTAAACGGGCTAGAGGTTTGCTCAAGTAAATTTAAATTTACCGCGCTCCACTGCTCCAGGCTGGGTTCCTCGACGACAGCGCTGCCCTGCGATGGAGACGCGCGTCAATTGATGCGCCCTACTTCAACGTTTATAGAACCACGTTGCCTTACTCCACGTGCGTTCCAAGCAGAACGGGGAACCTATCTAGTGGAACCTTTGTGACTGTTGCCGCTTGATTTTTTAAAATGCCGCCAGAAGTTTGCGCGGGCGACAGCAGGCGACGGAGTGAATTTTTTTTGCTGCAGTAGACATAGTATTTCATTGGCTATGAAAAAAAATCAAGCATCCATAAAGGAACACTGCAAATATCACTTATGTATTATTTTCTGTCATATTTGCGGGAATGTCTTGTTCTTGTTCAACAATGTTGAAGAAGTATGAACATTGCCACCGGAATTAGACGTTTAGATTTGGCTGTGGGTGTATAAGACTACTGCGCAGCATCTGTTTCCATTTGGCCGGCTGGCTGAATCGAGTGGCGGGCAGACAGACAGACATACAGACAGACCACCAACATTTTCCCGTTCAAGTAGCCCAAGAAAGACTATCGACTGAAAATAACGGCTCACATTTACGACTATCCCCATGAAATGCCTTTCTTTTTGATTCCTTCTGACACGAAGTGTACTTACTGACAAGAGAAATGTTTTTGGTGGACAGGTGGGCTGGAGAACGCGGCCGCAACGCCTGACTTGCGATGACAAGGAATGAGTATGGCATGACATAAAACGTCTGCTAAGCCCGCTGCCAGTCTCTCAGCATGGGAATCATGAATGGTGTGTGCCCTTGTATGGCTCTGCCACCATTTCCTAGAGAATTCGTTGACGGTGTAACGGTCACGGCACACACTGCAGCGAGCATTCAGGAATGACTCACATGTAGTGCACGCGGTCGTTCCTTCTAAGGCATCTATCAACAGCTGCAGAAATGTATCCTTGGTGATGAAAGCAAGCACGCCTCAGCACAGTGGAACGAATTCGACCAGTCTGCATACATAGCGCACAACCACGACGGACTGTTCTGTTAGCCACATCTAGCCCGTTGGCTTGACAGCCACTGAAGGTATGCCAGCGCGTACATCGAAGCCACGTGTTAATGCGCCTCAATTCCATCTGACTTGTTTTGAAGAAAACGCCAGCAACCCCTGTCTGTGTACACACAGCAGCAGGCTAAAATCTCGCAAATTCCGTGGGAAAATCTATTGTCTGTAAGGCATCTGTTGCCCCAACAGAGTGAGGTATCGGCGAATTGTAGACTACAGCACGCGAGGAGGGAGGTATGGGTTGTGACATGGGCAGATTTGGTATGTTCGCTGGCTGGTACACATTGTAGTTTCTGCGAGTGGTTCTGTTCTTGCAGGCGTTGTACAAGGCGTCAGGATGGTGAGTCTCTGCCACCTGTCTAATTTTACCGGCAGTTCTCTCATCGTAGCGGTAAATTCAGTGTGCACTTCTGGTGCACACTGAAAGGAACGTTGGAATTGTAAGGAGACCACAAGGCGGGAAAAAAATCGGTGAATATCAGAAATATTTCTAAACAAAAACTAACCTATGTGGTACCACCAATGCACGAAAGAAAACTTTAGTTTGGAATTCAGTGGAGCATTAAGGGTGAGGCAAACGTCGATAACGTAATATGCCAAACAGAAGCATCCCCCAAATGTCGAAGAAAAACGGGAATGTTACGTCAAGAACATAAACGTAAACCACATGTATACGAAAAAAATTGAGGTCCGAACGCTTAATGTTCACTCAAGAAATATTTACTCAAGGAAGTTAACGCAGTCTGTCGGCACCACCATTTAAAGTACTTCTCTTTACCTCTTTTTCTCTCTCTATCTCTCCCGTTCGCACACAGAAAAAAAGTCGTTGCTGGAAAGCTACTTCATAAAACCAAGCCACCATCAAAAGGCACTTTACGGAAGGGGAACGATTCAGATACAAGAAATGCAAACCCTTCGCTAGTAAAAGAGCAAGGAAAAGGGAATATAACAGGATGGAAGAAAATCTTGCTCCCAGTCAAATAGGCGCGTGAAGCTCGTCGTTAGTTGTATCTTTTATCGTTACAGTTCGCTCCCGATACGCGTTCTTGCATGATTTTGAACTCGTTGAGCACAAATAACTACGCTGCAACTCTGCTGCATTGAACTAAACTTGCCTGCAGATGTTATCCTTACCTTAGATTGCGCAAATCTGTACAGTGCCCGCCTGTGTAAATATTCCTGACTGCCCTGTTGACAGTAAAATTAAAGGTACCCTGCAACACTCTTTGTGCAGTGCAAGTAAACCTGCGCGACGTTTAGATTACACTGCCAGGAATACCTGAGCCAAATACTTCATGTGCACGTGAAGCGGTAAGCGGGCAAATCGCCGTAAAAGACGCGAAAAAACCCATCGTGCTCCCTTCAACTCTCCTCATTATGCACCCCTGGCATGGCCAAAACGACGTCAATTGGGCCATGGCTGTCCTATTGGCTGTCGCTGGTCAACTTCGCGGCTTATTTCTCGCATTTCCTGTGACGATTCGCCGTCGTCGGCGCTCTGTGCCAACCTCTTCTATGCCTGAACCTGTAGGCATTGTTTTGGTGTTTCTTTTGTGTTTTGAGTGCGCGCGGAGTTTGAGTGACGAACTCAATACTCCTCTTGACACGAGGCCACCCGACGACAAACGGTTATTGCTTCAAAAACGCCCTACCAGCATGAGCGCTTGCTTGCGAGCAGGCAGCCATACCTGCTTTTGTGTGGCACCAGACCGGCAATAGACCCCGCCACGTTGTGGAGAAAAGGAGAAAACTCCCCGGCCTGTGATATATCGAAGGCCGCCGAACGGAACACCGCGAGCCGGTCCCCTCCCCGCGAGAGAGGGCGCAGCTTTCGTCGCGTTGTCCGCGGTCGAGTTGAGAAGGAACAATTATGCGCGATTCCTCATTGCGCGTAGTTCCGATGACTGTGAACCGATTTTCATAATTCTTGCGGGAGTTGACTGCTGAGACAATAGACTTCACCCCAAATAAATTCCGAGTAGTCGATGGTAAGTGTTGCAGGGTCCCTTTAAAGGGACACTGAAGTGATTTGTAAACATTGCGGGATTACTAGCGCCACTTGTAGTCCGGAGTCCATAGGCCATGTTTCGACCACTCTGAGCGCGTTTACGCGAATTTATGTAGAAGAAAAATCAATTAGAAAATGGTGTCCTCCTCTCTGCACCCTCGCCCATTTTCTGTGGCGTTTTCGTGTGACGTCAGGAGGAGATGAGCTGGCAATTGGCTGCGCTACTACACGGCTCGCCGACCTTCCGACCGAGTCAGTCGGCCCGGAGTTTAGTCTGCCGGCCGCCGACAAGTCGTCGCAATTCGTTCGCTCAGTTGGAACTAGGCCATGAAACGTTCGTGGATGGAAGAATGTGCCTTTCTTTACTTTGTTAGTTTGTACACTGTATCAAGCTCCAAGTCCAGGTCGCTCCACACAAGCGCTGCACAAGTGCACTTGAAGGCAGGAGAAGAGTCAGCGAAGCCAATGTAGGTACTAAGGAAATAAAATCAACTGAAAATTTTACCGTACAGCGTAAAACTAGGGAGCAGGAAGCACTTTTTTGCGCTGGGTGAACAAGCAGAGCGGTCAGCAGCACGACCACACATCTGCGAACGCTTTTCCGTCTCAGAAATGCAATTGCTAGACGTGAGATATTGTGGAAATTTGGGGGACGCTTACTGCACGAGCGCAATACAACAAATAGTCACATAATCTGCTTGAAATGCTAAAACTAAATAAAAGTGTAAACTGGTTATACAATATACACCTTATATTTCGTAGGCCAGCAGCGCTCGCCCGCGGCCGAGTGGTCTGGAGTGCTAGGTATGTTATTCCAGGCGTTTTGAAAGTCGCGAGTTGGTATCCCCGAGGGTATATAATTTCACTTTTTCGTTTTCGGTCGATGTTTTATATACTGAGTTCACCATTTTTGGGCCGTAACGTAAACAGCTCCACGAACTAGTTCACAGAACGCGCGCAGGCTGACACTGACGCGCTAGCGAGTTCTCGTTGGCGTGCTGTTGCCATAAGCACCGACTGTTTGCGGGCAGTGGGCACAGGCCAGAATCAACAGACCCTTGGCCTGGTGCGAACACGCTTTTTACTATACAGGCATGAGTGAGGCAAGCTCCAAATATGGGGGAAAAGCGCATGGCATTTGAGCGTCTGCGGGGACGCGGAGGGCGTTCATCCAGTGTGTAGGCCTTGGCTAGTGATTGCTGCGATTCCAAGCTGTCCTGGGAGGCTTATCTTATGCATTTTACAGCCGACAACATGGCAGAAGCGCGGTACGACGATTACTGAGATATGGAGAATGCCCATCCAACGATGCCGTCGGATGTCAAGCATGTTGTTTTACAGAACCGAAACCGAAACTTGTTTGAATGCTAACCTTGGACATCGTCCAATCACGTTGCGTCTCCTCCCGTCGTCACAGCCTGTAGTTGGTGCGGCCGCCGCAAATCGCGCATGGTATTTTTTCTTCTTTCGCGCTTTGTAAAATAATTACCGACTTATCAACCAGACAAACGATGAAAAGTGTGTTAATTTGAGCCAGTCTACGTAGTGCAAGCAAAAACTGGAGCTTGACAAATTCACTTCAGTGTCCCTTTAAACTAAAGGGCAGCGTTGTACTCCCTATTGTGAGCTTGGGGGGAACTGCAGCAACGGTAAACAACGAATTCTTGCCAGCTGACTTAAGGAAGCAAAAACATCTCAGATAATATCGCTCCAAAGTTTGAAGAGAAAAGAAGCATTTTTTGACTCCAGCAAAGCAAGAACCCTAAGAAATCATTTGTTCGTTTCTTAGTTTGACCCATCATAAGGTATTGTTTGTTGTTTCACGGTTAGCCTGTAAGGGGTCGCCGCAAAACGATTTAGCTAGTGTCACAAGCACTTGTTTTCTGTATGACCACCTCCGCAGAGGCTCCACGGTAAATTTAACAGAAACATCATTTTTTTGTGCGATTAAAAGCAATTCGAATGTGTAAGTCATAGAAAACACTGCATGTTGAGAAAGTCCTTATGGGGATAAGCCGATGCTAGGCGCATGAACACGCGAGGTATAACGTTTTGTAACAGTACGCAGCACTACTTTCATTACCACCGATGACCGTAGAGATATGGTTGAACACGCGGATACCTCAAGTGTATTGAACACTCAAGCGAACAACAGTAATATCATCTCAAGATAAATTCGCATGGAAAACTTCCTCCATTTGGCCACGTCAAAAAGCTAAGGTTGACTCAACAGGATAAAACCGAAAAGAGCTAACCTGGTAGCGGACTGCTGCATGGGGACTACCAGACGATGTCCATGCGCCGCCGAATGACAAGCAAGCAAAGATGTTTTTTGGAAGCTGATGTCATTTTCTCTAGGTCAGCGCTCATTACACTCACACTACTTCACGAATTATCATACTAAAAATCAATGCATGCGTCCCAAAAGCTTGAGGTTCTTTCGGAACATCCATAAACTTGCCTTCGGCGTGGTCACCTGTGCCACAGAGAAGGAACGGGAAAGCTACGGTGTGACAAGTTTATTAGAGAAATCTGTCGCACCCGTTTCCCCGCTCAAGAACCAATAATGGGTCGCGCATAATATATCTGTGAGTGGAACCTGGACAGAAATCCCGTCGCTTAATTATTGCCTCGTTTTGCGTGGGGCCGAAAGCGTCCACCATATTGGACAAAAAATATTTTGAAGGTGTAACATTTACTCCATTACAAATTCACTCAGTAATATCTGAGTTATTGGAGGAAGAGGTAGCGAACCGGGGTAGTTGGAAAATGCTCACAATGGACAGCCGTGCGCTGACCATCATGAAGAGTGAACAAAGAGTGTACGAAGCCACAAGTTGGATGTAACAAGTTTAAAGCCGTGCCAAGATCAACTTTAAAATGGTGATGAAAGAATTTTGAGTGTACCTTACTTTCTGTGGAGCGCCTGTGGGAAAACCGCGCTTCGGCTTTTAGTAGCGCCGAAGAAAAGAGACGCAAAACCCGGCATCCATCGCAGCAAGCGTCGTCGTGTTCTTTTTTCGAAGACAAAGCAAAAGTACAGCTGGCGCTGCGTGCTTGACGTACAGCTCCTCTTCATCGTCGTCTCCCTTGCGCGGCTCATTCCAACGACGTGACGGTACAGCGCGATATTCAAATACAATTTACAACAGCGCCTACGCTGTAAGAAAGATGTATCATTGCGAAAGCATAGTGTGCCCCATAGAATGAGTAGCTAGGTGTCGCGGGTAGCAGAAGGTACCAAAAACGCAAATTAAGTGAATTTGGCACTCTTATACGCTGGGTACCCGTACGACGTGCCTGTCGACGTATGTATATTTCACCACGAAAGGGTGACAAGCGAAAGAATCGCTCTACGTGAAGCTCTTGGCCGCCATCGAAACGAAACCACATCTCGAATAAAGAAATCCTGGCACACTATGGGCATGCCAGAAAAAATATTTCGCACTTGCCCTTTGGATATATGCAGAAAAGAACTCACAACTCTAAGAATATCAGACGAATGCATATACCCCTAGCACCCTCCTCCATGCTTATGCAAAACTCAATATCCCCGAGTCTAAAAGTTCTGTACGATGCCTGGCACCCCCTGCCACCAGGCATGGAGTCCCATACCGTACTGGTATAAGAATGTAAAAAAAAATTCCAGACCTATTCTCCGTTCCCTCCTCCTCATGACCTGTGCATGGCTATCTGAGAGAGATATATAGAGAGAAAGAGAAGAAACTTTTTGGAGAACCAGCAGTAGCTCAGAGGACCCAATTACAGGTCGTCTGACTGAATCGGACTTTGGGTCCCAACAAGACTTGGTGAAGAAGACACAAACGGAAAGCAGCAGCGTTATATCACGGATTAGGAATGAGGTCACCGGGCGAGACCCGCACATCAGAACTTGCGCTCATCATTAAATTATCTTTATTCTCTCTCTCTCTCTCTATATCGGGGCCTTAAGACTACTTACGTGCTTTGTGTGCGAAAACATGGAAACTCCCTGGCGCTTTCGCTTTCATGTATTCATCTTTTCCCTGCGACATGGCATGTTTGTCACGGTGCAGCAATCTACTTCACGGATGCCTGTTTTGACTCCACTGCTAGAGATGGTGCTATCATCTTCCATAGCCCTACCCGATCCCTAGGCACCATTGTCCACTTCAAAAACGCCCCAACTTGTGCAACCCTGGACGAATTCTTCATAGCCGCCGCCGTCGAATACGCTGTCAAAATCGAACCCCTTGCCACCCCGATTTTCGTATCTAGTGACTCGCAGGAGGTGCTACGAAATATTTCTCGATACACCACACACCCTCATACCTCTGGCACCCTAAACTGCGCCCTTCATGCCCATCTTCCCCACAAGATAACGCTCCCCACGCCAACTTGAACGACAATGCTCCAGCTCATGCGCTTACCCGGGTACTCTCCCCGGGTCCGTCCATGTTGTGGCCAAATATGTACCACCCTGGCACTAAAAAAATTTCACATCAGGCACGCCGACAGCATCTCTGCGCGCTACGCGCAAGCAGGCAGTGTTTCCCGGTCCCCCACCTCACCCTCTCCCGTGAAGCCGCATCTGTGGTCAGGAAAGCACAAACCTCCTCTCTTATCACTCCATCCCGTATCCACTACATGCATGGCATCCTCTCGCGTCCTACTTGCCTTACACCCAACTGCGCTTCCTACCCATCAGCACGACACCTTTACTGGGAGTGCCATCCGCCAGACCTAACACCACACCTGCGTTCCCGCATCGCTTCCTGGGAGGACTGGTTGAACCCGGGTCCTGGCGTGGATGTCAAATCGACGCAAGAACTTTTGGCGGCCCACTGCCTTCGTGTTAGTGCGGACCTCTGGGAGTTCTACGGACCAGCCGCCTTCTTATGAAGAGACTGTGGCCCGACGGTCCGGAACAGGGCTGTTTAGACAATAACGTTTTCTCTCTCTCTCTGTCATGGTCGATCCATAGCGCTACCATAATACAGATTAGTAGCCTGTCAGTACGGAGTTCAGAGCGGTTTTCAATCTCGAAACCAGTGGACGCAGCAAAGGAAAGCGAGAAAGAGACCTATGCGCGATATACCAGTAAAAAAGTCTGATAAGTGCCGCCAGGGGGAGCCATGTTGCTTTCGCATTCAAAGCATGTTGGCCTGGGTGCCGTGAGCGTCGGCAGGACTTCGTCTCCGGGTGGGGGGTGTAAACCGTTGCATTGCGGGGGACAGGGGGAGGGGAAGGTAGCAACTGGTCTGGTGTGGGTGAGCGGGGGGGGGAGTGCCCATTTTGCACCCCCCTGCCGACGCTCAAGCTGAGTGCCCTAATAAATTTGCACTTTTCTTTTCTGGCGGGCTTTAACAAGACCAAACTTCTCCTCGTGGTTAGCAATACATGGTTACGCGCCTGCGCTTAAACCTCTCGGGCGCCGTAGCGCAAGAGTAAATTAAATTTACATCACGGAAGAAAAACTGTGCCTGAGCGATAAATAGGAACGAAGGGTGCACACGGATGCTGCGTTGCTTTGTTCCCGTCGCTTTCGCAAGTCCCTTTGACTGGGTTTCCGTTTTAACTCTGCATGAAATCGCTCGCCTATGTTTCGTGCAAGCCCCGCATAAAGCGGCTGTCTACCAAGATCTTCAGTTTTCCTTAAAGCTTTCGCTCCCTCCCTCCCTCTAATAAGAAGGGAGGTATTTGTGGCTGCCCACTTTTTTTATGCGCGTAAACGAGCGAACAAATATTTTCTGAGTCCAGCCAAGCGCAGAACAATCTTGGTTAGGGTAACCTCGATCTTTAAAGAGGGCGTAATCGCACTTATTGCATTGTGCTTCACCTTGGTGTGTTAGATTTCTATTTGACTATGCAGAACCTTTTTTTCTATGGAGGAGCAAGATATTCGCCCCGTCGGATCGGAGAGGCGGTATTTGCAAGATAGACCTATGCGCGAGGAGACGGTTAGAGGGAATACTTAGAGGATGTCATATCACAGGAAGTAATCAGATGCCTTAACTTTTGTTACTTTCGTTGCGCCACCGATTTTCGTAAATGTTCGTTCTTTTCTTTCCAATATACCTTAAATACAGCCCGTGCAGCAATCTTAATTTTTACCCTCCTCGCGTAGTTTATTCTGGATTTGTGTTAAAGACTGACCCATTTGCCTCTTCGTGCTGTGAATGAGAATCGCATTGACCACTCG